>MU158708.1:1338127-1440445 GCA_015888305.1 Antheraea pernyi
TGCTAATTTATTAGATATGCACATCAATTTTATACAACGCAAAAAAATGATACCTTTTAGATTTTAGAAGGTAACGCTTTAATTATTTGCATACACTAAAAATATATACAAATGGGCGAATCTAGATAAACCCATGGGAGTTTAAACTGTCGTAATCTTTGGACAGAAAAATTCTCCACTTTTAAGTTGACTGATTAGTATAATTATCGCTGTTTATACCGTTGCGGATCATACAGTTAGATTAGCGACGGTAAAAACGAAATTCGGTAGCTTTGAACGCCTTATTGTCAGAATATCTCCACTCCGCAATCGCTTATCATGTAACTTGGTTTTCATGTATATTTTCTTTTCCTTTTTCTCTTTTATTAATTTTCATCTCTTACCTTTATTATTCTTTTAAAAGTTCTTCGAACTTTTAACGCGGGGAGTATGGTTGGCCCCTTATAAATAAATTTAATAACTGCGCTCCAGATAATGAGATGTGTTTATGGCCTGGATCTCATTGATCAAGTACGGAGAATGCAGACGCCTTAGATACGAACTTTTTAGATGTCATTGTGACAAATATAAGGAAAATAATTAAAATAAAAGAAAAAAGAACAAAATAAAATGTTGTCATTCTTCTTCCATATTTTACACCGCAATACTACGCATACACTCCGCAACGTTTTTACACCACGTTAAAAATATATCTTGTAAACGCTGAGTTGAATCACCGCCACATATATTGACGCCGCCCGCTTGAGGAGTTTGGAGAGCAACTCGCAGTTCGCATATTTCGCTTGGGACGCCGCTTCTCCGTACGAGGTGCTGAGTTGCAGGTCAGTCCACGCTGTTATTTGGGGTTCTTGCTATTTTATTTATTTATAGGCAAGGCCACTACCAACCGCTCCCACGCTTCCTAATTATTTTACCGCATATCCTGGTGGGGCCTATTTACACGGTCCCACCAGCCCCTTCAAATATGATTTCACTAAAAATCAATTTCTACCCCTTCCTATTTTCATCTTCACATTACGATATTTCATATATCCGCGCGCAGGGACTCCATGCACTATTTTTTTATATGGGGATCTGGTAAGAAAAATGTTACGTGAGGTAAGTACGCATTATTGAAACATTTTCTTTTATAGAAAATTTTTACTTACAGGTGCAACTACAAAGAAGACAGAATTAGCTAAATAGGTGCAGTTGTTATGAAGTGATACGTTTATATATGCGGTTTCTTCGAACTTACTACAACCATTGGCTTTACGGGCCTTGACAGCTTCACCGGACTAAACATACTAAATATAGTTATTAAAACATATTATTTTTAAAGCTAATAACTTATCTTTTGTATATTTCTAGAAGCGATTTGAATATTTATGGACACTAATATGTATAAATTATGCAAATAATTGAAAAAATGAAATCGTTTATGAACCATTAATTTTACGATGATATTTAATGATTGCTCATTTAAAATGAAAGCTTATTTCTACCGTATACAGCACAAATACGGTGATAGACTGTCACGTTGTTAGAATATTACGAAATTTTACCTCAGCTATTCCTATTACCCTAGTGTTAATTGTCAGAATGAATTATAAGCCTGTCGTAACACTAAGAAAAGCTGGGATTATATCTTCCCACGTACAATTGATGGAAGGCGAAAATTTACTAAGCTGATTTTATGACACTGAAAGAACATAAATTAACTGATCCTACTCAATACATTTTGATTTATTTAACAGAGATCTGAGGAAAAATTATAAGCGAATATTATATTCGTATAAAATATAATATAAGATATAAGATTTGATTTGGTAAAAGGCATTCAACGTGTATAATTAGTTAACTATAACTATAACGTGTATAATTACTTAAATTTCTCAAATACCTTTGCTATCACCAAAAACTTAAATACTCCTCAGATAATTATTTTAAATTATGTGGTAAATTTCACATTCTGCCCCTAGCTACACGTCGGGAAATAGCTGACATCACTTATATGACGAGCATCATATCTGGCGCAACGGACTGCCCGGACCTTCTTAAAAATATTAGTTTTAATGTTCCTACAAAGGTTATGAGACACTATACGCCGATCCATCTTCCATTGGTGTCCACCAATTATCGTCAAAATTCGTTTCTGTGGCGGGCAGGGAATAGTTTAAACAAACAAACGAATAAATATGATTTCGACATATTTTGTATTAAGCCAGAGTCAGTAAGACGGGTACTCAGCCTTGACTTTTTCTCTAAATATAAATAAGCGTTGATTGAGTGTGCTTGGAAAACTGTTATCCACATAGTAATTAAGTATCCAGATGCCTATTCGTGGAGACCTGTAAATGGTTTTCTGTTGCTTATTATCCATAGTAATTCTTGTAATTAGTGCTGTTGGTCTTCCTATAAACTAAATAAATAAATAAATAAATAAATAAGACTTCATTTTGTCGATGATATTGTATAATGTAGCCTCAAATTTTGTCCTATCTAAATCGAATTTACTGAGAAGACAAATATGAATTAACAGAAGGAAAGTTGGCGTTGCTTTTCCAAGTTGTACATTTTATTTACTATTTTGTAACTATTAATTGTTTATCTTATCATATCATAATAATTATAACATTGTTATTATTCCCTAGGTTCGTTGTTCCCGTTCCAGTTTTTGTTTCCGTTCCCGTTCTACGTTATGGTGTCTGGGTTGTAATTAGGGTTATCAATTTTTTCACCAAGCCTTTAGGGGCAAACAAACACGCATGAAGCTACGTAAGAATACAGAATTTTGTCGTTTTCACTATCCACAAAAGTAATTTATATATTTTGTTAAATTTCGTTTATAATCTTTGAATTGGACTTTGTTATCTTATTGTAAAATGACTTGATTATATAAATACATATATAATCAAAATTTTAAATCGTAATTGTTATTATTAAATTGTCCACTATATTAATTAGTTACTAACATAATTTACTTAAAAAGGACACGAGGCGTTCTCTTTTTCTTTTCGAACTGTCTATGCTATTGACCTAGCAAGGTCTTAACAGCTTCACCGGACTACACGATGCGCTCAAATTTCTTCAAACGCTCTGTAAGTTAATGTTTACACATATATCATTACATAGTATAAAAGAAAGTCTCCTACCGCGTCTGTCTGTCTGTCTGTCTGTCTGTCTGTTCGCGATAAACTCAAAAACTACTGAAAGGATTTTCAAGCGGTTTTCACCTGTGGATAAAGTGATTCCTGAGGAACGTTTTGGTATATAATTTGTCAAGGATTTTTTTATAATAAGGGCGGGACAACATCTGCCGGGCCCGCTAGTGTTTACTAAAATAAGAAAGCCTGTCCCATTGAAATTGACGTAATACTAGCATCTACCCACAACTTTATATGCGTTTGTATCTCTATAATTTGTTAGCACTATACATTATCATTATGTAACTGCAACAGTTTAGCAGTGCATATCGATCGAGCTCTCAGAAGGCAGGTTTTTTTTCCAACTTACTTGGAACGTATCCTTATATTTTGGACAATTACAACAATATTACTATAAATTATATCTTATATGTTATTCTGGTGTATCGATTACATTATTGTAACGTTTCATCAAAATCGTTCAGTAATTTTTGCATGAAACAGTAACAAAAATCCATCTATTCTCATAAATTTTTCGAATAAATTTGAGTACTCACTTCTATAGACTTTTTCTAGATCAGATTCACATAAAAGTGTTAAAAAAGTGAGTGTATGTGTGTGTACTTATGTACACAGATTAGAAGTTATACTTCTTTGCAGTAACAAGATAAAAATCTTTTCAAAAATTTTATCTTTCGCCCTAATTTTACGTTTGTAGAAAAAGCGACACTAACAATAGAAAAAAGGTATTTAATACATTGAAAGTTTTAATACAAATAAATACAATTAACAAATACAAAATAACAAAATGTTGACTATAGCTAACTTCAGGGTGTCGCTTTTTCGTGACATCGTAAAAATTTACTCTCATCATTTTTCCCTAACGCGCAAAATGAAGTATAACTTCAAAGAAATTGTAAATTTGATTATTCCATACAACACAACACTGCAAAAGAATATGTAAATATTGTTCTGAACTACCGCTCGCAACTCGACGCGTTCACAAAACAAAACCACACAAGTGTTAATCAGAAAAATCGGCCGCCGCAAAACAAAGCTCGCGTTGTGTCGAACATTATTTGTGGCCCGAGAATACTATATCAATAAATCTTGTATGTAAGCAGATTTACGATACAATAAACATGCTATATCATCAAACTTATTTAACTGCCTATGAGAGATATAATAAAGATTTTTTCAGAGGTTTTTTAATGACTTTGGCCTAAATCATGTCACAAGGACGAAAGGTAATTTAAAGAGAGCGTCATAAATACCTTACGAAATGAATTTACCACGAAATTATAGATCCCTATACGACTGACTACCTTTTACTTGGGGCTTCGCGCGTTTTTATTTACTAACCCTCGGACACAGTACTTATTTCTGGATAAAAAGTTTACAACGTGTATGCGAAAATCACGAAGATCGGTTGAGTAGTTCAATCGTGAAAGCACAACAAACAAACAAACAAACCGATATTAGTTTTTAATATTAAAAAGGATACGCATTCAAAAACATATATAAAAGTAAGACATCATTTGGATTAACATTAATAGTAGCTATTAAATGTAATAATGGAATAAACTTTATGCTACGAGATAGTTTATTATTACATATTAATGTTTCGTAGTGGCTGAACTAGGTCGATTTTGTATCTGAAATATTATTGTTCCCATAATTTATAGCTCTGTGACTTATTAACAGGCTTATATAGTGTTATAACATTATATGCAGTAAGATACATTATAATACCGTGAACACGATCTAATGTTTTAATTCAAAAACCTAAATAACCTAAATAAAGGACTAACCTCCAACAGCACACACGCTGACTCGTGGCCCATTTGCTACACACACACACACACTTAACCATCAGTTTGTATTTTTTATTGTTTATATGTGTTTTTTTTTTTATTGCATATTATTATATTATATAATAATATACTATATGTATATTACTATTTATATACGTTTTCATATTTACTTATGTGTGTTGCAAATAAATGTTTTTTTCTTCTTCTTTCTTTTAAATTAAACAATATAAATGAAAACATTTTTGAAGGGAAAACATCTTTACCGCGTTGGGCGATTTTGTAGGTACAATTTATTTGGTAGGGAAAAACTTATGAGTTCGTGTCACCGATGACCTCGACATGCTCGTAACCTTTTTTTTCGAACTGACTACGCTATTGTCCTAGCAAGGTCTTAACAGCTTCACCGGACTACTAAGGCGAACGCTTAAGACACTCAGCCGATTTTATTTGGGTAACTAGCTCAAGGGTTTTAATGGTGGTAAAGCCACGCTGAAACTATTATTGGTTTCAGCATGAATGGGTCGGCTCGCCCGGGGTAGTACCACCCTCTCATAGAAAACCGACGTGAAGTTACAGTGCTTGCATTGTTGCGTTTCGTTCGGTCAGTGAGAGCGCCGGAGACCCACCTCCCCTCCCCTCTCCTCTCCTCTCCCTTTCCCTTCCCTAACCCTTCCCTCCAAAAGATGGCAACGCACTTGCGACTCCTCTGGTGTTGTTAGTGTCCATGGACGGTGGTGATCACTTAACAGCAGGTGACCCACCTGTTCGTTTGCCACCTATGACATAAAAAAGGGTGCACGACACACCTCGGCTTGGGCTGTTGCCTGATACATGCAATTCGCGGTCTATCTGAGCTAACTATTCATACATATATGAGTTGTTGGAACATATATGTGTACCTACCAAGCATACATACATACCTCAACAACTCTTTTATATATTTCGTATCGGATAATTTTCTAAACTATTTCAGTTCTATAAGGGAAAAAAATAAAAACCTTCCACTTGCATGTGTAAGCGTGTATGCGTGCACATGTGTGGAGGTGATATGTGTAATGTTGTCGCAGTGATGTAAGATTTTGTGTCACTGTATCGCGGGAGCAGCGCACTCAAAATTTTTGCAGACTTTTTAAAGAATCCTGCCTGATTGATATTTGTCAGGTTCCTGGCACAGTTATAGTCCTGGTATAGACTTGTCATACCAGAAAATAACAGGAATGGAAAAATTATTAATTAAATACCAACCGCGCCCATGATACCGACCGTTTGGAATTTCATGTATACCAAGAAGTGATTTGAAAAAAAAAAACGAATACTAATAATACGTGAGTGTATCACGCAGGCAGTTCTGTTCTCGAATCTAAAGCAATTCACGAGCATATTTTTCACATATATTTTTGTACAGATTTTATCTCTTTACTATTTTACTGTATGTATAAATTATGTTCAAAGTAAAACATAACATTTTATATGAACTACATTAACTCTTTATGATAACACTAGATTTTGCTCGTGGCTTTGTTTGCGTTAATGAAGGTTTGATCTATCCCTTGGAAACGGACTTTTGTTCTGAATGAATGGTATATCATTCATGGCATGCAGATTTACATGATGATCGATTGAGTAGTTATGGCGCGAAAGCGTAACTAACTCACTTTCGAATTTATAATATTGGTTAGGATTCTTTTTTAACTTTTACAAAGTGGGTTCTTTAATAGTTTTTATCATACTTATTGAAGATGGATAATACTGATGTTGGATGAAAAAATATAATTCTATTTTAATTTTTGCCAGTGTTCGCCCATCGTCTCTTCATTGCTTATGGCGTATAGTTCCCCATTCCCTGCACCGTCAAATACAGTTCGCAAAAAAACAACATCAGAGCGATCCTCATCCTGACGCAGCTTTACGTTCTGTCCACATTACTCCGTTGTTTTCCTTATTCACCCCAAAAAGGGTCACGCTGCTAATGGAAAGAATACTCAAAGATTTCATCAATACAGATGAGTTTCGTATAACCGTGTGATGTAGGCCATCAACAACACGCATGATAAAAGCCAGCGGGGTACAAGTGATTAAAATAAGTAAGGATTTAGGTGCGGTTGGACTAATGGGACTGGGGGTATATACACCACGCCCCGACATGCGGTAGTACTGGGCCAAATCGTTAAATGTGCGTATTATTCTGAATATTCCTTTTAAACTTCCAAGATTAAAGACTTTAAAAAAAATCAATCCTGTTACATCTTTGAGAATATGTTAAATAAGATAAATATGTATACAAAAATATGACCGTCATCGTTTAAGAAAATTTGATGACACGAAAAAAATCTTAATTTTCTATTATCAACTCGGCCAAAATAATGACAGAACCACAAAACCACTACAAGACAAAAGTTATTTGTGATATCCAGTGAATCGATTTCATATCGTATTTTTTTTCGAACTATGTTATTGCCCTGACAGGCCTTTACAGCTTCACCTGACTACAGATTAAATATAGGGCTGGCAGTCGATTCTTATCGAAAGCTAACGATCAAATGAAAGCGCAGGCTAATTAGACAGTGGCGCCATCTCTTGACAACAAACAAAGACACCAGTGGATGAATATATTATGTAATACGAAAGTCGTAAATGGTTATATTAAAATAAAATAAATGTTAAATTAAAGTAGGGTAATTCGAATGGATTCAACTACTATGTACCAGGTGTAACGAGCATTGTAGTACGTTTAGGTCTGTCGTGTTCCGAAATTCCTGGTATAGATTCAGTACCAGTGGAAGGGCTTAAACTTTATCGGTTTTATTACAAAAAAGTTAAATACTTGCTTTAAAAAGGTTTCGAATTAAATGCACCGCGCTCGCCCAAGGCAAGTTCGCGTTATCCTTTTTCGCAAATCTAAACTAACGTAACCAAAGCGAGACAACAGAGCAAGATGGCGAACATTCACCGACCGCGGTGCACTTAATTTAAAACCTTTTTAAAGCGAGTGTTCAATACGTATTTATCTTTTTTGTAATAACACCGTATAGGGTTTAGCGTTTGACCACAATTTCACCTGATGTTAAACGACAATGTGATCTAAAATGGTAAACAGGCTAAACATATAGAGATACTGGTTCCCAAGTACAGCTACTAAAAGACTTGGAACTCGAGGATGGTCGCTAGACAGATGGGCTTAGAAAGAGGCTTACCACCATGCTACGGTTTCATCAGGCTGTTTTCTCTCACCGAATGCTCCGGTTTATTCGCTCTACGTTCGACGAGGTGTCTAAACACGATAACCACTGAACCGTCATCACTTCAAAGAGGATCTATACAACAATTTGACCATCATATATATGGTAATAGATTCGTAACGGTGACTCTTTTAATTTATAGCGTTTTTGAATATTTCAGTGCATACTAAGCGGCTTCAAAATAACGACCGTTGATGTTTGCTGTTGTTCTTTGACTGTACTGTGATTACCATAAAGCACAGCGCTGCCCTTGTGTCGTATAGCTATAAACAAATGTATAAAGGGATTCTTAATCACAACCACGAAAGTTCTTGATTCCAATGAGAACCACACAGTAATTTAATTACTAGTTTTTGTACGCGGCTTTGCTCGCTTAAATGTGGATTTTCAAAATAAAAAACAGCTCTTATCACCATGTTATATATATATATATATAGTAGGTATTGAATAAGTTTAATGAGGCCAGACATTTTAGTAAGGAATTATTTGTAAAAAACCAGTAACATTCTACATACATTCGTATAAAAGTTGAATACATAACAAAATTACAGATTTTCTAGTATTACATTCCGCAAACATAATTTATAATTGCCATGAGCATGCAGTAAGGGAAAAAGATTTTGCAAACAAAAAAATACAGCGTAATTTAAACAAGAGAAAACATTTATTTTTTCCACTACGTTTCCCGGCCGTGGCTCATCTACAGTCAACAGCGGCTCTCCATTTTTCCAGCGTTAAAAAATCATTAGCACACCCCACATTACAATAGGAAAAACTCGCTCCGCTTCCACATGTTAGTCGTTTTAAATTACATTAAATAGATAAAGCGCATTTTATTGCGTTTAAATTCAAATTAATTGCACAACAATCTACATCGACCACTGAAACTCGCAGTAATTATTTTTTTTCGTTTTACTTCTTAAATAATTCCAGGATAACTTCTTTTAATATAAAGTTATTAATGTTTTAAGAAACTACATTTTTTTTAAACCACGCGCTTACATCCGTATATTTTCTTTACTGTGAAGAAATGGGGCAAGCGACAGAATGGCGGTTAAGTTTTTTCCTCTGTATGCATACTCGTAAGATACTGTTTTTTCGTAAAAAAATCTCTATATAAAAAAGTGAGCGAATGAATGAGACAGTTGGACAATCTTCAAACATATGGACTAAATTGACAGATTGACGTTTAGTTGTTCAGTTATCATTTTATTTAATTACATTGTCGTATTGTAAGAGTATTTAATGATTTGATCTCAGTTTCTTCGTTTGGACTTTGGACTACCGTGCGAAATCGGGCCGGCCAGTTAGTTGTCTAAAGGATCTTCACAGCTTAACCGGACTAAGAATAAAAACACTTATTCTTAGTTTTAATTCAATTACCGCGTTTTTTTTATATCATAGGAGGCAAACGAACAGGTGGGTCACCTGATGTTAAGTGATCACCACCGTCCATAGACACTTGCGACACCAAAGGAGGCGCTAGTGCGTTGCCAGCTTGTTTGGGGGAGGGGATGGGACGGGGAGGGCAGGGTAGGTGGGTAAATGGCGCTCTCACTGACCGAACGAAACGCAACAATGCAAGCACTGTTACTTCACGTCGGTGTTCTGTGAGAGGATGGTATTACCGCGGACGAGCCGACCCATTTATACTGAAACCAATAATATCTTCAGCGTGGCTCTACCGTCTACAAAATAAACGTATAAACTTTTATCCCGAATATATTTTATAGAGCCAAGTAATTTGTTTTATGTGATTGGAGACAAACGAGACGGGTCACCAGATGATAGTAATCACCGCCACCCATGGACACCTAAGACACGAGGAGCGTGTGTTACCCGCCTTTGAGTAAAGCAGTAGGCTTGTTTCTTGAATATTTGTAGGTAATACATAAATATTTATCCTAAAATGAATTCTTCTATACTAATTAGTGTTTAAATCAAAATATATATAATAGTTTCGTTGTGGTAAGATTTTAAATCTCTTATAACAACGTGGCAGAAACAGAGCCGTTATGTTTCAGTACTGGACACAGGTGGTGGGCTTCGTGCCAAACTGTCGATGCGTGTTAAACGATATTTTATTATGCTAACAAACTTTAACATTGTTTAAAAGTGAATATTAATGTATGTGTTTCACGAATAATTAATGTCTATAGCCTACGTTATAGTTACCAACACTGGCTGAATGTATCATACAACAATTTTCTTAATTAAGCATCTGGAAAACAGAATGTCGCTTGTCGTTTTTCGAAATAAATTATTTCTCATGGGTGAACTGTACCAGTGGTTCTCAACCTTTTTTATTCAGCGACACACACTTATTATAAATTCGCGATACATTTACAAACTTACATGCAAAATTTTACATAGTACAAAGTGCACGAAAGACAGAGTTTTTAAAATTCGCGACACACTTGACAGGTGTTTGCAACACGACGGTACCTTTAGAAGCTTTTTTTTCCAGCTGACTACGCTATTGGACTAGCGACGCCTTAACAGCTTCACCGGACTACAGTTTTAGAAGCCGTAAACCAAATCTAGTAGGCTACATTTTGAAGTGCGAACATTACTAATATGCTCAAAAAATACTATGTTTAGCTTTACTTCTATTGCAGTCGAATCAAGGGCTTTTTATTATTGTTTTCATATAATATAACATCATGTTTAAGTAGACGAATTTAGTGTTTTTTTTTCTTATTCAGTACCTAGTTTATCCATATTTGCATATATTAAAAACAAACCCAAACTAAGCACGTACCAATCAGTCTAAACATTTTTAAACAAGTAATATACAGTACTAACAAGAATTATATACTATCTGTTATATCTAACAACGGTTGAAATAAATAACTTTACAAAGTGAACGACTATCAATCGTGTGTACACAGCTTAACAACACTTCTGTTGCAGTTATAACGATGAATGATGAGGACCACCGTTCGTTTGCATCGTGCGACCTTCAACCACGCCGATAAACTGAGTTATTTGTAATTAAAAATATTCTGCATCTTAGTTATATAATACAATCATAATTATTGCAAACTGTGACATATTTATATCTTGGCTTGAAGATTATTCGATTATTTATTTTTTATTGAAGTTATACTTCTTTTGGCGCGTTAAGGAAAAATGATGAGAGTAAATATTTAGGATGCGCGCGCACACCGTCACGAAAAACCGACACCCTGAAGTTAGCTATAGTCAATATTTTGTTTCTTTGTATTTGTTGTTTGTATTAAAACTTTCAATATATTAAATACCTTTGTCTATTGTTAGTGTCGTTTTTCCTACAAACGTAGAATAAAGCGAAAGATAAAAATTTTACAAAGATATTTATCTTGTTATCTTGTTACGCCAAAGAAGTATAACTTCTAACGCCTGTACATAAGTACATACACACTTTTTTATTATTATTATTATTTTACGATTTTTTATAGCAGTAGGACAAAGTGTATTATTAGTAATCCATACGACACCAGAGTCTTTACATCTGCTAATAATAATGGCGGCAACAATTAATTGTATAGTTATGTTAAAATAAAGAATATATAAAAAAGACACAAATCAAGACTCTTGCCAGTTTTCTCGATGATTGGATTGTTTTCCGAACCAATGATAGATTTTAGACGTTCATTTAAAAAGCGATGGTTCCAAAGTTTCCATGTCTGTCAGAAATAAGAGATTGCGTACTTTTTAGTTCATATCGAGAAGGAGGTTACCGTAAAACTGTGACTCCAAAGCCCAATGATTATTGTTTTATCATGAAAGTGCAGGGAATAAGAAACAATATCTCTTTAGAAACTTGCCACGATACAGATGATAGTAGACGCTCAGCGAGATAATATAATTGGGTAGCTGATGCACCTCTATGCGCCTACTAACACCTCTGTAAGTAACTTTAGACTTATTCCATAGAATCTAAAATGATATTTTTTTTCGAACTGACTACGCTATTGACCCAGCAAGGTCTTAACAGCTTCACCGGGCTACTAATGCGAGCGCTTAAGGCACTCAGCCGATTTAAATCTAAAATGAAAGATCACCTTGCTCAACAATAATCACATTTGGTCAAAGGCTCTAAACTCCAACAAAGAGGCAACTTTCGGAATACGCTGACGAGAGCTTGAACATAGATTTTCAAACAAGGAAATAAAGTCAAACTTAACATACACTATCTTGAATGTACAACATTATTAATTAGGCAAGGTAAGAATATAGGTACCACTTAAAATGTAATAATTATTACTTTGTAATTGGCACAACATGTTTGCAAATGTCAAACGTGCTGTAACGTAAAATATAACATATAAATAAATATATTTCTACAATGGAAAGTGTATTACTTATAAGTAACTTCTCTAAACGTTTGAATATTAATGTAAACAAAAATAGAAATTGCTTCGTTGATACATACTAGCACGTATTGAGATAAACATATAGGATACTCCATAGGTATCGTTCAAGCTAAAACAATTCGGGCCAATCAAGAGAAATCGGCGTGGAACGAGCATGTTGGATGGACGATATCTGCCGATACAGCGGGGTCAGAGTCATTAATCACACCGGCTTAGTTTGACCACCCTCTGAGCTACACACGGCCGAGATAGGCACGCAGCTACATTGTCTAAACCTATGACATATTGTTTTAAATTGATCTTTGCAAATGATATTCTGTCGGTGTACTTGATTGGGTGCTTTGATTGAAGTTTACTCCAAATTGAAGTTTATAGGAAGAAAAGAAAGAAATATATTTATTGCCATAGTATAAGTGTACAAAAAAACTTTAATCATAAAAAAGTAAAACTATGACAAAGAGACCTAGCGTCAGCGTATTGCCGCCTTTGAAAACAGCCCTGGTTTTCAGCTAGGCCTCAAAATTTCCCGGCTGAAATACAAGTATAAATTACTTATTATTTCGCGCCCAAGTCGTAAACATAAACTTAAAATATCTATCTATTGCTATACATATAAATAAAGTAAGGGGCCCAAACAAAAATAATTTTAATTTTAATAAGAGAGAAAAAGATAAAAAAAAACGTTGCAATATTGTTAATGATATTGTGAATTATGCGGCAAAACTTTTAATGAAATTATAATTATAAATGACCTAATCTTTGTTGCTCAAGAAATTCTTATTTATTTAATTTCTCTTATTTTATATTTCTCTTTTTATATTTCTCTTAGTTTAGAAGCCGACTCATATACTGTTAAAACCCAAGAATAATTTGCAGTTGTGACTAAAGATGGTAACACAGTAAACCTATACTGTGACAGGGTTTATTTATTTACTACATTATAAATATATATAGATACTAGCTGTTACCTGCGACGTCGTCTACGTGTTTTATTATTTTGACAATATTTTTTATATATAGAGGAAGAAACGTAAGCACTACAACGCTTATCCGACTTCTCCACGCCATGAAATTATACATAGCTGTACAGGTTTATACAATTATATTCACTGAATCTAAATATATGTACTTGTTGATAGTGTACAAACCTCAAAGCGTTGTTGTTGTACAAACACAAAAACACTTTCGGCTGCAATTGGCTTAATAAATCTGTAACAGGACAGTGTTGAAATAATATTCTATACATATAATAAGAACGTAAATCTAAAGTGTCTGTACTTTTACGATTATCGTGAAAAAAAATGTTGGAGGTGTCTAGGAATAAGTACTAAAATACATTTCAATCATTTTTAGAAATGCCTGTCTGTCTGTCTGTCTGTCTATTTGTATGAACACTCATCACTGCTAAAGTACTGGGTTTTCAATAAAATCATAAATCATAAAGTGTATCTTCGGGAGTAACTTACTCTTTGTTTCATTAAAATCGGTCCACTTTATTGTAATTTTAACGATGCCGCGGAATTAAGTACGAGCGAAAAGTAGATAACTAATGGACTTAATAAATTCAGATGATTTTATTAGTGACTGTTATTTTTACGTTAAGTTCGACGCGGACGGAGTCGCGGGCACAGCTAGTATATTATAAGCGTAAAATAAATTTCTAAGAATAATATGTTAGCACCCACCTCCGGTGCCGCTGCATCACATTCAAGAGACGAGACTACAACACGACCGGAGTGTGTACACGAAGTGTTTATTGGCATTCCTGACTGCATCGACCCTATACGTGATTAATGTAACAAATATTACCTTAATAATATTATTATGTCATAAATATTATTTCCCCTTCCTAGCATTCATATGAATGTGCTGTTGTCTGATACAATCACACATTGTTGTTAGCAATACGAATGTTACGATATTGTTATAATATTCGGAATAAGGATGTAGTTGTTCTCAGGAGTTTTATGGAATCCAATCTAATATTATATACGCGAAAGTTTGTTTGTTTCGATTTTACACCTTAACTATTAACTAATCGTCGTGAATTTTTCATATACGTTGGCAGAGGTACAGAAAAGGGTACAATTTCATTACGAAAAAATGTACCGTTCTCGAAGAATACGTCAAATCTACATTAACACGAGCGAATCCGCGAGCGAAAGCGTTAACCTCTCTACTTTGGCTGGGACACTTTTGGGCATTACATAAAGGATGCGCTTATGTATGACAGATAATACATAGCTACTGTTTGACACTATTGTCACCTTTAGCGGCACCTACCTACGCCGCCCACTCAAAAACGTCAAAATTTCATTGTCAAAGACGCTGTCTGAATGTATGTATGAAATGTATGAAAGCGGCCGGTAACTAAGGATGCTACTCTTCTCAAAAACTATTCAGTTCAATGAGAATAGTAGTTTGTAGAATCGATTGTAGAAAAATGTATGTATACGATTTATTTTATTATTATATTATATTTATATTATTTATTATTATTTAAGCTATTCAACAATTTTATATAATTATCCTTATTTATATATCTCTAATGTGGTTACTAATGTGTTTCGACATGTAGATCAGCGACATCTTGCCTTTCATAGGCCGAACTATGAAGTCAAAGAATATACTATCTATTCATAATTCTGCAAAGTAAATATAATAACGATCAAACTAATGTTTCCATTCTATATAATAATATCAATTCTTATTTACGTCTTATTGAAATCTATATAATAATAATTCTTATTTATGTATATTTAATGTGGTGGCGCTAGTATCAATGTATATCTCTAATATGTTGGCGCTAGTGTCCATGTATATTTATAATATGGTGGCACTAATATCAATGTTCCGGTACCGCGTTGTAGTCTCGTCTCTTGAATGTGATGCAGCGGCACCGGAGATGGTTGATAACAATGGTTATCCTTATTTACACCTATTTGTAATTCCTTGCACGTAAAATGTTTTTTTTTTAAGATTTATAGTTATTTTACCTACACCGCGAAAGAATTTTAAATTTTGCCGTTGATAAGGTTTTTTTTGTTTTTAGTTGAATTTTGTATTTTTTTTACTTTTCATTTTATTTCAGCGAAATCTAAAGGGGTAAGGTTCAAAAGTGGTCGATTTGGCATGGAATACCCCATATGTATATGAATCGTATTATTTCTAGCTACATTTATATTATTTTGTTGTCTAGGATTATATGATTATTCAAGTTTAAACATCAAAATTGTTATGACTTTCAAAAACTTACATGTAAAGAATTAAGTGTATTCTATCTATACTAAAGATGAAGAGTTTGTTTGGTTGAAACTCGCTGATCTCAGAAACTACTGATTCTATTTGAAAAAAAGTGTGTGTGTACTTATGTACACGCGTTAGAAGTTATACTTCTTTGGCGTAAAAAGATGAAAATCTTAAAAAAAAAATATCTTTCGCCTTATTCTACGTTTGTAGAAAAAGCGACACTAACAATAGAAAAAGTTGACTATAGCTAACATCAGGGTGTCGGTTTTGCGTGACGGTGTGCGCGCGCATCGTAAAAATTTACTCTCATCATTTTTCCCTAACGCGCCAAAAGAAGTATAACTTCAAAAAGCTTTCAGTGTTAGATAGCTCATTTATCGATCTCGGATTTTAAACATCACATTATCTATTGAAACAATTTAGCTACTCTTCAATTAATTATCACTTACTATTAGTTGACACAAACGTACGAAACAGTGAAATAAAACTATATAAAGTATTTAATTTATTTTAACCGGATTTTCCTTTAACAATATCATTAAAACCCTGGTACAGATATATAACTACTCGCTACTTATGCAAACACGTGTACTCAAATAGAATTGATATACAGAAAAATATATAAAAAAGTTTGAGCACTTCTTAATCTAAATAGAGTTACTGACCGAAGCTAGTAGGTTCATATATTAATCTAATATCATTATCGCGTATTTGTTTATATATATTGTATGTAATATTCCAACCACCGACTTACGATTAACATCTGCTACACAAAAATGACTCTTAAAATGAAGTACATAAACTGCAGAAATATCTATAATTGTTTGAAGAGCTTGCGTCGTCTAGCGTCTGTTCAAAGCCCGTGAAAGCCTGCGCGCTGCGTAAAGACGACATAGTCGCCAGTAAAAATGATTTATTTACCAGAATAATATCAAATGCCGTCGAAGTTTACATAGATCGTGTACACTGATAGAGATAACATGGTTTGTGTTTGCCGTGTAACAGACGATAATGTCGTAAGATGTAATAAATAAATAGCTTTTTCTTTTACAGTTTTTTTTATATATATTCCATTAATAAATTATTATTTCGCTGTAGGATAGATAAAATAAGATAAATCTTTGACCAGTATTGGGAATATTTATTTGATTTTTGACATTTGTTTTTTTTTATTATACAAAAGCATATCAATTGTATTCGGTAATTTCATATTTTAGTTGTTTTGTATTCAACTGTGTATTTTCTTTTTACTGTCTTTGTTTTCTTTATTAGATTTATCAATAATTCTACATTTAACAAACATACAATAAAATATAGTAAATGTATAAAATAACTATAGGCAAACACAACATGCTTTAAGTAAACATTATGTTACTTGGGTGATGCATATAATAATTCATTTTCTGGAAATACATTAATGTTAATAACTAGGCGTAGGACAAGGATTGATAATATTGATAACAAACTAACCTTTATTCCATAAAGACGTAAGAACAAATATTAATGTATTTCCAGAAAATGAATTATTATATGCATCACCCAAGTAACATAATGTTTACTTAAAGCATGTTGTGTTTGCCTATAGTTATTTTATACATTTACTATATTTTATTGTATGTTTGTTAAATGTAGAATTATTGATAAATCTAATAAAGAAAACAAAGACAGTAAAAAGAAAATACACAGTTGAATACAAAACAACTAAAATATGAAATTACCGAATACAATTGATATGCTTTTGTATAATAAAAAAAAACAAATGTCAAAAATCAAATAAATATTCCCAATACTGGTCAAAGATTTATCTTATTTTATCTATCCTACAGCGAAATAATAATTTATTAATGGAATATATATAAAAAAAACTGTAAAAGAAAAAGCTATTTATTTATTACATCTTACGACATTATCGTCTGTTACACGGCAAACACAAACCATGTTATCTCTATCAGTGTACACGATCTATGTAAACTTCGACGGCATTTGATATTATTCTGGTAAATAAATCATTTTTACTGGCGACTATGTCGTCTTTACGCAGCGCGCAGGCTTTCACGGGCTTTGAACAGACGCTAGACGACGCAAGCTCTTCAAACAATTATAGATATTTCTGCAGTTTATGTACTTCATTTTAAGAGTCATTTTTGTGTAGCAGATGTTAATCGTAAGTCGGTGGTTGGAATATTACATACAATATATATAAACAAATACGCGATAATGATATTAGATTAATATATGAACCTACTAGCTTCGGTCAGTAACTCTATTTAGATTAAGAAGTGCTCAAACTTTTTTATATATTTTTCTGTATATCAATTCTATTTGAGTACACGTGTTTGCATAAGTAGCGAGTAGTTATATATCTGTACCAGGGTTTTAATGATATTGTTAAAGGAAAATCCGGTTAAAATAAATTAAATACTTTATATAGTTTTATTTCACTGTTTCGTACGTTTGTGTCAACTAATAGTAAGTGATAATTAATTGAAGAGTAGCTAAATTGTTTCAATAGATAATGTGATGTTTAAAATCCGAGATGACCAGTCATTTACTTGCTATATCGGATAATGACGCGGTACGACAATCGGTTGCTCTCTCGAAATCTCAAAATTTATATTGTTTGGAGTTCATTTGGTAGTTGGTGTATGCATCAATAACATAGGAGACTTAATCTCGGTTCTATTGTAACATATATGATATTTATTTTGTGGGTTATATACTTCCAGCCAATTTACAAATACGGTCGATTTCCAAAATAGGATGATACGCCGGCTTGTATGAGTTTGGTGATTACGGTATCGTTTATTTCTTCAAGCCTAGTGTCTCGCCATCTCGTTTCGACTATACTTATTTGTAAGTTACATGTAATATTTTAATGCCAGGTAATCGTAGTTTGAACATTGCTATTCTTTTTAAGGTTTAGTAAAGTATACACATTACAACCAGTTACCTGAAAACGGTTCTTGCCATTAACGTTAATATGAACAAAATCTATTTAAGTGTTACTCCTGCCGCAGTCAAGCAAAATCTTTAACTATTCTATATGTTCATCAGTACACAAAAATAATCAACAAATCATTGTCTTTCACGTGGTTTATATATTTCGTCAATAGATGACTTTGCATTATTTTAATATTCTTTTTTTTTTCGACATGTCCTAGACACGAAGACGTCCTCCGATCTTGGTTATGTGAACTTATCGTACGTTGACTGAACAAAGATTACGACGGACAGTTGACTTCATTCGCGTAAATAAGACCAAATAAACAATAAGAAAAAACACTAAAGAGATTATTGTATTATACAGTCACAAAGTCTAACATAGCTGATTTAAATATTCACGCATTTTTTTAAAAAAACCATCCGTACATCCCAAACTCATTAGACCTAAAAAGCTTTGCCTTAAAATCAAAAACATCGTGTCTACCAATACAAAAGACCCCTACTTTTGCGTATCTTTTGGAATTTTGTCGCGAAGAATGCGTATAGAGGTAGTCCATTTTGTAATGGTCGGTGTAGTATCACTGTCGTCACGCCGCTACCCTGTATATTTATTTAGGGTACATCCCTCCCTATTTACATACAGATTGCGCTGTACAAATTAGTACTTTAATTTTATGACAATAAGATTGCAGTTCATTTGCGTTGGTTTACACATATGGTAAGGTAGCGAGCAAAGAGGTTGTGACTTTAAAGTATGCAAGGATAAACAAAAGGGTTTATTGACCTTGGCTTCGTGCCAGATTCGGGTACAGGCGAATTAGACGCAGTTGGAATAATCCAGGACGCTTAAAACGTGTTTACCTGAATAGGTTTTGCGGATTTAAACATTTTACTAATTACCCACGTAATATAACTAATATTAACTATGCTGATACATGAGAATATATATCGCAGCTTCTGCATTACATTACAGTTGACAATCCATCACAGGAGTTTGAAGTATTTAGCTGCGTATATCTGTATGAGCTGATCCGACCACGCGTTGCTGTGGCTTAGTTATTAAATGCTGGATTTAAATTACAATAAACTATTTGGTGTTATGGGTCAAAGAGTCTGCCTAAAAACTTGATACAGAAAAAGCGGGGTTACGTAGTAAATCTACCCATTACAGTATCTAATGAAATAAAATAGCAACTGAAACAACTTAACGTCAATCTGCCGATTCTGAACGATATTCGTAAAAATCTCTCTGTTCTCTGTTAAAAATCTGTGTTCTGTCTCACTCACTCATTTACTGCTTATATGGAAATTATTCAACCCAATTTTTTTCACTTTTCTTTTACAAAGCCTTGTCTTTTATAAAATCTATCTATCTTCTATTACTATAATAAAACTGTAGCAAGGCCAAATCTGTACATTAAATATTTTTGGAAAAGCATACAGCCAGTGTTACGTTAAGCTATAGCTAAGTTATTCTAGTATACATAGGTTTTAGTAGGTGGTAGAACCACGCTGAAGCTATTACTGGTTGTAGGATGAATGGGTCCGCTCGCACGGGGTAGTACGGGTGGTACAGAAAACCGACGTGAAGTAACAATGTCTGCCTTGCTGTGTTTCGTTCGGTCAGTGAAAGTACCGAAGGCCCACCTCGCTTCCCCTTCCGCTTCCCTTCTTCCCCCTCCAACACAAGCTGGCAACGCACTTGCGACTCCCCTGGTGTTACAAGTGTCTATGGACGGTGGTGATCACTTAACATCAGGTGACCCACCGGTCCGTTTGCCTCCTATGACATAAAAAAACATATTATTTTTAATTTACCCTCTTCTATGTCGAAATAAAATAATATTTAAAAAAAGTGTGTATGTACTTAAGTAAACGAGTTACAAATTATACTTCTTTAGCGTAACAAGATAAAAATCTTTTCAAAAAATTTTTCTTTCCCTTTATTCTACGTTTGTAGGAAAAACGACACTAAGAATAGAAAAAAGTATTTAATACATTGAAAGCTTTAATACAAAGAAATACAAACAACAAACACAAAGAAACAAAATGTTGACTATAGCTAACTTCAAGGTGCCGGTTTTTCGTGACGGTGTGCGCGCGCATCGTAAAAATTTCAGGGTGTCGGTTTTTCGTGCCGGCGTGCGCGCACACTGTAAAAATTTACACTCATCATTTTTCCGTAACGCGCCAAAACAAGAATAACTTCAATAAAATTACAGTTATCTTAACATGGTTTGAACATACTTTTTTATTTACAAAAAATACCATCGGGCACATTATTGTTAATAACAAAAATGTCTGACAATTATAATTTCCATGTTTTAGTAGCGTTTCAAAGTTCGTGAAAAACAAAACATTCTAAAACTATACAAATTTCAATATATTTGTCTGTAAAGGTGCGATGTGCACCAATAAACACAACGTTTACCGGCAGCCAGGTAGCCCGCACGCTATGTGGAAGAACATAAAAATATATAAACAACTGGCTTATTGAAATTCGCTGTCGAAACCGTTGCCTAGCTCTTAGACAAATAGTCACAGGCAAGTGACAGTTAGCGCATCTTGCTCATATCTTTTTAATATTTATATTTTCCTTTAGTACAATGGAGTGTGAAAAGTTTTAAAACACATTGAAAATAGTTATGATGTCATTCAGTGTTCAATTTATCATTATTTATTTTATGAATATATTTTATTGTTTAAATTACAATTTAAGTCTATCAACTTAATATTTTATAATGTAAACTATACTGACTGTATTGTAAACGCCTACAAAAAAGGAAAAGGAACTTCGTTCCAACTGGAGGTCCATAGTTACCTCTCAAGTTTTTGTACATTACCGCCAATATATATAGGTTAGTTTTTATTTTAATTGAACCCGGTAGATGATGTTACGAACGGGTTGTAGGCTTATTTTAAAAGATTTCTCACATACCATCTGTGTATATGTTTGAGGGAGTCCCTTGATAGCTTGGATTTACAATGAGAAACCGTAGGTGTGGCTACAATCGGGTTTTAGGTTTATTACAATTTTTCGCGTTTAAAATACAATTGAAACCGGTGACAATCGATTTGATGCAGACGAAGTTGCACGGGTCAGCTAGTAAAAAATAAAATTACAAACATGGAATTATCCAAATGCATTTGCCGTTAAAAGTGTTGCGCTTACATTCATTAAGAAATTGTTTTTGAAGTGAAATCTTCTTTAGGCACGTTGAGCGGTATTTTTGGCAGGCCATCAATTTATGATTTCGCTTCAGCGACGTGCTAGTAAGCGTGTCCGACTGTATTGCGCTTTCGCGGCTTGCGTCCGACTAGCGACGCGTAGTATAGCGGCCGGTGTACATGTAACATTGGTATTATATAATGAACTTGGGCAACCCACCATATGTTTGATTAATTATTAAACTATATAAAAATGTATATAATGTATATAAAACCAACAGATAAAACCAAACTGATGTTAATAATTTTAATATTCAAATTATGAAATGTACATAGCGTAATTCACACTATAATTAATTTAAATATTCAAAAGACAACAGTTATATCATTGTTTTGAGTTGTCACTTTTGTCTGCAGTCCATGACTATCTTCATTTTTTTTTTATATAGATTACAATTTCAGTTGTTTCTGTGTCTCGTATTATTCGGATTCTACAACCACTTAATTTTACTGTGGCCTTACGTTTAATATCCATAAACCTCAATCTATCCACAACCGTATACGCAAAATGTAATTTAAAATTCACGCCTGTAAAAACAGCTTGAACGACGCGGTAATGCGATTCGTCGCCTCTCGTGCAACTAAGTGACACCTTTCTTAGCATATGAAATTAGAATGAAGGTAACTTTGTAAGAGTAGGTGAAGGCATTAACTTCTAATCAATTTATTAGTGAAGAAACGAAGACGTTAATTGTATTTAGTGACATTTAAGTGCTTTTATAATAGCCCATTTAAGTATGTAAAATTACGAAATATTCCTGAAACTGGAAAAGGACGTTGTCACTCGCAGTGTACTTAATTAGTTGAAGCAAATAAAAATGTGTCTATTGCATATAACATTTTGGTAATACCAACTACATACAGTCCATTCGTGATACTCGCAAATTCGCAGTTGAAATTATTTGATGGCATATTTCATTTAGCATTGTCAGAACTATCATTAATGACACTAAAAACGATGATATTGTTTTAATAACGAGAATAGATAATTTTTATTGCGATTGTATTCATTAATTAAATCTACAAACGTACTCCATTTCTATATAAAATCCCATAATTTTTCGCACTATTTGTACGTACGTACATTGCATGTTGCCCTAGTTATTACATGCACATCGGCACAGTTTAATTAAAATTATAATTATTGAATAATTGAATTGTTAGTCGCATTCAAGCACTCAAGTAGGTTGCACTAAAACTCCATTGTAACAATAATAACAAATAAACCAATCGTAATCTAACAAACAACTCTATTCCCACAAATGGGCATCCATAGTATACATGTAAGGCTAGAACTTGCTCCTCACCCCTACATCTTGGTCCTTCGTGCTCTACCTACCCCATTTTTTTACGATATAAATTGACATAATATATTGGAAGTGGACTATGTAATTAGTTTGCGTCTTAGATAACCAAATAGATATAAGAAGTTGTTATAGTATTTTAATTATAAACACGTAGGCATGTCGCGTACAATACACATCAAAGTAACACGTTGCGTGTAGTTAATTTTCAGGTGGCATCTTTGTAATGTAAATGTGGCACACCTTTAGGGAACCACGAAATGAGCCGCTCGTTTGAAACGTATTAAAATGTTAACATTAGACGATTTAGAAATCTGCTGTTAAATAAATACTTATCGTAGTATAAAAAAAAGGTAATAACCCAATACCGTACACGAATAACAAGAGATAGTATTTTGAAGTATTTAAATTGGGCCTTAACGAACCAATATCAGCACTAGTTTGTTTTTAGATAAAGTTCGAAAAAACTCAAGTCGCGAGCAAATATTAGTTTCATATAAAATAGGCAATTGTAGTTATTTTTAATACAGTAAATGTGTGCAATTTTGTATAAATGGTACCTGAGTATGTAGACCCGAATTAAGATTTTAAAGAAAACGAATTCATATTAATACAATTATATAGAATACGTAAGTAATGAAGATGTTTAATTACCACGTACGTTTCGCGATACAGTGACTCACCTACATCACTTGAACAGACATATGAGATCATCTCTCTCACACACGTGCACATATATACACATGGTGGGAGGGTTTTGTTTTTTTTTTTCCCTCATCGAACTGAATCGAATAGTTTAAGTTCGTTTCAATCCGATATACACGTATTCATTTGTGAATCATGCAATTTCGATTGTATGGTTCACAAATGTATATATGTATGAATAGCTTAGAATAGTTAGCTAGGACAGACGTGTCTTTTTCCAGGAAACAGCCCAAGCCGAGGTGTGCGTGCACCCTTGTGTATGTTACCCAAAACCAAAATCGGCTGAGTGCCCTAAGCGCTCGGCCTTAGTAGTCCGGTGAAGCTGTAAAGACCTTGCCAGGTCAATAGCATAGTCAGTTCGAAAAAAAAAAAAAAAAAAACCACGTACGTTATAAACGTAATTCGAATAATCGACATTTTACACCCACACATAAATGATATTTCAACAATGATATTCAAGGAAAGTTGCGTTTCCTGCAGTACAGGAATAATACACAAAATGGAATGAGTTTTGGCCGGTATCTGGTGAGTGCATCAGAAAGCCGACGCGGCAGACGCCGCCGGTGCCGCATTGTCCGCTTCGTTCCTTTAACTTCCGGACTATATGTACGCTTTGATCATAGCATTTAGAATATTAATTCATGTTCATTATTTTGTTTATGTTTTTTCTTGTAGACAGATAACACTCTAAAGTTAAAAATTACCATGCACCTGTAAATATGTTCTTGGAGCAGCACTTGAGAGGCAATTCTTTTTAGTTTAGTTAGACGTGTTCTCATCGCGGATTATCGCATCATCCTAACTAATCCTATCTAATGTTTTAAATACGAAAGTACGTTTGTTTGTTTTTTACGCATTCATGCCTTAGCTAATCTACCGATAATCTTAAAATTTTCAAGAAACTTTATCAGATACAGAAAGAGACACATTTGTAGAGAGTAGTAACCTTTCAGACCAAAAATATATACTATTCCCGAGGAATACACCAAATATATATTAATACAAGCGAAGCCGCGAGAAAGACTTAGTATCATATAACCAAATGTAATATATCGTTTATAACTATGAATAGTATCGTTATAGAAGATGTACGATTAGAAGAGAAACCAGATACGAGTTTCCTGCCGAGTTTTTCTGGATAACCGGGTTGTTTCCAAGCCGGTGGTAGTTTTGACTTTCATAAGTGCCTTCTCGGGGTCTAAATTTAATAAGGCATTTTTAATTTTGATTGCCACTTAAAAGTGAGCTAAGCTAAAAAAAATAAGGACTACCTTAAAACTGTTATACTTTGAACGTAAAGTAGTGATTAACTACAAGCTTTTGCTCACGGCTTCCTTCGCAATGATTTAGATTTCAACAGTACTTTAGAAACAGGGAGTATTCTTTTTCTATCCTATTTTTTTAATAGGATTTCACTTTTTTTTCACAGGTATCCTAGGTCAAATTCTATACCTCTAACAAAATGTGTGCAATATGTCATGATATTTGCTTGACTAATTAAAGCGTGAAAGCGTAACAAACAAACAGACACACATTCACATTTATAATATCAGGGTTTGAAATCTCATTGCTATCGACATTATAACCTTCTTTATTCAGTGAAATACAAAAATATCATAATAAATGGAGTTTTGGGCGGTATCTTAGTCTGTCCTTTATATATCTTATATTTTATTCGTAATCTTGTGTGACCCGTATATTTTGTAACATTGGTGGTATTTTACGTTTCGATAATTGTGCACAAATTAAATGGATGGAAAATAATACCACGGAGCATGAATTCCGAGATGCTACAAAAGTCCCTGGAAAGTTCTAACAAGAGAGCTACCATCTGTTTAGAACGTGTACATTATCACAAGACGCTTGTAATATTTATCACCTATGACGACAATGGCAGTAATAATCTCGAATATTAGTTGCAAAAAAACATAATAAAAGAGCAAATAAAACAAGACTCAAAGATAAGTGAAAGTCGAAACTGACTGACTCGATGTAACGTTGCACAGTTCATTACACATTATTGATCGATGGAAAGTGAAAACTCTGTAACATCATAAAACCAGGCTGAATAAGATAATCTGTATCAGTACCCTAACGCTCAAGAGATTGTTATTTGAAGTGGAAACTTCTTGAGCTGCGTTGATAGATTTTTGGTAGGGGCTAACTTATGGATTCGCGTCAACGATGACCTCGACATCCTCGTGACGTATTGCGTTTGCGCCAGACTAGCGACGCGTAGTATAACGGCCTATGTACATGTTGTAATATTGATATTTTGTATTGAACTTGTGCAGCCCATCATATGTTTGAATAATTAATAAATTGTGTAAAAATGTATATAATTATTGCTGGGAGTGCCAATAGATGTGAAAACTAGACTTATGTTAATTTAGATTTAATTTAATTTACAAATTATAAAATTTAAATAATTCAGACTATAATTTTTTTTGTTGTTTTGTTTTTTTGAATGCTATCAGTAAAATTTGCAATAACATTTTTGCATTTATGCATTTTGTAATATACTAACAGCCACTCTCGATCTACGTTTGTATGGGATTGTATAAAGGATTATATTTACGCGAAACCCGATATTTTACAAAAAAAAAAGTTACTCCTTATGATATCAGCTATCTACTAATGTATATCCCGCCAAAAACGATCTAACCGTTTCGATAATTAACCGGCATAAACAGACAAAAGAAAACAAGATGTGTCCATTTAGTAAATAGCTGTGATTTTAACATTGCAAGCATACACTTCAAGGCTATTTATTTGTATAGATCTATAGAGGTAAGTTTTAGACTATCTAATATCACATCGCGACCCTTTGAAGCAGAGCAATTAGCATACAAATTGTAGATTAGAAAGTATGCTAAGCGAGAACTAATTAACAGTATTTGTAAACCGTGTAGCGCGGTGCTATGTATAATAATACCGAGGCCAGAAAAAATACAAGGAATATCAAACACATTAAATAAGTGAAGCAAGTACGGAACGCTCAATGAAAACGAAATTTCCAAAAATGGAATATAAATTATGTTATATATATATGTTAATATATATAGATATTATATATATAAATTATAGAAAACCCATTACCAGACCGGGCTTGAAAATTGAAAAATTGATGGAAGTTTATAATAAGTTACTTGAAAACAATCGAATGGTACAAATAAATTTTTAACTCAAAAGTTTAAAAAAAAATCTATAAAGGTCATGTAAAATTTCAACCATTTTTAAGGAAGTTTTATATTACTAATAGAATCAATTATTTTGAATATGCGATATCTTTTGAACGAGTAATCAAAATATCTCTAAAATTTGAGGGCTATTTTGAAAGGTACTAAAACAAATCAAAGAACTGAGGATTTTTTTTTAAACCTTCCGATATGACACGAAAGGCCACATATACTCGTAATGTTTATAAAGTGAGAGTAAAATATCCAATAATAGCGTATTGTTATCGAATTCGCAATTCGAAGTGACAAATGCAATGCTCAACAAAAAAGTTGTATTATACAATACGACAATAGGTCGGGACGCGTTTCAATGGCAATTTATCAACACAATGATCTTATTCGAATCGTTTCTGTGTGGTTGCGCACGCGGCTGACAGATGAACGATCTAAAATGAAAATAGCGCACTTTATGGGCTCGTTACTCAAAACGCGAAAACACACCGGACTTTGTATGTCATCTAAATATTTTTGCTGCGTAACAATCCAGTTGGGGTGTTCCAATTACGCTGTGATAAATGGATCGTCTCAATCAAGTGGTTAGAGCATTTGATTAATACCATGAATGTTGCGAATTCAATTTCTGTCGGGATCGATTAAGTTCTCTAGTTTATCTGGTTTTCAATGTTGTCCTATATCTGTAATATGCTTACAAAAAAGTGGAATAACTAATAATACATACGGAACTGATACTGATGCTTTTGAAAAGATACAGTTAATATTAGAAGAACATCTAATACTAGTGGAATATGAAGGAATTCAGAATATAGATTCTGCAATTGATTTCTTCAAAACATTACAATTTAATTTATTAGTAATTTGATAGAAGAGGAAGCAGATCCTGCCAAAGTTTTCATTACTATATTTTCTGTCTATGGACACATTTACTCGCATCTCTGTGTCCAGGAATCGTTTTGTTTCCAGTATTTAGTTAGTTATACCAGTTTCATAGCTGTTTTCTATCGTAATGCTTATAAAATTAGTTATTAGAAGTTAGCAATGTAATTGAAATTTAGGTAAGGTATGATTGTAAATATGCTTGTTATATATACTAAAAGCTTTCTGTGATATAAAATAATTGAATTTGAACTATCAAAAAATGCCAGTGGTGACTATGCGTTAGTTACGAGAAACTAATACATTTTCGAATATAGAACATGATAATTGTATATTAATAGTTGAAAAGACTTCATTGAATTGAAACTAAGCTATAAACCTAATAATTAAAGGAATAGATAAAACGAATCCAAAAATATAAATAATTATACTATGATTAAATACCACATGATATAATATCATCTAACAATAACAGATGTCCATAAATTGCCTCTTGATTCTGTTTGGACTAGCACAAAATTTACTGTGGCACTGACAAAATTCCGTGACACTTTCTACCAGAAAATATATGGGCATGGACACAAACGCGCAGCAAATTCGCGACAAACCCAATAACGTTCTAAAAGTGTTATTGCATTGGGCACGTCAGGCGCTAAAAGTTTTTTTCAGTCAATTTAACCCATAGGTCGTCCGTGTATATTGACAATGACGTTTTGAATCGACAACTTTTCACTTTATCACTACAAAGAGCACACACCTATAATTATGAGCAAAATACGTTTCATTCCATATATTCCCGATTATAAATTTTAACCTAAATTGTTAACACATTTTTTTATTCACAACAATATGTGACTTGAAATTATAAATTGGCTGTAAATTACAAACGCTGATAAAAATAAAATATGAAGCAGAAAACCAGACATGAAAATATAAAACAATCACTCTGTTTTGATTCAATTCATGTCTTCTTTCAATTCAAATATAAAAAATGTTTTTGCGATCCTTTCGATAGGGAATGTGCAGGATCATACATAATTGAACTCTATACTATAGTCAAGTTATAAAAATATTTCATACCGGTCTGTTTTGTTTTTTTTTTTTATGGGAACTACCTACTTTTTCCGATTTAATTGTAGCCTCTTTGATTTTTTTCTTTTTTCGATCTGTCTACGCTATTGACTTAGCAAGGTCTTAACAACTTCACCGGACTACTAAGGCGAGCGCTTAAGGCACCTATCTGAGCTAAGCTAAACAATCATACATATATAAGTTGTTGAAACATATATGTGTATCAGGCATACATATCTCAAAAACTCTTATATATTTCCCTTATTGAAGGGGATTATTTATTGAAAAAATAAAACCCTTCCACTTTCATGTGTAAGCGTGTGTGCGTGCACGTGTGTGGAGGTGACATGTGTAATGTTGTCGGAGTGATGTAAGATTTTGTGTCACTGTATGGCGCGAGCAGCGCACTCAACGCCGAGGGAACGGATCTAAGCTTGAGCCGCTGCCGAGGGGGACATAATCTGGTGTGCGGGAGCGAGATTTACCCCCAGACCACGGCGGCGTGATCTGTGGTTACGTGGGCGTGGGCGTGAACACGCTCTGGTTTTAGGAAAAAAAATTAAATACTTATTTTCTCCCTAGTACTTAACCCTAAAATAACTCTACCGATTTTAAATTATCTTTGTAGAAAACAGATTTTTACCAAAGTCGATTCAGCTGCTTTGGAGCTTAGCCCGAACAATACACATTAATTTTATTTTTATATATAGCTTTCCCGTCTACATTGAAAGAAACTTTTGACATCAATGTGATAATAAATGCAAATCATTTTTCACCACAGCAACAAAAACTTATCTCACACTAAAGACAGTGTTAAGTAAAGAAATATTGCTCCGATAACCGTTAATTTCGACAGCGATGCAACCGTGCATTAAAGTAAGGACAGAGTGCCTCACTCGACACCGTTAATCGTAAACAAACGTTCGAATACGTCGATACCCCTCAAATAATCATAAACCGTGCGTCAGTCAACATCTCAGTGCCACCGACCCGGCACAATTACAATAATTGAATCAGGAAACTGTTCCCCTCCTCAGTCGAATATAAATAAATCAAAAGGGCTCTCATCATCCGCGGCCGGCCACTAGTCGCTCGGTGCCTTATTTATTTAGAGTCCGTGCGCTCTATAAAAAACTGTACTCTACCGCAAACTTATCGATTCGAATGATCGTAGCTCTAGCATCATAAGAAACTATTAATACTTTACCGCGCAATACCACTGTAAAGGTTTCTCGATAGTAAATATAAATTTGTCGATAACAAGGGCGTAGAGGACGCACCCGTTCGGTCAGGAATAAATCCCGACGCACATATTTGAACTCCGAACACCTGGGGCCAAGCTTCGGGGCGACAAAAATCATTATTCATCCCCGCAGTGAGCGAGGTGGCTCGTATAAAAACAGCACAACTGGTATTCGAACGAAATTTTGTTTTTTTTTTTTCAACAAAAGACTGTGTATTGCGTTGAAAGGTATATAGTAATATGGATATAAATTATTTATTTGTATATGAAAACGTATTGCGTAAGATTAAAAATAAGATTTTTTAAATATATTTTAATTTGTTTGTAAATAAAAGTGTGTGTTATTTGTCACTTAATCAATTTTGTCAACACGTTTAAAGATCTTCCTACAGTCCTCTACGTCACTCACACACTCCATTATATATATATAAAGATTTTTTAACCCAAAATTTTCACATTTCCGTACGTTTTTAAAACATTTTCTTTCATACAAACCTTGTTCGGACAATTATAAACACGACAATAGAAGAATTTACCAAATAGCTGCAGCATCTCTGTAGTGACGCGATTACATACATCGGGCAATTACTATTTATTTATATAGATTACTAAGATAAAAGAAAAACCACAATGACTCGTAAAATAGCGCTAGGTAATGCTATAGACAATATATTTTTACATAAACATAAATAGTTACATGAAAGTTACTAGAACTAGTCAATAAATATAAAACATACTTACTGTAATATACTATACTATATAACATAATTTAAAGTGAATAAAGGGAAATTTTGCATCCGCGGCCGCGGTTTGCATAAGCCAACTTTCGCTAACGAATATGGCCGCGGTGAGATTGATTTCGACATTATATCGGCAGGGCTATTAGGGTTGTGTGGGCAAATCTCATTTTCAACTGAAGCGAATAAATTCTACGAATATTGCATTTTAGAAGTTTATAGCATATTATTCGAAGTAGTTAAATAATTACAAATACCTGAATGGTCGTTTTCCTCGTGATAAAATTACTAAATTAAAATAGATTGAAAAAGGTTAGCGCGCATCTTAGAGGAAATATAATATCCACGTTGGAACGGCTATTTGACCAACGTATATTCTAGAATCTACACCTTAATTAACTAGCATTATATACTTGATAAATACTTGAAACTATCGAGATCCACAAATTGACTACAGACTATTTTCTTATCAAGATTGAACTATAAGGTGTTATTACAAAGAAGTTAAATACTTGGTTTAAAAAGGTTTCGAATTAAATGCACGCGCTCGCCCTAGGCAAGTTCGCGTTATCCTTTTTTGCAAGTCTAACCTAACGTAATCAAAGCAAGACAAAAGAGCAAGATGCCGAACATCCAGCGTCCGCGGTGCATTTAATTCGAAACTTTTTTAAAGCAAGTATTAAATATGTATTTAACTTTTTTATGATAACACCGTGAGAGTATTCCATACGTAAACTTTTCTTACTTAAATATCATATAGGATGTACATATCTATAAAGATACTTCACACCGTGCAGCCTCGGATCGATGATTCAAAGTATTCTGAGAATGTGTGTCGTTGATAGGTCATTAAAGTAATAGCCTATCAATACTCTAAACCTAAAGATGTTTGTTCATAAATATGGTTATATTTATCTGTTATTTATACTATTGACAATGTGTATGCAAAATCTCGTGATGATCGCTTGGACAAACAAACAAATAAACTCAGTTTCGCATTTATAGTACTAGGTTTAGTATGATTGAATTTTATAAACTCCAACTTCGATAAGCTTCAAAGCGTAATTCCTTAGAAACCACGACTTTATTACTCATTAAATATCACTTTACACATAACATACACATTTACACATTATCACGGTTCAATGACATCACAGAAGCTCAATAACTCTACACCGTCGGTAATTTGTTGTGAAATCTAAAGAGAATTCCGTTCATAGTCCTTGTGGTTTCCATGGTTATCTTTGGTCGCCTTCAGATGACGCATTGGTTTAAGACCTATAATGGAAGTGAAAGAGACACTATAAAACTCTTGGAAATGAAAGCTTCCGTAGCGATTAACGTGTGAATTTTCTCTTCATATTTAAACACCCTCGTACATCGTACACCAAACGCGTGATGGGTGAATAACAACTCATATAACGACATAACAATCTGTTACCGCCGACCAGATATCACGTATATAATAAAGTTATCCGTAAAACAACATCGACAGCTCATAAAGATTTATGAAAGCGCCCGTCCATAAATATCTTACCATCGAGTGCTTTCCATACCCTCTAGAGATCAAAGTTATTTTTCTTGGATATATTATATGTACGTTTCGATATAACTATGCTTAAAGAATAGCAAGGACGACTTAAGTGACGCTTGGTGAACGGGCAACGATGCCACAGTGTAATAGCAGACTGCCAGTATGTTGAAATCAAAAATGTATAAATTTAATTGTATCACAGCAAAAGTGATCAATTAAGTATACCAAGACAAAAGTGTGGGCTCGATCTTATTAAGAAAGATATGAAGGTTATTGAACTTGAATTCAATCCTTTTAAACAAAAGCTAAGTAAAATAGATTAAGTAGTGAAACTGTTTGTACTTTCAATTGAGATAAACATAACCCTTAGAGTTTAGGTTTTCTACATTTTTTTATTCATAACAATATGTCAATCAAAGATCATGGTTTGCGTTTTCATAAAAAAACCAATTCAAAACGTTCACTAGGTTTGTTTTGCTACGAAACATTTCGAATCTTTACTGTTTTATGTTGACTTCGAAAATCACGATTGTACTTTATAATAATAAAATATAAATTGGTTCAAAAACGATGAATTTCAGATTAAAAAACAAAATACAATCCTGTACATTGTTGTAACATAAATTTATTATAATTATTGTATTTCACTTGACAGTAAATGATTTATATAGTCCAATATTAACGACAATCGTAAGATAAAGGTCGTCAATCATGTGATCTCTAAATGCCTCTAAATAATGTACGTCACACACAATAAAGAATTTCACTGTGTCCATCTACTCCAAATAACCTTTCTCTGTAGACTACAAATAAATTTACCAATTTCTTATAAAAAAAACACACAACACACACTACCGATATCAAACCGACAGTGGCGACCGGCAATGGATAGTGTGTCACTCGGTGATCGCCATTCTTTTTGGATTGTCCTGTGCTTACCATCAGGCACAGTGCAGTCATTTTGCCGTGCTACTATAAAAAAAAAAACAATTAAAATAGGATCGCTATTAAAGAAATTTACTATGGCGCAGTCCTTCGATATCTGTCAAGTAATATCTAACAAGTTTTTACTCCGAGATCACTTCTTCCATAAAAGGTTGAATTGAGAGAGCATCGGATCAATCATTCGCATACCATACATTTTATTGTAGAATAATCAAACCAAATGAGACCATACGAGTAAACATGCTTTTTAAAGTGTCAATTAAACCAAGATTGATTAAGTAAGAGGAAATTTATAGGGAGAATTATACTGGATATATCACCAACTAGATCACGATTACTATACATCAGGTAATAGTTATACTTGCAATTTTGCTCATGGCACGATTCGTATATGTCGATATATCTCTTATTGAAAACGTATAATCAAAACATCTCTATAAACGAGATAGAACGGACGACATATAAATTATTATTAAAATATCGACTCATATTTATTGATCGAGAATGCGACATCTGCGTGTAACAGGCAGTGTAAGTGACATAAAAAAATATCTCAATAAATCAGTGATGACCGCACATTATGCTCCCCGCGTCGTAGCGCTGGCGAGAGACACTTCGCATCGTTTCTTAATACCGTTGACAAATTATTAAGTCTTATTAATTGAACTGAACTGAAAGGATTAACTCTACATATATAAATATACACAAAAAAATGATTACTTCGGCCATGGTTTAGATGCAAAATTATTGAATACTTAATCACGCGAGTTTGTAGTTAAAAAAATAATACTATAATTTTCTCTACTCTTATGTATTTATAGTAATTTCTGAAGGTTCTGGTAAACATTTATTAAAATTTCAAATACTTTTTATACTTTGTTTTAGCCTCTCACTACAATATAATGTTTATTGACGATGCGTCTAATATGATAAACACGTTAAACGTAGAATAGTATTAGTTACCATAGTTAAGATTAAGGCTGACGTTCCGATTCAGATATACTTTCATTAAAATCAAGAATAACGAAACAAAAACAGCGCATTTGATTTCTTTAAACGTAAAATTGTCACACTACCTTAATGAGCTTCTAAATCACAAAAAAAAACCGACATTCCAAATGACATGTTTGTAGCTTAAGCACTTACTGTACAATGCTAAATCCATTAGCAAACTACAGTAAAATGAATTTAGCGAACTATTAATAATGACATTTTACGAAGAGCTAAACTGGACGCACACGATCTACGTTTATCTCGCGACATCAAAGTGTCAAAGCCCGTCTTAAATAAAGACTTGTAGTACAATTTACCTTTCTGTAGTCGCGGTGACTTTATCCGTTTTTTATCTTAATTAAGCTTCGCTGCGACTCTTTCGTATGTTTTATTCGATTTTATTCCTTTAAAAATGTCACTTGATTAAGTTGTACACATTTACTAATAAATATTTGTATAAAAAGTATTATATATTATATAGCTTTAATCCATTCAAAAACCTAATACTACAAACAAGCTGATACCCGCGACTTCGTGTATCTTGTTTATTATCTTAACAATTTGCGTACTGAGGAAACATTAATCTAAGCTATTAGGAAATTCAAATAGGAAATTTTCCTTTACACTTTTTCGGTAACATTTTCTGTTAAGGGAAAGCAGTTAAAATTAATTATTTTTTCGATATATCTATCAAAATTTCTATTGGGCTCTTAAAACAAAAAATAGTTGCAAAGCAAATCACTCTAATAACGAACGCTTCTGGTGTCCAAAATTCTATTAAAAACGTTTTCATGATAATTTTAGTTACCTTTTCTCAAAGTATCATAAAAATATTGTACGATATTACAAAGATTCCAACGTACAAAACTTATGAAAATCGGTCAAGCTTTTTGACTTCAATCCGTATAAACAAGCAGACAAACATTTTTTTAACGTCACATTCAAAAACAAATTAATTGTATGGATACAACTATATATTTAATAATATGGGTAAGTGATACCAAATTCTATAGATATCCTTATCTAGGTTGTGATAAAGTGTAATGATTAATAGATAACATAAACACTGCTTATCAGTGAGTTATATTTTTGTTATAAGCGCATACTGTATGTACATTAAAATACAGTCCGCGTTACCGACAGCGTTCAGATCTTTTCAAACAAAACAAAATCACGGTAATGCAATACAAACGTCTGATGCATGGCCCCCAGCTACTGGAAAACTAAATCACATATATTCTTCTAGAGAAACATACGCTCTGAATTGACAAATAGGAACTGTTTGTGTGTTTATCTAAGAAGACGGAAATAGAAATGTATACACTATAAATAAAATAAAAATTCTTCAACTCGATTTTTCACTGACAATCTTTTGTAGTTATTATTTAGATAAAAATTAGAATTTCATGATCGTCCATCCAGACCAGACTCATTTTTCCATGAAGAAATTATTATGCTATCCATTTTAGACCATTCGCCACTAGATATCCTTAATTAATGGTGGTAGAGCCACGCTGAAACTATTATAGGTTTCAGCATGAATGGGGTCGGCTCGTCCGGGGGAGTACCACCCTCTCATAGAAAACCGACGTGAAGTAACAGTGCTTGCATTGTTGCGTTTCGTTCGGTCAGTGAGAGCGCCGGAGAGCCACCTCAATTCCCCTTTCCTCTCGCCTCTCCCTCTCCCTCCCCTAACCCTTCCCCCCAAAGGGTGGCAACGCACTCGCAACTTCTCTGGTGTTGTTAGTGTCCATGGACGGTGGTGATCACTTAACATCAGTTGACACACCTCTTCGTTTGCCACCTATGCCGTAAAAAAAAAAAGCATGTTTTATTTTTATTTGCATTTTAGAATTCTAATTCAACTCGGATGAATTCAGGAATTGCTAGGATCATATACAAACATTATCGTATCCTGTAAATTATTGTTTTCGTAGACTATATTCTCAATATACACTGAATTTATAGTATCTACTGTTTACTATTCGTAATAATATCAATATAAAATAAATAAGGCAGTTCATATAAATAATTAAAATTTTAAATTGATGATTTAAATTCAATTGAACCCACTGTAGCCCTCTATATGTAAATTATAGAAACAATAAAAGAGATAATTAAGAAGTCACAATGAATTTTAATTAGAACTGGCGCATACAAGTATAGCGACAGTTTTTAAAGACAGTCATTCTGTACCGCACTGCACAGAATTCCACGATGTGAAAATGATTCACGTAGTTGAAGAAGGAAAAGCTCCCGATTTCCCCGCTACATAAATCCAGAGCAAGTCGGCCCTAAAAGAGTTATAAGCGAATCACAATTTCCCATTCGACCCACTATATATTTTCTCGTGAAGGTTAAGGTATGTAAGCAGTTTATAGCCTATTATTAATATACAGTATTAGTACTTAACATAGGCCTGAAATTTTCTTGACTCGTGTATCATCAGACTGGGTACTTGACCGTAGAACGAATAGTAGATGAAGTTGAAGAGTTCTCGTGTACGCGCAACGCGGACATACCTGCAATAAAAAAATGACCATTACTTTGGTGAAGATTGCAAGGACTAGCTGGATGAAAGTATCCAATAGTTATTACGATTATTAGAATAGGTTTACGCACAGAATTGGACCTCTTTCGATTCAAAATCAAAAATCAACTTCTAGTTAGTGCAACACGGGAAGTATTATCGTGACACCGTTTTTTGCTGATAAAATATTGCTAACACTTCTGTATTAAAGTTTGAAAGAGGTCGATCAGTTAAATAATACATATATAAATTGTTACGCTACAACGGTAGCTATTCGAGAGTTATAGTAGAAGGGATTGCATACTTTAATTGTGCCAATACCAGACTAGGCCCCCCTCGGCAGCAGCTCAAGCCTAGGTCCGTTCCCTCGGCGTGGAGCCCTTGAGTACGTGCTCGCGCGATACAGTGACACAAAATCTTACATCACTGCGACAACATTACACATATCACCTCCACACACGTGCACGCATGCACGCTTACACATGCAAGTGGAAGGGTTTTATTTTTTCCCTTATCAAACTGAAATAGTTTAAAATATTATCCGATACGAAATATATATAAGGGTTGTTGAGGTATGTATGCTTGGTACACATATATGTTTCAACAACTCATATATGTATGAATAGTTAGCTTAGCTTAGATTAGCTCAGATAGGTCGCGAATTGCATGTATCAGGCAACAGCCAAAGCCAAGGTGTGCCGCGCACCCTTGAGCTAGTTGTCAAAATAAAATCGGCTGAGTGCCTTAAGCGCTCGCCTTAGTAGTCCGGTGAAGCTGTTAAGACCTTGCTTGGTTAATAGCGTAGTCAGTTCGAAAAAAAAAAAATTGTGCCAATTTTGAAACTAATCGGTCAAATGATGTTGGAATTTCTCGATATCTTATATACATAAGCGACACAATATTATGCTGTAAAGAGCACTTTTAATATGCATTAAATCCCTGGAGTAACTAATATATTTAACTGAATAAGGATCAATACTACATAAGTCAAAACAGATTCGCACACAACCCATTGTTAATAATATGCAGAACAAGAAAACTGTTTTAGTGGGTTATATTTAGGAGATAGAAACTACTACCTTACAATTTTCTGATTTTGAGATTATTACACTTTAAGATTAATGACCGCGTAGTACATTATTAACCGACTTCAAAAAAGGAGGAGGTTATCAATTCGTCTGTATTTTTTTTTATGTTTGTTACCTCATATCATTTTAAATTTGCATTAAGTATGTACACGACAAATAGACGAATAACTCAATATTACACTAACCGATTTCGATGATTCATTTTTTATTGAAAAGGATGTACTTCAAGGGTAGTTTGATGAGAGTTTGGTTAGGTTCTGATTATGGGATCCGTGACAAAGTAAGAAAACTTTCAAGAAACGAGCCTACTCCTTTCTTAAGTGCCGGCAACGCATCTGTGTTTCCTCCCGTGTAGCAATTGTCCATGGGCGGCCGTGATCACTTACCATCAGGAGACCCGTATGTTCGTTTATCACCAATATTATAAAAAAAAACTCTTCAATTCTTAGGAGCCTATTGTGCTTATGTTCGTTGCTGTGTTGCAACATGACGCAAGCATTGTAATTACATTACTTAAGGTGTATAACGTGTGAAGCGTTGGTAGCCGAGTTGGTGGTAGAAACTATCGCGGATTACTGAAAATGTCGCGTTCGTACCAAACGTTACTTATTGTACAACCAATTGAAACCATATCGCATACTATACCGATAGATACCATACCACAAAAATGCGCATATTTTAATATACTTAAGGCGGAACGGAGTTCGCGGGCACTGCTAGTAAAATATATTTATGTACACTAAAAATGGAAAAATAAAGTAAATTTTCAAAAAAAAGTATTAACCGACTTCAATATCAATCAAAAACCCATAAGGCACTAAAACGCGGAAAATAAATAGTTTATCAAATTAACCAAATTAAATAAAACATGAATATGTGTGCTACCTAGAGATGTATTGGAAGTCGGTGCCAACCAAACCGAAAATCATATCATCTACAGGTACAAAGTTTAAGTCCACTCTCGCGTCTCTGTAATACAAAAATTTTGGTTGGTACCGACTTCCAGTACATGTCTAGGTAGCACACATATTCATACGTTTTATTTAATTTGGTTAATTTGATAAACTATTTATTTTCCGCTTTCTAGTGCCTTATGGGTTTTTGATTGATATTGAAGTCGGTTAATACTTTTTTTTGAAAATTTACTTTGTTTTGATATATGTATCTCATAAGGTTTAGACAGCATTATCTAATATATGTAAACATTCCGGGAGGTATTGCCCAAAAAATAGTGGAAATCTTATTAAAATCCGTTTCGAAGAGATAAGGGAACACACGGACTGAAAAATATAAACAGATTAACGCGTACAATGTCGCGGGCGGATGCTAGTAATATATATCAGATATCAGTTTAGATATTAGATTACTTAGAACTTAAAAACTAATAATATTTACATAATACAATTGAACGTTATCATTATAAGTACTTTCGAATAATTATCATCAACTTCATTAATGTATTCAAATTTATTCACAGTTTTTATTACTTACCTTTGAAAGCCGTCGTCGGTAACTTATTGAATTAGCATTAAACATCTTTTTCTTATATCGCATTGTAGCAATTACTAGAGTATTGTAATTAAAATATTAAACACTATGGCTGCTAGCTACTTTCTATAAATTCAATCGGGTTGTATCTCGCGTGACCGGATACGCGTGAAAAGGGAATAATTGTTCTGTTAATTCGAACATGCTTATGTACCAATAGAATGAAATAATTCTAAATAAATCATTGTATACGCACTGTTTCTGTCGGTGGCTAGTTCTCATGAAAGTCAATAGTTATCAGACACTATAGAATAATTGCAGGATGTTGATACGTCAGAGTGTATGAGGCATTTGAAATATGTCACGAGTGATACGTGTGTGCTTTAAAATAATGCTTTAATAAAAAATAATGGGTATACGTAAGAAAGAGACAATGGCCTCATCTAAAATTTTATGAGCATTACTTTAAAATTCTTCAAGATATCAAAGACGAAAAACAGCAGGAAAATGGTCAATAGAAATAGCTTCCTTTTTATGGCATTATTATTATATTTTACTTCTATACTTATTTGTTAGCTATTTTTACTACACTTTTCCCAAATTCTTATTCTTACAGCTGTTTAGGGGACCGTATTATTTATTTACTAAAAATACTTTTTACAACACTGGAAGGCTAGACTTAGTATACGATAATTAACTTTAATTGATATTAGAAGCTTCATGTAGCTCATGTAAGTTTCTTTTTACCATTTTTGATATAAGTCCGGTGAAGCTGAAAGACCTTGCCAGGTCAATAGCGTACCATTTTTGATACGCGTTGTAATATTACATACCGTAATTGCCAATTTTTTGGCCGTTCTATTATAACTCGGACTTCCGTGTAATACAGCTAAGAAGTCTATACAAAACAATGTTAAAATATTATTGTAAGAATCTAAATTTAACATTTATCTAGCATTAAGTTGTCTCGAATAATACATATTTTATAATGCTTATTTATTTATACCTAGATTTGTGCTCTGCGTAACCACATTCAGAACGGCATAAACATTAGGCTATTAAGGTTCGTTAGTTAGGTTCATCCATCATCGAGAAAAACACCCAATAGTTGCTCACAGACACTATTTTTGATGTATACAATAAATCAAATGAAAGCCAAAAAAGTTGCGGACCAAGAGCATAGTATACATAAAAAAGACAGTATGGAAACTACCTATAAACGCTCGTACCGGCACACCGACACAAACATGCGCATCAACGAGACCCCCCTTTTTTTTCTATGGAGGTATCCCTAACGGATATCCATCTCGCCGGGCAGCAGAGGATGGATATACCCGAGTCGCACGGACTAAAACCCCATGGTACCTTCTTACACCTTTTGGCCGGAAGAGCAGGGACTGTCTAATCGACACTACATCTGCTCCTCCAACAGGTGTTGTCCCCTCCTAAGGGACCCAAACTGCGGCCTGAGGGGTCAAGATGGTGGACCCCTCAAGGGGAAATGGGTGTTATCGACGAGACCCCTAAGGTAGTAAGGTAAGGTCCATAGACAACCGTTTAAAATCTCTCGTCGATGTGCATGCTTGTGTTAGTATGCCGTTTTCAAGCGTTCGTAGGTAGTTTCCGTACTGTCTCTCATAGTTATACTGTGCCAAAAACATTTGGCGAGGACTCTATTAATATAGGTAATTAATGTCAAAATTAAAGTTAATAACAATGAAATACGCGTCTACGGCACGTGTTTTATTCTATTCAACATGTATTAACTAAGCAAAAGCAACGCGTGGCCGGGTCAAGTAGTCTATTATAAAAAGAAAGTATAGTCAAATAGAAGTGAAACATCACGTCAAAGTATACGAGATAGTGCTCTGACGATAATCATATCTTCGTTTATAGCTTCAGTTGCTACTTTCATAGTGTGATAGCTGAACCACAGCAACGCGTGGCCAGGTCAGTTAGAAACAGTATAAAAACTATAAACCAGTCACAGTGATTCTCTTTTGTTTTCTCAAATTTAGTACAATCAACTACAAAGAGGGTTCTAGGTCCTCTCGATGGTGGCCGTTCTTTTAGAAAACACATCAGGTACAAATACAGCCTAGAGAAAAATACAAGCCATATCTCATAGCACAGAAGCTAACTATTAAGCCAGTTTAATTAAACATGTGATTAACAGACACAAAGTAACAGCTTAAACAAATTGATATTAGATCAGCGATGGCCGGGAAAGTGGATCGCCGAGAGTCTCGGAGTGGCGGCGTAATGAGAGAAAATATTTTCAATATAGCTCGGGAAGCGAACCGCTCGATTAAATTAAAATGTAAATACACAGGCTGAATAATTAAGTTGCAAATACTACGCTATATAATAGTTGATTTTATGGGCATTAGATAAGAGAAATGTCTACCTAAATCGTACAATTTACAAGTATTAATACTGCATATTTATTTAAAAGCGAACATTACATACAAACATTAGTGGTAAAGAAAATAAATTATAAAACTATAGCATACTTTTACGTTTATAAATATATATACAGATTGTCCGTTACTTACCAAATTGTCTTTTTTGACTTGGGTATAGTTCATATCGTTAATTTATAGCCTAAAACGATTTAAAAACTAAAATTCCAAAGTGCCTAAATGACGATACAGTTTCGATGCATAAGGTGTTCTTTCACTTTTTAGAAATTATTTTTTGTCTTGCTTGTTTTATTGAGTAACTTGCCATATATTATTATGATACGATATTACACTTTAATATGTATATATAATTTATATAAACGTGAAGTATACCTAGGAACTAGAACTTGCGAAAAAATAATGCTTTTATAACGTATAAAATTGTTTTAATACGGAACAACATTAACGAATAAAGAAACGTTCCCGATATTACCAAAATCGTTCGAAGTAATCTCAGATCATGTGCTAAAAATATATTGTAATATCTCATTTACCTGACAGGTGTTCCAATAACAAAAATAAGATAGCTTCGAATACTTCCTTTACCGTTTAAAAGTATGTAATAAAATAACACAAAGAGAATAAGAAAATAAACAATTTCGATTTAGTGAAAAGTAAATAATACGACGCGGTAGTAGGGAGACTTATCCCTCATGAGTCGGTCATCAGTGCACCCTCTCACGCAGATCACACAGCGTAAAGCGACAACCGTGGAACCGCCCTCCTTGGGGTTTTATGTTTGCGTCCATTGTCCACAATAAAACGCAGCTATTGTGCTGACATGTAATTTAATTTTTTTATAACCCTGGGTTCTAAAAATATTATTTTATTGAAGTATTATTTAAGTGTTTTTTATCAACTTTTGGCCTACACCAAAATCTTTTTATTATTTTGATCTTAGTTGGCTAGTTTTCTGTTACTTAAAAATGGCAATATAACAAGCAAACTATAATCTTGAAGAACTTCGTTTTTAACCGGAACAAAAATTGTAAGGCTAAAAGAGCCCATCAGACTTTGTAACTATATAATTACTAGCGGTACCCGCCAGCTCCGCACGCGTTTTTATAAATCGTATTAAAGAATTATAGAATTGTGAGACTATGTACAATTATAGAAACGCTCTTTAAAGACAATTGTAAGTACGACGCGCACGCCACTAAAAGTAACATGTAACGTGTACAGTAGATATCTAAATACAAAAAGCATGCCAAATGAGGTTTGTCATCAGCAACACATTTGGAACCTTAACCCACCATATAACTACATCAGTGTTCACTTACACTGTATAAGGAACTAACGAAACAATAGCTTAAAATATTATTATTGAGATTTACATTTACATTATATTTAATATACATAGCCATTATTATAATTAAGATTTTGTGACTATACAAAAAATAAACGCTTGTCTGTTCCGCAAAAAATTGTATTATGGAACACTTTACGTAATACGTTTATAATCTAAGACTTTTTTAGGACGACCTCTATATCTTTAATGTCATTAATAATTATAATGTCGAATTGTAAACAATAAGCTGATAATTATTTCTCTTATTAAAAATAAAGAATGAGTTGAAATCTTGCTAATTTTTTTTTTTTTTACTTTCATTTTTCACTTTTTTTTTTAAATTTCATGCATGACATGCAGACAAAAGGGTAACATCTAGTCTAAAATAGAATAACCTCAATTACTTTTTATTAGGTTCCAGTGAAAATCCCGTGAAAATCGATGTAACCGTTTCGGTGACAGCACAACGGGCGAAGCCACGGTTAACAGCTAGTATAAACGAAAATTGCTTGAATAACTTTTTATAAGATCAGCTATCTGCCAATGAAAATTATCTGAAGATCGATCGAATCGTTTTGAAGATAGCATTGCGGGCGAAGTCACGGTTAACAGCTAGTATAAACTAAAATTGCTTCAATTACTTTTTATTAGGTTCGAAAATCTACCAGTGAAAGTCCCGTGAAAATCGATGTAACCGTTTTGGTGATAGCACAGCGGGCGAAACCACGGTTAACAGCTAGTATAAATTAAAATGGACTAAATTACTTGAAATGATGTCCGCTATCTGCTAGTGAAAATCGGTCCAATCGTTTTGGAGATAGCATTGCAAGTAGTATAAAATTTTTATTTTAATATTACATACAGACACTTCATTTTTATTATATGTATAGATATAGAAGAATAGATAATCATAAATACAATGGTACAGCAAAATAATCCCAAGGAGGGTTGATGTCAGGCAGGCGGCCTATCGTAAAAATTAAGCCAAATCATATACCACAACATGACAAGATGTTGTACCGTCCATACCTATGTGGGATAAGGGTAAAAATAAGCAGAAGATCTCAATTGAACATATTCATAACACTAATTAGAACTAATTCACCGCTCGTAGCGTTGTAATATGGTCTTGGTGGTCGAGTGGTTTTGACCGGTGGAATATCAATGTCAACTCCGACATGTACCAACGAGTTCTTCGGAATTCGTGTATATTTACTAACTTAAATTGGTAACGCTATCGCCTAACGGTGAAGGAAAACATCGTGAGGATACCTGAACCTAAGAAATGTTCTTGTAGTACTACTGTATGTGGCAAAAACATAGAACTATGGATTTCTCAGAGTTTGAAATCGCCAATACGTCGTGGGCAAGCGTGGTGATTATACCCATGCCTTCCTTCGGGAAGAGGCCTTTGGCCCTGCAGTGTGTCTCTTACAGGCTGATGATGACGATGAGTGTTACAAAGGTTGTTATAAAGATTTAGACAGTTTTTTAATATTCCATGACTTGAATGAAACTGGCTGGTTCCTGAGATGTTACTGATAAAAAATAATATAGGACGCATGACCAGTAATAGCAGTAATAAAGAAAAACTTTTAAAAATTCTTTTTTTTTTTCGATATAAAGATGTCAATTCTCGTTTATTGTCATCAAAACTGAACAAACATGGAAAAATGTCTAAGTTCCAGGTCTAAGGGAACGAGTTCAGTTTCCAAGATTTGACCTAAACAAACTAACAAATATTGCAAACTAATTAAAAGCGTGTAAATAAAGACAATCTCGAAATAATCCCGAAAAAAACATTGGTTCTCATGAAACAATAAAACAAGTTACACGCGAACGAAATCACAAGCACCGGCCAATTTATGTTTACGTAAATCAAGAACATCAACATAGATATTTTTAAATATGACATTTTAAAGTCTACGACACAGCCTTTCCGAAAATGGAAGAATATTTTAAACATTATTAACTGTTAAGCAAAGAAGTAATAATAAATCAGTTTGATAAATTAATGAACATTAATAATGCGGTTTCTAAGCTTTATTAACATCGGTCTCCGTGACAGAGCTTTATAGAATGCGGTGCGGCGCATACACTCGTAAACCTTTGGATATATAAACAGATAACGATTTTCTACTGAGTTTTGTTCGTAGTATATTATATTGATATACGTAGGAGAGTAAACGTCTAGTCGAATTTATTCACTTTAAAACGCTTCAAGCAAAGTATACAGTTACATTTATTATCGTCTTTTTACTGAAATTACATCGTCCGTAATGTTTATTTATTATATCATGACAAAGTGACGACACCCTGTCCGATAGTAAGATTTCGGTCCAAGAACAATCTAAAATCGAGTCACTTAATATATCTTTACAAGTATTATAAAAAAAGAATTGATTTTTCCAGTGAAACTTCTTATGTGATTGAAATACTGATCCGAAAGAAACTTCTTTGTGTGACGAAAAGTAGTGAGGCTAAACACTGTGTCGATTAGAGTGAGAGCAGTGTCTCACTTGCCTTCGGGTATTGGAGAACAGTGACATATACGCTCTTTTCGCTTTCATTTTGAAAGTTTTATTTCTACCGCATGTAAACTATACACTGTCTGTAAATTATAAACTTAAAAACAATCGATTTATAATTGTTCTACCTATACAAAGTTACATTATTGAGGAGTAACATGAGCTGTATTTTATTTTCAAGATCGACATTAAGAGAAGCAAAGGCTAGTTTCAAATAATTTTAAAAGGTTATCTATATAGGTATTGTATAACAAAAAATAAATAAATTTGCTTATTTCTAGTTTAAGGTATTTTTAAAGTTACCAAAATATATATGTATAGGATTAGATAAAGAAAAACATTTATTCCATGCCAATCATTTATTTCAAACATACCAACGTACTAAACAAAGAAGTAATACACAGTACTAAAAGCACTAAGCCTTTAATTACCCCGTACCATTTTATTCGAAAATGATTCTTATAGCAACAGTGTAAGTTTAAAAATCGCCGGCATCAGAAAACCCATGGATTCCTGTAGAAGAACGCGACGCCACCCCGCGACATGTGTATCTAATGACACGACACGGCAACCCTCGAGACGGGTGCGAAATGAGCGCACTTCAAACGTAACTCCCCGGTACACTAGGTACATAGAATCAGACACCCTACCGAATGCATTTAGTTGCAGGTGCCTACGATTTCTCTTCTCAGACAAATTCGAATAGAGTTGTCGTACGTATATCTCATATGTTGATGTGCGTCGCGGGAGGAGAAAGCTTCTTTTCATTCGCAAACGGTTAAGGGGCAGTCTTGTTAAATAATGACATCTTTTGAAAAGAATTTCGTGGTTAATATATCTATTATACGTTTTTTTAAACGACGTGACCTCGGTAAAGAAATATAAATAACATGATGTTTAGGATGTTTTTTTTTATTTATTTTATTTTTAGAGACTCTTATTCCACTGAACATTTAGCCCCTTCGTTACCCAATCTTTCTAGCTGCATCAGGAAAGTAGCTGATGAGGTATCATTACCAAATCATACAGCATCTTACCTTCACCCCAACAGGGTTCAACCAAGATGCTGGGACAGATACTAAAGTTCTGGCAACTATTTCTCATACTATTGGGTGCTTCATGTTTAGGATGGTGCTTTAACATTTACACTTCACCGAAGTTAAATGGGTCTTCTTACATAAAAAAACTTTTTTTAATGTGTATAATTTTAAATTTGCGATACATTCTATGATATAGAAAGTTATATATTTTACAGGGAAATTTTACATACATTTAATGCTCAACGTATATAAATTATTTAATAGGATAAGTATGAATTCTATATCCTAACTTAATATATTAAAAATACGAAATTGAGTTACTTTATATGTTATGCGTTTACGGCTTAATTTTTCAACCAAACATCATGAAATTCTGCATGCACGTTATCAGGGGTACAGAAAAAGTCATAGGGCAGGTACTTTTCATCCTAAATAAATAAATATTAAGTTAAATAAATAAGTTTACTGTGGGTTATCGTTAGGAGATTGACAATGATGCAGTAAGTGCAGCGTTTTGAAGTAACTTGTGTTTTCAGCCACAGCGATAATCAATCTAAGCGCCCGCAAAATATTTTTTTTGATAACTTGAATACCATACTTATTATTTTATCACCATAAATATAATATCCGTGGATTACATATAAGCTTGTCAGCAGAAATTCTCTAAATTGTAGTAAAAATCATACGAAATTTTTTTGGACAACTAAGCGCAAAAACAAACGCACGCGAATAGCGAATTTGTCTTATTAATAAGTCAATGTTACAGATAATTCTTTGCAGTGTCTATTTTGTGTCTACGTTTAAACAAATATGACAAGAGAAAATTATGAGAAAATACAACAAGTATTATAGTAACAATTGTGCGAATGTAGGGAGATCATAAGTCAGACATTCATTAGCATAATAAATATCTACAGTGGGTAGTAGTTTTAGCGCAGCATCGTCGAGATCCCGGAACAACTATTTGTCTCGAGCACCTCCGTTGTCTTGTTCATGCTAATTTTCATTTTACAAATTGTCTACAATGAAGTTTTGAAAGTTGTAAATAGTGTTCAGCGAATTGTTACTGTTGTAGTAACAATGCATTTATTTTGTAAAAGATCTAAATACTTCTAGATATTACTTGTAAGTATTTCATAATAATGCTAGTAAATAGGTCTACCTAGGCGTTTGTCTGTACCAAGAACTTTGCACGGGTAATATTATTAATAATAATATAATAATAATTCCTTATAATTCCTTAATAATATAATTCCTTGTCGGGCCAAATTAATAACAGTATTTAGTCAAGAGCCTAAATATGATTTACGTACAACTGTAGCATTTGAGAGTTTTTGGCGGGATTTTGGTCTGTCGTGTAATGGATTTTATATTTTACTAGCGGACCCGGCAGACGTTGTCCCACCCTAATTATAATATTAAAAAATCCTTGACAAATTATATACAAAAACTCCACCACTTTATCTACTGATGAAACCCGCTTGAAAATCCATTCAGTAGTTTTTGAGTTTATCACGAACAGACAGACAGACGGGGTAGGGGATTTTGTTTTATATTATGTAATGATTCATGATCTTGTGTTACTTGACTCTATATTGTGTAAAATTGGTGGTATTTTATGTGATATAGTATGCTTATTGTGCATAAGTGAAGTGAATGGAAAATAATACCACGGACCATGACTTCTGAGATGCCACAAAAACTCTATGGAAAGTTCTAACAAGATGGCCACCATCTTGTTAGTTCATTGTAATTGTATCAAGAAACTTGTAATATCGATACTCACTTGACAATGGCAGTAATAGTCTACTAGAACACTGGTTGCCAAAAATAAAATAGAAGAAGAACTTGTAATACTATTAACTACTCGACAATAGCAGTTATAATCTAAAAGATTGATTACCAAAAATAAAGTTAAAAATAAACTGTAACACTCAAAATGGTGGTACTCCAATACAGAATAACGTGTCTAAAATAATATTTTTTCAATGTTCATTTTCGAAAATCCTTGCAACAAGTTAATTTTTACTTTTTCTGAGAGCCTAAATACTAAATAAATTCTGACTTTCTCAATCTCAATACTCATCTATAAACTGTAATATAAAATGATAATTCGAATCTATATAATAAAAATGTATGTTGGTATATATACATGAGATTGATAAACTTCAATACCGTTTGACCGGTTACCGCGAAAATTGCCACAACTTAGTTCTATTTAAGCAGAAAGATTTTTTTTTCTATTTTAGTATAACTCACAACTAGGTGGAGCTGCAATATATGAAATTCTCTACTATTCAATATTTACCCATTTTTCTATAAGTACTCAATTTAGCACAATAAATAATAAATATAACAAGTGAAGCCGCCGGTATAACTAGTGAAGGATTAAATATAAATTTTCAGGTATTTAATTTCTGAAGGTTTATAATTTACGTATAACAGAATTATATACTTTTTATCGTTCTAAGGATAAAATTGTTAAAATAATTTCGAAGTATGCTTAAGAATGCTTCTTGCGAAACAAGACTCCAATTGCAGCGTTATAAGCTGCCAACAAATAAATAGATTTACTAAAATACAGCATTATAATATAGACTAATATATGAGAATTATTATTAATAATACTTAAATTTTTCATGTATTCATAATTATGTTACGAAATATCTCCAAAATTATGCTTGTAGATAATATTTCTTACATAGAATATATACAATTCATAGCAGAATTACATTATTCACACGTTACTACTAACTGATACCCGCCTGCTTTGTTGTGCATTAAATTAAAATTCAAATTAAAATAGCAAAAGAGTTGGTATCTAAAAAATAAATAGCCTTGTACCGTCCACTCAAAATTCCGCATCTAATGGCTATATATTACTATACCGAATGTTCAGTAGTTTTGAAGTAATTGTGCCTGAAAAGAACTATATCTTCACTGTATATATATAAATAGAAGATTATACAGCGCGACTGGTTAGTCGCCAGCACTATTTTTACACAATAATCATTAGTCGATTCTCGTTCTAAATCAATTAAAAAAATATTAATATTTGACCTAATTATCTCGAGAAGCGCAAAACTGATATACACCCAACATCAGGTGATTTTCACAAAAACGAACTGGTTTAATAAATACGGAAACGAATGAATCACGCCCTGCCGCCCGCACCTCGACCCGCGCCCCTCTTCGCTTTGTTCGACCATGCCGCGTTCTCACGATAAGCAGTTACGTAATAATTAACCTCGAAAAGCACCCCTTTAGATTTGTTCATTGAATCTAAGCGTGATCTATTTACGTTTAAAAGTATTGTTTCCATACTTCTAAAACTTTTAGAACAAACTTTAACTAAGGTTCTCTTTGTTGTTTATTAGTGTTTATTTTTATATTATTATTTACCAAATGTTAAGTGTGACCATGAACTACCACAGGATTGAAGGGTGTTAACCTTTTAAACTTTCACCTTGTATATTCCATTTCAAAGTTTCAAGTGAATATAGACTGAAGTATATACATTAAAATTATGTAATTTTTAGTACACACAAAAGTATACATTTGGTTAAGAAATTGTTATAAATTATCTTATATTTTGAATTTAATTACATTTTTTATTGATGGTTATTTAAGAAAAATAATTAAAAATAAAATTTAATAGCAATTTGTTTGGTTGGAAAATTTAACATTGTGTGTTAAACTGACATAGATTAGGAAGTATTGTTAAAAAACGTAACACACCACCTGCGTCACAATAATGGAATTACACTGATGGTCTCCCTAAGTCTCGAACATTTATAGACAAAATTGGTGACATTAATCACCGTAGAAGAGTCACATGTGTCCTAAAATATTGTTACCAATAGATAATAATGAGCCACCTCTATAGTACAATATATCATCTATAATCTTAAAATATTTATAAGGAATCTATATCTAGATATATAAATTGGTATTTTTGTATATACGTATATAAAAATACGTAAACTATAATTAAATTACGTAATATAATTCAATGCTTCATAGAAACTAAATTGATGGTAATAAAGTTTCCTACACGGAACTACGTATCCATTATGGGAAATTTATATCATTCACTATTAATATGGTACCAAAATTGTCAACGATACACATGGAGCCTCTTTAGGATTACAAAAAGTTTATTTTAACTAAAATATAAATCATTCTTAAACGATGTTACAAAAAAAAATTACACGGGAAACATATATTGTTCTAAAATGTATATAGCATTTTTTTTTTTCCAACTGACTACGCTATTGACCCAGCAAGGTCTTAACAGCTTCACCGGACTACAAAGGCGAGCGCTTAAAGCATTTAGACGGTATATAAAGAGAAAAACTATCAATAATTCTTTTATGCTATCTATGGATCACAACAAGATCCACACTAGGATGCTTATCAAGTTACGTTATTAAGTTTATGTTAAGTTTTATATTGTCACTTTATGCAGACGAAGTTGTGGACGATTGCTAGTAATATTAAGATTATCTATACTTACTAATATAAATAATGAAACTTGTGAATAATTGTTTTTAGGAAGCAATTTTTTAACTATTAACGTGATTCTAAGCATTATTTCACCCATAGAAAGTTATGTTCACGCTGATTGGTATAAGTTATTATTATTAAGTGTAATTTTGTAATTCAGCAGTTAATAGATAAAATTAAGAGACATTCCCAAAATGTTTAAAAACCCTTATTAAAATTTTTCATTGAAGTGAATTTTCTCATGGTTTAGGGTTTTGATATTCTTATCGGCAACTTTTTTGCGTGGCTAAAAGTGGTGGGGGTAAACACTGTGTCGAGTAAAGTGGGAGCAGTGTCTCGCTTGCCTTCAGATATTAGAGTGCCTTCACTCTTCTCGCATTCTTTTTTAAGGTTGGACTTCTTACGCTCTTTGAACTACACATGTTTGTTTTTGTTATACTTAGTAAAAAAAATAACTTAAGTATCTGGAACAATATAATTTGTAATATATATGAATACTATAAAAAGGTAATTATCATTGCCAAAAATAATATATTTTAACAGTACATTAGATAAGTTGCAGCGCAGCCAATCTCAGCGCATGGCCGCTAGTTATAGCAATGATTTACGATGCGTGTCGCGCAGTAGATACGACCCGCCTGCGTTTTATAGGTTTGGGGTGCCTTCTATCCTTGCCAAATGCATTGTTAATTTCGTATATTATATTAAAACTACAGCCCGGTTTGTACATACTGATACAGTATCAAAAATCAAAATTATTATTATTAAACTATTTCAAACTGCGCAATTTCTAAACATTAAACAGGCAATCTTATCCAATTTGAATTACGAGCAGGGAAATCGACTAACATTAACTATAATCAACTGGAATTAGTCTATTTCGTAACTCCGTATAGACCTCATCTTTCGTTGAGATTGGTAAACCGCATTCAAACTATTAGTAAAAGCTTTGATAATATATCAAAATTAAATATTAGCTCGGAAAAAGCCCAATTAATCTATAATATGGTGGACGTCGATATAAGGGCAAGAAAGTGATTGTAATATTATTTTTCAATTTAGTTTTATGATAGTATTCTGTAAGAGGTTATTATATTTATAAGTTGGTATTGCATGTAGTATGGACGAGGGTGGCATGTTCTCTTTGAACAAACCCTCAATAAAAATAATATATTAACCCATACATATGTAATTATTTATGTGACAAGAAGTATAATATTTAATTTACCTTTTCTACTTTGAAGTTTCTGTCACGAACATCACCAGGAAACTATATTTTTATACTATATAGTTTTAACTTTTGGCTATAATCTAACGTCTTTTTAAATAACGATATGGTCTCAGATGGTAAGAAACACGCTAAGCCTAGAGCGGGCTGGTTCTGAAGTGATTGTCAACTTGAGGGTGGTAGCTAGCCAGGTGAAATTAAAAAAAACCCTACCATGCTGTGGTTTCACCACGACATTTTCCTTTAACGAAAGCTCCCACAGTGCACCGTTTTTTTTTTTTTTCGTACTGACTACGCTATTGACCAAGCAAGGTCTTAACAGCTTCACCGGACTACCCACAGTGCTCCGTTAACTCAGTGTCTAAACACGCTAACAGACGCAGACAAAACGGTTAAGTACATGTTCCTAATCTGTTTCTAAACCGATTTTTTAAAGTTATACTTCTTTTGGCGCGTTAGGGAAAAATTATGAGAGTAAATTTTTACGATGCGCGCCGCACACCGTCACGATAAACCGACACTGAAGTTAGCTATACTCAATTTTTGCTATTGTTAGTGTCGTTTTTTCTACAAACGTAGAATAAGGCGAAAGATAAAATTTTTGAAAAGATTTTTATCTTGTTACGCCAAAGAAGTATAACTTCTAACGCGTGTACATAAGTACACAAACACTTTTTTTCAACAAAAAATCTCTAGTTTCTTCCTCACGCAGGAAAAGAAACAAGCAAAGCCTTTATATCGTAATCCTAAGCATCGATTCGTCATACTTTACGCTATTTACGTATACAACACTAACTGATATAATAGATGCGAATGTCAGTTTGTTTATTTGTTCCACTCTACTTACCCAATCATCATGAAATCTTGCACAGACATAGGGAAGTATAGAAAATGAGGTTCGGTACCTTTCTTTAAAAAAAAGGGTTTGTTCCAAAGCGGTAAGTATTTTTTTTTTTTGCTAAGGGGCAGCAAATATACTGACGGCCTATCTAATGGTAAATGGTTACCGTCGCCTATCGACACCTGCAATACCAGGGGTATCGCTGTTTCGTTGCCGGCCTTGAAGAGTATGTTTCAATCCCTTTTTAAAGGACTCATATCATAATTCTGAAGGAATACTGTACCGGGTAACCCATTCCACAACTTTACCTTACAGTTGTGGCTGTTTTATTGGGTTTTAGAGTGTGTGGATGAGCTACCACCAGCCAGCGTCGGGAAGTACGAGCTTGGGTTTAAAGTTAAATCCACATTCACACAAGCGAAGCCAGGAACACAAGCTAATCTTATATAATAACTATACAAATATTATTTTAATGGTTTTAATGTTCATAGCATAAACTCATTTATCACTTTTTTCCGTAGGTGGTCCTCTATTATAAAGACATTATCGAGCTAAACGATTTATTAAGCGATCATTATTCTAAAATACTTGTCGTAGCGTTTTCTCTTTTCATACTTACTGACGCCTGCGGATTCGTTTAGATGAAAATGGTTATGTTTTTTTCTGAAATTAAGGGCGGTCTTTTTTTTATTGTTACTAGTCTTTTGTCGCGGTTTCGCTTGCGTTAATGTAGGTGTAGAAAAGTATTTTTTTTATGGACGAGAGTTTCCCTATGCCCTTTTCAGTCCTCCTGAAAATGCATATGCAACGTTTCACAATGAACGGTTTAAGCTGTAAAAGCGTTACAAATCAACAAACAAACTCAAATTCGCATTTATAATATTAACTATGATATTAAAAATTATCCCATCCTGATAATGGCAAAAACCTTGACAAATTATATGCCTAAACCTTCCTCATGAATCACTTTGTCTATTGATGACAACAAAACGAAAATCTATTCAGTAGTTTTTGAGTTTATGGCGAAAAGACAGAGAGACGTGGCAGAGGACTTTTTTAATATTTAGTGATAAGGATTTTGTTATTTAACTCTTATAATTTCTATAACCTATCACCATTTTACCGATTTTAAGTTAACTCTATTAAATTTTATCATTACTACCTAGTTTCCTATTAAAAACTATAACAATATACAACTCAAATAACACATGAAAGGTCCCTATATCAGTGTAAAAATCTCGTTAAACTCAGGTTAATCGTTTCGAAAGTTTATCTCTGAGAAATAATAGATACTTTATTTTTTACTATTAGTATCGATTTCAAATACAGTCAGCACTAAACTTTTTGACCGCTATAAATATAGTTGCGGATAACACAAATTAAGTATAAATAAGTATTACATTATATGTATAGCATTGAAACAAGTTAAAGATATATAAATGCCAATTTTAGATTCCGATGATAGTACCTAACTAAATTTTATATTAAACTCTGGTCGACCTTATGCGTTACCCCGAACTTAATGCTATGTACAAAACGGCCAAAAAGATTGACGAGGACTATACTTGAACTATATAGTTCAGAGTTCCTAATAGATCATAGCCAAATAATATTAAATCAAAAATAACAGTACAGACGCTGTTAAAAAATATATGAGTCAATATAAATATAGTTTCATTTAACATTTTCATATAACGTGGAATCGTATTATTCCTCTACGTTGTTACTTTATGGGCTTACCGCAGTAAAGTTTATGAAGCTATAATACCATCTTATCTTTTAACTATGATTATATTTCTTTCATTTCAAGAAAATATAACTACTTTTTACGTTGATATTCTTATTCTTTTCCCATAGTTTCTAGGATATTTTACTATATCCTTTGGTATGTAAGTTCATACACCTATTTAAAACATTAAGGACAAACACGTATTTCAATGTCATACGGATCTAAATCACATAAATAATAATATAACACACATACAACAATAGAACACACAACATAAACGGTTATAGTGCCCAATACTTCTAGAGTAAATGTATTAGATAACTGTAACACACATATTAAAGTAGGTAAAATAAATAAATAACAATTCAGTTTCTTATCACGGAATAACGTACATTTGAAACGTAACGTCCCTAACGTATTCTTCTTGGGGTTCAACGCACTCTTATCTCCGCGTCAGGTACAACAACAAAGCATACAGTATGTGTGAACACCAAGCAGTGAACACCTAGTTATCGGCCGGCTGTCGAAGAAACGATTGACGATAATGTACCCTAACAATGTAGGTAGGTAGCTTTTTATTGAATATAGCTGACTCCCGTGACTTCGTTTGCGTTGTCCTGCGTATACGCACCACATCTTTTGACACAATTCTCCATGGTGAGAACACATTCAGCAATGCGTAGCGCTATTAAAAATCGTAGTATCTTAAAACTTTATATCACGACAATTTGCTTTTTTTAACGTAACTAAGAAATTAAAGTAAAAATATTTTATTCAGTAGTTTTAGCGTGACACGTGCACAACGGCAACGGCAGACCTCCATCATTTTATTTATAGAAATAATAAGAAAATGTAATAAATATAATAAATTTTAAAAGACAAAAATGTATTCCAGTAGATAGCAAGCTATTTTTTAAGTATATCAAACGTTTATTAGACATCCATTTACGCAAAATTATAAAGAAGTACCATCGCCACATACACTTCTGCCGCAAAACAGTGCCTATGCTACCATGGTCCGATCAGAAGGGTCTGATTAGCGACATGCACTAGTACACTAACAGATTCAATACAGCTTATAAGAGCATCATAGACACTAGTATGACCGTTTGTTACTTCGTGCTATGAAAAAAATGTTCTCCACGGAGAATCGTGGCTCGTAATTTAATTGGTTTTATTTATCCTACCGTAGAAACAATGGGAAGTAAAAAAAAGAAATGATCTCTTTAAAATTCTAGGTTACTGTACTATCGATATAAGATAATGTACATTGAAGAAAATATTACGTGTGCGAGCGGTTCCTTTGCCGCCTTGTCAAACACGAATTTGACAGCTGTCAAATTTCCCGCACAAATGTAAACAAAAGTCACTCATATCTATGTAGATGTTTTGATATCGTCCCACCTCACTTAGATGTAAATTTATTTGATATTTATTTATATTATCTTCACAAGTGATATATCGATTTCAATTTTATTATACCTCTAACTATAATCATTTTGATCTGTTTTTAGTATGACCGGTTTTGTACCAACAAAACTCATTTGAAATATAAAATTATAATAAAATATTAATTTCAAAAATAAGTATAAAAATTTTGGGGGTTTTCTATCTATAAATATATCTATACATATAATAAGAATGTAAGTCTAAGGTGTCTATACTTTTTTGATTTTCGTGAAAAAAATTGTTGCTGCTATCTAGGAATAAATAATAGAATACATTTCAATCAATGTAAGAAATGTCTGTCTATCTGTCTGTCTGTCTGTTTGTTTGTGTGAACACGTATCACTGTACGGGGTTCACATTAAAACCTCAACAAGAAAATCGTAAAGCATATCCTCGGGAGTAAGTTAGTGTTTGTTTCATTAAAATTGGTCGACTCTGTCAAAAGTTATTGTAGTTTTAATGACGACGCGGCGTAAGTACGAGAGAAAAGTAGACATGTAAATGGAATTAATACAATCAGATGACTTTATTAATCACTGTTTTTACATAAACTTCCACGTAGACGAAGTCGCGGGCACAGCTAGTTGTAAATATATGTATTTTTAGTCAACTTTTAGTTAAGATATAGAAATTATCTAGCAAATACTAGTAAAGTTTTTTTATTGCGAAACCTAGTAAAGGCGGCGAAGATAGTAAAATCAAGTGCCACGAGGGTGCCAAGCGAGGGGTAAGGTGCGGTGAAACTGTCGCAAAGTGGCTCATATATCATCAGAACATGGCGCTATCTGCAGCGAACGTCCAACTTGAGGGTTATCTGCGTTTCGAATGGGATATATTTAACCATGAGAGTACCTACGTCTACTTTTCTAACTGTTACACTTTAAAACGATTAATTATTTCATAACCTATTATATAAAAAAAATAAAAACTATCTATTTCTTTTTGCTACTATAGAATTTATAATTATTAAATATTATTTTTTTTCGAATAACTAACACTCCAACCTGACTAAAGGGTTACTCATCTCATTCAAAATAACATCTCCATATATATTAATAATGCTTATAAATTATTTCACGTATAGAAAGCTACGTTAACGCAAGCGAAGCCGCGAGTAAAATCTAGTACTTTATAACATTCTAACTGAACATGTCTTCGTGTATATATTATTATTTATGATTGTCATTGCATAGTAATTTGCAAATCTCGTAATTGGTGATGTCTAGATAGTCTACGGACGTCAAAGAAATATTGAATGCATTCATAACGTTTTATATAGTTTGGAATTAGGCTGTAACATAATTGTATGTTTCCTTTTTGGCTCGAACAATAGTATCTACAATTAAATCTAAAGATATATTTGAGTCTTCGATAGATCTTTTACATATAAATCTTCGTATTATGCTCTGCTTGTATGCAAATTTGACTCCGATTGATTTTCATTCCAAAGTAATTATTATTATGTCTAACTAATTCTAATTTGTTTTTTTTTAACTTATAACGGTATTTTTGTTTGGACAAAAAAATACCATTTATTCTTTTCTGTATTCATCTTGTATGTAACATTTCGTAATGATCGATTCAGTAGTTTAGACGTGAAAGCGTAAAAACAAATAAACAAGCAGACAAACTCACTTTCGGATTTAAAATATTAGTTAGGATTAAGATATAGATTGAATATATTAATGTGAAGTAAAAGTTATTATGTTAATCTTCATATATAAATAAAACTGAATTGTCTTTTGCTAGTCTGGACTTATCTCCGAAAAGACTGAATCGATATAGATGGGGTTTTTACTGGCACATAGTGAAATTTCAGAGCATTATGTAGGTTACATATCATAACGCATTTGCATAGAGGCTAAACAGTTATGACAAAATTTTGCAGAAATAGAATATAGATAGAAAGGTTATACGATATTGCATTTTTTTTTTATCCGAGACTAAATCATGAGGAAATGCATTGCTGCCATAGAAAAACAGAATCACTTTCACGAGAATAAAGGACCAAGTACGAGCTAGTATTCATTTTCCTCAAATTTTGATAGAACACTTCGGAACAAAAGCTGATTTAATTCAAAACAAATGTAAGTACCGCAAAATACATACAATTCCGTAAAGTTACAAGGAAAAGTATACACAAAGGCATACTTTTGTCTGTGGTCATGACCTGTAACTTCGAAGAAAGCCGCAAACTTATTTTCACAGTACAATAATTCACAATAATTTTTGTTTAAAACTTTCACAGTCAGATGATATTTTAATCGGTGTAATGAACACGTCGCGGGGAACACTTTTCGAATTATATTTTTATTATGAAAAATTGGATTGATAATGACTTCATTCCGTTGCAACCTACTTTTATGAATTCAATTTAATTTACGTTTAATATTCCTAACAATTTTGCAACGTAGGGTATTGATTTGCCAATAAAGCATATAGCAAAAATTAAGTTCCAAACGCTTCGACTTAGATCGAAGGGGTACTTTTTTATATTATAGGCGGTAAACGAACAAGCGGGTCATCTGATGGTAAGTGATTACAGCCATCCATAGACACTAGCAACACCAGGGGAGTCGCAAGTGCGTTGCTAGCCTGTGTTTGGGGAAAGGGAGTCTGGGCAGGGAGGTGGGTATCCAGCGCTCTCACTGACCGACCGAAACGTAACAATGCAAGTGCTGTCACTTCACGTCAGTTTTCGTTTTCTGTGAGAGGGTGGTACTACCCCGGACGATCCGACCCATTCATGCTGAAACCAATAATAGTTTCAGCGTGGCTCTAGCACCTACAAAAACTATTATTTACACAGTTCTAATAATACCGCATCTATTCACGTGTTACTTAGATTGTGATCGCAGAGTCGCTCGCGTTAATGTTCAATTGAGCAATACCTCAGGAACGGCACTTTTCCTGGATGCAAGATACCCTCTTTTCCTTTCTATAACCATGACAGCGTATATTAACTTTAATTCAGTTTAATTTCATGATTATCGGTTGAGTAGTTAACGTGTGAAAACATAATAATTTAATAAACATCTTCGCATTTATATCAGTAAGGATTTTTAAGATTTTTTGTTCGTTATTGTTGGCAATCAAAACATTTTTATTAGTTGATGATATCATAATTGTATATGTACATATAAATTATAGGTACATATAAATTATAGGTACATATAATATAAGTTTTATATATCTTTATAAATTACATGGATATAGTTTAGTGGTTTAAGAACTTTCATAGAGGCAGCAGTAAATCTTTTGATAAAGTAGAACACTTGTAGAATAAATTGGACTTTCATATATATTCTACCTTATGAACGTCCGGTGTGTGTGTGCATCTCTCTAATTCTTGTTCTCCTTAAAAGAGGTATTTTGGCCGATTTTGATAAAAAAAATTATATTAATGTGGACACTTGGGTGGTTCTTAGTTATAGTTGGATTTCGTAGATGTCGGTATTGTCGAAATCTATGTTTTATTTAACTACTAAATTACATATAGATATTGCATTTTTAACATACACACATATAGTATCAAATTATCAGCCTCCTTATACCACAATATTTTTTGTATGTTCATAACTTATTAAGGTCTATCGCTGGACAAATTTACACCTGTGTGCTTAGTGTGAGTTTTTGTACACACTCGAATGCGTTGACGTTCACTACGGTTTGTATGGGATTTTAAAAGCGCCACCTAGTTGCTCACTTGTCAGACATAGTTTGTGAGTGCGAGTTTTGTTTGTTTACTTTATAGGTATCAAGTTTCGAAACGCGAGTATGCGCGAGTACGTAAAGGCGCGTAAATGCTTATTTGCGAGTGCGAGTTACAATGAAGTGCCATTTTGACGTTCCAAACCGAAACATATTCATATTTACGCTAGTATATGTTTCACTGTGATTTTTGTCGTGAAAAGTTTAGCTTTGTAGCCTAAAAGTGTTTTTATAGCATAAATTATATAGGAATACGTTATTTTTGTGTTGAAAATGTTCAAAATACTGAGAGTACAAGATATAAGAAATAATATGGCCATTGTTCAAACAAAAGTTCGCAGTAGCAATGATCCATTAGAAGATCTTATGGAGATACATATTATGAAAAGGTATCACTTCATAAAGAAAGCATTACAGTGTTTGTGTAAATAACTTATACGACAAACAAATCTAAAGTCTTCATCACTACGAGTTACATTGAAAATAAAGGTAAATATTGTTGATCTTAATAAGTGAACTTTTTATCATATAAGTGCAATAATCGTGATCTCTACAAAATGTGCTTAATACACATGTGTCTGGATCCTATCAGGAGCTAATTTTTTCAAAAAACGAGCCTATTCCTTTCTCAAAGGCCGGCAACGCATCTGTGATTCTTCTCGTGTCGCAGGTGTCCATGGACGGTGGTGATCATTTACCATCAGGTGACCCGCATGTTCGTTTGCTGCCAATAGTATTTTTTTTAAAAATAGTCACCATGCCAGCCCACGACGTGTTGGCGATTTCAATTGCTGTGAAATACAGTTCTATATTTTCCTAACTACAAGAACATTTCTTCATTTTCAGGTTTTGCTATGTTTTCCTTCACCGTCAGCCAATAATGGTATCAATTTAAATTTAATGCGACTTAATAGTACTTAATAACATATACGCAAATCAATAGTAATCCTCCCGATAAATATATTTTTATTCTGAGTGTCTAATTAAGTTCTAAGGATTACAATATCGAAGGAAGCAAAACCAAAGTTTGTCCACCAATAAAAACTTTATCCCATAACACGAACATAATCTAGAACAGTAATCTCTCTCCCCATTTACCCTGGGAAAGAACAGGTGTGAAATAATAATGCAGGATTAGTTTCCCATTTCCTAGATATATGTTCTTGCAAACAAGAGTTAATACACACATGTCAGGCAAAACTCAATCTAGAGAATACTGTGTGCAGAATTATATACACCCGTACCACTTGCAGTTATCTCATATTAGGCGAGATAAATGTGAGTTTATATTTAGTCGACTAGACAAAATAAAAGTAATGTCTTTCCAGTGTATTTATCACTAGCTTCTGCTCGCGACTTCGTCCGTGTTATATGTCCGTGAAATAGTTACTTTGGCCTAACAAACACGCAGCGGAAGCTCTTAAAAGGAAAATAATCGATTTTGAGACATTCTTCATTGGTGCTCCGCTCCTATTGGCTTTAGCGTGATATGATGTATAGCCTTACTCGAGAAATGAGCTCACTAACACAGAAAGAATTTTTCAAATCTAACTATTAGTTTCTGAGTATTATATAATGTCATTATAAATAAAATAAAACTAATTTTTTATTGATAATTTCTATAATATATGTTGATTCTAATAAATCTAAAGAGCTCAGTCTTGTGTTTGCACAATTTATTTCTTAATTTCATCTTGTTACAACCTCATTTCCATATAATCATGACATCACTGCATTAAAGTCTCCACTGATCTTTCCATTTTTTATTTTTCTCTTTTTCAAGTCTTCTTGTGGTCTCTCGCCCTTTTGTTCAATTTAAGTCTACAAGTTAAAGAAGCCAACTCTTCCTTGGACCTTAATAAGATGCCCGTATCTAAAATATATAAATAGCATTATAATTACAACACAAATTCAGTAAAACAATAAACTTTTACGGAAAATGTAATAACCTCAAACACTTACTGTTTCATATAATTTCTTCTAATGTCATTGATTAGTTTTCATTTTTGTGTAACGTAATTACCGATTTTGTGTACATAAATGTAGTACATTTTGTCTAAAAAGTATAATTTGTAGAAATGTAACATTCACAAATCTATCAAGTAAATAAACAAATCTGCGTTTGCTTACGTAACCCGCCTAAATCGATGCGTAGCTAGTTTTGTTGAAGAGTATATTGTTTATAGAAACTTTTCAATTTGGTCGGGGTATCATATGACGTTAACATTGCCAACGTAATAAAAACAAACTAATCATTTTATACGGTGAGACAACGTCAAACGAATCGCCAACATAGAATGAACTCACACTCGCATGTACTCGGGTCTCATTACGTTTCCCGTAACCTCGGTGATCGCATAGTTAAAGTTATTCGATATATTTTTGCAAACTCACACTAAGCACACTGGAGTATGACTTAACAATAAAATATTTTACATCTGTTATTTTACGTTTCTAGATCATTATAATTCAGGAGAATTTCTTGCGAGCTATTCAAATCTAGTTTAGTCTACTTTCAATTAATCTCAAATACAAAATATAAAGAAATTCAGTAAGGCACAAAATATATAATATTCCTATTTACGTAACATAAAAAAATATAAATTACTAGCTAGGTCCGCGAATCCGCAAGTATTTATTACAGAATTATCTTTATTTATTAATTTGATATTTATATATACATATATATTAAAATTTCTTAGATTATTACTATTTTTTTTCTCGAACTGACTACGCTATTGACCTGGCAGGGTCTTCACAGCTTAACCGGACTACGATTATTACTACCCATTGGTAAAGTCTATTAATAACGGAATAATATATCCATATATCTATCCGTTGATAGAAATCGGTCGAGAAAAACTTTAAGAGACCAACAATTTTTTATGTCACACTAGCGGGCACTTGTCTCGCTCTGATAATAAAAAAATCCTTAACAAATTATATACCTAAACCTTTCTCACGAAACAGTTTATCTACTGGTGAAAACCGCATGAAAATCCGTTCAGTGATTTGTGAATTTATTGCAAACAAACGACGTGGTACAGGACCTTATTTTATAATATGTAGAGATTAGTATACAGCTGATAGTTATAATAGACGTTTATCATAGAATTTAATAAAAAATTACATTTACAGACTGAGACACATTTTTATTAGTGCGAATTACTTATAGAGCATCAACGTTTATCTAATTTTTATGCTTTAATGGTGCATATAATGGAAAAATGCATTGGACAATTGGACATTGGACAATTGAGTCAATAATTTATAAAATAGTCAGGACAAAACCACAAAGCAAATAATTAATAATTCATTGTTTTGTGCACGTGACAAGGATTATAAATATCTTTGTGATAAACATAAATCATGTAACGGATTAATAGGTATTACAGTAGTAAAGGGTATTCAGTGTCGAGTTTGGACCTTCCGTTTAAACTAATATTGATGGTCCCGTTTTTATGTTGCTAACTCCCGTATTGTACCTTCTTGATGGTGTTAATTTTTAATACATCGTATCGAATCAATACATTGTAAATACTTGTACAGATAATTTTTTTAACCTCCACTAACTATGCCCGAGTTCAGTACGGGTGTGTTTTTTTTCTTGCTATCATTATTTTTAACAATTAAATTTTGGGGTTAATAGTCGAGTGATAATAAAATGGGCTTGTATAAATATTAGCTATTATCGAATACACTTGAACACCAATTTTTGTAACAATCGCTTGAGTGGAACAGGAGTTAACGCGCTATAACCACATAAAATGGCTAGTTATAGTAATGTTAATATTATTAATAAAAGCTGAAGTTTGTCAACTCTAGCGCTGATTGGTCAATTGGTATTGGAGCATTTGAAGTTACCAGTCTCAGACATACCAACGTCGTACACAAAAACATTTATACACTAAGTTCCATTCACAATAGATACAACAGTACGACAGTAAACTTGGCGTACTGTCCTCTCTATACACTGCGCTGAATTGATTTGTGGACGGATGCGACAGCATATCGGCGACTGGATTCCGCCACCCTGCACCCGGAGCATTATCGATTCTGAATAAATAACTGCTTTCTATAAAGCTTACTTAACTGTACTAATTTCTCTTTACTCTGTATATAATTTACTGTATACTAGAAAGCAATAATTTTAAAGATACTTATCTGTTTCAGTTGTTGTTTATATGAAGTTAGTTACTCACGAGGCTTATACGCTATAGGCTATTATCGTAGCGCTAAAAAATTGATCTAATTCACCTATACGACCATTGATATACAAAAACCCAAGATGCACACTTAACGTGTCACAGACGGCACACAAAAATGAGTGCATACTTTTGGATTACTCATACTTATCCCATAATTAGATTTGGATTATTAACTTGTTTTTTACATTTTTTGTCTGAATATTTAATTTCTACATAAATTTCTAGCTCTCATATATTGTGCATGTTAGTTTCACATCCAGTAGGTTACATTAGTAACAGCATCACTGCATCGACGTGAACTGAAATTATCATCTATTGTAACCAGTTTTGTGAAAAAAATAAAAAAAAAATATATATATATATATATAACCACGTATGTATATTGGGGAGTTTTTGCGGCCGGCTTTGAGCGCTACTTTTATTCGAGACTGTGCGTCTTGGATTTTTTTTTATTGTAGCACGGCAAAATGACTGCACTGTACCTGATGGTAAGCACCGTACAATCCAAAAACAATTGCAACCATCGAGTGACACAATATCCATCGCTGGTCGCCGCTGTCATGCCGGCCTGCGAAGAGCTGGATATGCACAGGCTGATCCCGAAACGCGACCCGCTGAAGCGAATCACTATGACGGGCTTTTTCGCCATGTACATGGTGGTTGCGACCCAGTCGGGCTGTAAAACCCTACCACCCCGCTTTCGCCATTGCGTCGTTCGTTATTCAGCAGGGTGCACCACGTGCAGGTGAGGTTGGCTTGGATGTCTCAAGTCTTAGATGTTACTCGACACCCCTTACACCCCAAAATATATGTCAATGTTAACAACATAACATTTAGTACATTGCATAGTATTAAAATAATGAACATAACGGAGAGTTTATATAATTTTTATAGTCAAAACAACATTGCCTATGTGGACATTACAAGAGAGGATTTTACAAGAGGACAGGAACACGGTCCCAGACGGTATTTTCATTACACCCGGCATTTTTATGGGCGACTCGATCTATTGTACGTCGAGTATTGTAAATCATACATTTATCGCCTAGTTTATTGTTGTCCGTTCTATACGTTGTTGTTGTTTAAATTATGCGAAATCGTAAAGAAATAAAAGATATTTCTAATATTACTTGCGTTATTGTTTGTTTTGTTTCTTAGTTTTTATAGTGGGCATTTATCATTTTGCGTGAATCATGAACGTGAAAATACGGCGGGTGCCGGTAATATATCTTGGTATTGTTTACAGCGTAAAGTGTTATAAACAAAGCTCTATTGTTTTAATAATTTGTTTGCAAACCGTTATGAAACCCTACGTTGAACACTTTCTTTAGATAATCCATTCTTTCACAAACTATACTACAGGAGCGGCAAGCTATGATGGCCGTTTTGACACATTGCAACAGTGATGCGAAATGTCGATTTATTTTCGAAAAAACTACAATGAAATGCAGAGTTGATATGTATTAAGTATTGACGTGAGTTTGTTGGAAGCAGTTGTACTGGTCAGTGATTATATATAGTTATTTATGCATTATATGATATAAATATATATCATATAATATTGAATTTTGAAAAATATAAATGCCTAATTGTGTTGTAAATAACTAGACTAATATTATAATGCATTGTAGATTCAGTCAAACACCGCTGTTTTTTTGTTGTTGATAAAAACGTGGAAAGATATTTTCGTGGAACCATATTGTATTGTATTAGATATAGACCATATTATATATGGTATAGGTATGGATATAGGTATTGATATATAGTAACATATACGAGTATATGTAGTATATCTATAGTTATACATATATGTAATTTACTAAATTAATTCTGTGTCCTAAAATTATATATTCGATAAATTTTGCGGACTAACTGCACGTCACTATTGACAATAAAGAATAGTCAAGATTCAAACAAACGTAAAAACGGCCATCATGGCGTACCTCTAATATAATTTACCTTTTTTTTTGTACTGATTAAAGACCGTTAGCCTTAAGAGGCTTGATAGCCAAAATGGAATTTAGCGCAAGGTTACCTAAATGGCCTAACCTTGGCTTGGGCAACAAAAGTAACAACTTTTCCTGTATATCATTTCCCTTGAGTTATTATGTACTACGAACTCTTCGAATTGAATCTAAGTAATCATTCGGACTAGCTATTACTATACGTGTATCTATATATTAATACGTGAAGCCTAATCGTTGTATCCCTTTTTAACGGAATTGGGCGAACGGATGAACGTGAAACTTGGCATAGTTAAAGTTTTATATGGAGGAGAAGTGCAGAAAGCTATTTATTAACCGACTTCAAAAAAAGAGGAGGTTATCAATTCGTCTGTATTTTTTTTTTTTTTTATGTTTGTTACCTCATAACTTTGGACTGGGTGAACCGATTTTAATTATTCTTTTTTTATTTGAAAGCTGGTACTTCCAGTGTGGTCCCATTTTAATTTGGTACAGTTCTGACAACGGCATCCAGTGCAAAACCGTATAAGTTTCAAATTTGCATTAAGTATGTACACGACAAATAGACGAATAACTCAATATTACGCTAACCGGTTTCGATGATTCATTTTTTATTGAAAAGGATGTACTTCAAGGGTAGTTTGATGAGAGTTTGGTTAGGTTCTGATTATGGGATCCGTGACAAAGTAAGAAAACTTTCAAGAAACGAGCCTACTCCTTTCTTAAGGGCCGGCAACGCATCTGTGTTTCCTCTCGTGTCGCAATTGTCCATGGGCGGCCGTGATCACTTACCATCAGGTGACCCGTATGTTCGTTTGCCACCAATATTATAAAAAAAACTCTTCAATTCTTAGGAGCCTATTGTGCTTATGTTCGTTGCTGTGTTGCAACATGACGCAAGCATTGTAATTACATTACTTAAGGTGTATAATGTGTGAAGCGATGGTAGCCGAGTTGGTGGTAGAAACTATCGCGGATTACTGAAAAGGTTGCGTTCGTACCAAACGTTACTTATTGTACAACCAATTGAAACCATATCGCATACCATACCGATAGATACCATACCGCAAAAATGCGCATATTTTAATATACTTAAGGCGGAACGGAGTTCGCGGGCACTGCTAGTAAAATATATTTATGTACACTAAAAATGGAAAAATAAAGTAAATTTTCAAAAAAAAGTATTAACCGACTTCAATATCAATCAAAAACCCATAAGGCACTAAAAAGCGGAAAATAAATAGTTTATCAAAAATAAAACATATGAATATGTGTGCTACCTAGATATGTATTGGAAGTCGGTGCCAACCAAACCGAAAATCATATCATCTACAGGTACAAAGTTTAAGTCCACTCTCGCGTCTCTGTAATACAAAAATTTTGGTTGGTACCGACTTCCAGTACATCTCTAGGTAGCACACATATTCATATGTTTTATTTTTGATAAACTATTTATTTTCCGCTTTTTAGTGCCTTATGGGTTTTTGATTGATATTGAAGTCGGTTAATACTTTTTTTAGAAAATTTACTTTATTTTATATAAAATGCATTAGAAGTACATTAAATTAATTAAAATATTCATTACTCACACTACTGCTTCAATTTTACACAACATATACACATATGTAAATAAAAAAGACATTTTGACATCTGTCAATAAAGGACTTCAAAAAAAGTTGTGAAGGAGGTTGCTATGCTGGGTTGTATGTATTATTTTACTCTTACGTTCCAATTACCCTTTCTCATTCAACAATGATATTATAACATACACCTATTATTATAATATGTATCCCTTTAAAAAATCAATGAACTATGGTCGAATGTATTTACTATATATTTCAATTTTGGATAAGTCTAATATTTAAAAACACATACAGCAAGGTCTCTCACAACATTTATATACCTAATATGTTAATGTATAATATGTTAAATACAGTCGTCGAATCAGATCAGCATCACAGAATGCCGTGCTTAAAATGTTATGAAGCAATTAATAAACGGTAGGATGCAGCCGGGAGGATATTTATTATTTGACACAGTTATCGTCTGTATATTTATATGATAAATGATATAAGGAAAAATAAAGTTCGAAATGCTTTCTCGAAAAAAGAGATATTTGAGATTTAGGTCCTTTACAGATTTTTTTTATCAAGCAAACGAACAGGTGGGTTACCTGATGTTAAGTGATTACCACCGACCATAAACACTAGCAACATCAGGGAAGTCATAAGTACGTTGCCAGCCAGTGGTTGGGGGGACGAGATGGAAGTAGGGGAAGAGGGAGGGCGGAGGGGAGGTGGATGAGTTAGCTAGAATTGGTTACTATATCATAAAGGCTTGACAAAATAGATTTCTAAGTTACTAGGTAATCTCTCAATTTTTCACTACACGAAGAAAAAAAAATTGTACAAATAGAGATACGCACGAAGAAGATATACAATTAACACTAAGATATCTTACGCAAGAAAATTCTTCAAGTAGTTACAATTTTATAAATTTTACATGCATAAGAATAGTTAATATAATCGATAGCATGAACATTGAAATGTTTACGACAACTCTAAATGAGTCTAATGAACTAAATAAGCGGATCGAATAGTTTTGTCTCGATATCATCGTTCGAGCAATATAGAATGCGGTCAACCTTACAGCGATATCTCTAATATACATTCGACTGGTATTTATTTATTTTGTCATAACCTAGTATACGTATCAGTTAGCATACACTAAATATGAAAAAAATATGTTTGACCTTGAAAACACCAATAATGTTAAACATTAATATATTTTTTTAATGGAAAGATTCCTGAATTTGTATATCCTCAACATAAACGTTGGTACTGTATTAATTTCTAAAAGATCCCTTAAATTTGCCACTACATTTGCAGTAAATTAGAAGTTGTGGAGTCTATCATATGAATCCTGAACTCGAACATTAGGTATTTACCAACAAATATTAGCCACACTCAATCTAGATTTGCAATCTAAAAATTGATAAAATGCATAAAGTGTTTATAAAGGATTATAAAATGTATGTGAGTGCCAAATATTAATGAGACGTAAAAATTATATTTTACAAAAGTGAACACTCGTATTATACAAAAAAAGTGTGTGTGTACTTATGTACACGCGTTAGAAGTTATACTTCTTTGGCGAAATACAAAGAAACAAAATGTTTTTTTTTTTATGTTCAACAGGTACGCGCTTGGCCACAATCTCACCTGATGGTAAGTGACGATGAGGCCGACGATGTATCGCGCTTACCCACTAGGTGTCTATTCACTCTACTCTTGAAGACTCCCAAGTTATAGGATGACGGGAAGACAGACGCCGGGAGTGAATTCCACTCCTTAGCCGTACGTATAATGAATGTGGAAGCAAATCGCTTCGTACGAATTACGGGAATATCAACCACGTAAGGGTGGAAACCCTCACGGCGTCTAGTCGTCCTCTGATGGAATGGGGACGATGGAATTATATTATGTAATTCCTGTGCACACTCTCCAAAGTGTAACCTGTAAAACACAAAGAGACAAGCCACTTTTCGTCGATGCTCCAAACTGAACATTCTTGAATCCCACAGCGCTTCATCACCGACAAGCCGACGAGCACGATGCTCAATGGAGTCAAGAGCGGCCAGCTGATATTTGGCTGATCCATCCCATAAGTGACAACAATATTCCACACATGAACGTACTTGAGCTTGGTACAGGCTAAGAAGCTGTTCTGGTGTGAAATGTCGCTTAACTTTAAAGAGGATCCCAAGTTTCCTCGCAGCTGTTCTTGCTTTCTGTTCGATTGAGCGCCCGAAATTGAGATCCGATGTTAGCTGGATCCCAAGAAGCTCGAGGTTGTCAGTCACTTGCAGGGAAACACCTTGAAAAATAGGAGTCAAGTTGAACGGATTCCGTTTTGTAGAGATGAGACACGCCTGTGTCTTTTCAGCGTTAAATGTAACCAGGTTTGAATTTCCCCAATCGGCAACAAACCTAAGGTTTTTATTTAAACGTTCGATAATGGCCTCTCTCTCAATGTTGACTATAGCTAACTTCAGAGTGTCGGTTTTTCGTGACGGTGTGCGCGCGCATCGTAAAAATTTACTCTCATCATTTTTCCCTAACGCGCCAAAAGATGTATAACTTCAAAAATCAATTGCTAAGTGCTCACCTTAATTTTCCAGGCGTTTCGAATTTTATTACATATCTTATTCATGAGTAGTTTTAGAAACATATCCCTAATTAACGAAATATCAAGCTTTACTCGATTGTGGTGTTGATAATAACGTGACGATACACTAACATGTGGTGCGTATAACGAATACCAATGAATGATGTGTCTTCTATCTCTATAAATAAAATGATAGAGCTTAGCTGTTGTATGCGTATCACGCAAAAACAACTCGATAGATTTCGATTCAATTTTTTCATTCTCATTTCTCTGACACTTTTTATAAAAAAAAAACATAATATTTCCATTTATTATAAACGACTTTCACAAGTACTATTCAGAAGTTCTTTAGTTCACATAAATAAAATACTTCTTAATTTGCGCCATCCTGTAATTGAAAGGAAGAATCATAGACAACATAGAATAATTGCATAGATACAGATAAAACTATATAGATAATATTAGTTTCTTAACAAGCACTACTCGTTCAGTGATGTTTTCTGGCCTTGGCGAAGTGGGGCAAGCGGTGTTTTTTATGTTATTTTCCCCTGAACATAAATTATATTGTTAAGATAATATATTATACTTCATATTATAAAGAGGTGAAATTTGTGAGTTTGTCGGGTTGTAGGGGGTAATATCTGGTTCTACTAAACCGATTTTGAAAATTATTTTACTAATAGAAAACTACCTTATCAGTTTATATTCGCATATATTATGAGCTATATATTAGCTCGAAAAACGAAAAGATTTTTTTGTGGTAGTCGGATTTGCAAAGTCGGAGAAAAAACGGTCGAACGAAAACGTTTCTTATAAACGCTGTCTTAACCATGAGATATATATGATTGAGTTCTAGAGAAAAGTTGTAGAGCTTGAAAATGCCTACAAAAAAGTCACCTACAGCATATATCTAACTTTTATATTTAAGTCATTAAAAGTTGTTTTTTATATGAAAAAATAATTTAAATCGTTAAGTGATGTTTATTGGTCATATTATCACAGTCATAATTTTATCACAAGTGAAAATGTTTACCGCTTATCGAAGTGGGCACGTGTCAGCTAGTAAACGATATAAACCAAGTCACGGGTGTTAACTAGGTAATCATAAGGTGGTCACTCCTTATACTTAAAATATTTTAATTGATATATCATAAGGTGGTCACTCCTTATACTTAAAATATTTTAATTTATATCCGCTTACAACGACACCGCGTCTTTACTAGCGACATATAAATTGACTATTTGCCCAGCAAGCAAGATATTACAAGATATCGGAGCATATAATATTCAATTTATCGTGAGATTATAACCGTTCATGGTTTAACGTTGATTCATGATGGGTATCGAGCGAATTCATGTTGAATGTAATAAACCATTAATATGCTATTAATCTATATATAAGAGTGGACGTTAGTATGTATATACGATATTTATAAATTTTAACACCATTCGATTTAAATGTAGCTCACACAATTTGTTTCAAGGAGAAAAACATTAACTCTATCGTTATTGTTAACTGATGCCCCTAGATGGCGGTGTATTACTTCAACTTCGCATGAAAATTAATTGAAATAAATAATTGCACACAAAGGATATTTTCGAGCTATCATCCACTTTGCAATAACTAATTTATTTGTAACAAAAATAACAAAAACCGGGTGCGTATCCGCAGAAACTGCTAGTTCTTATATTAATACGACAAGAAATAGCTGATATTATATACCTACTCAAAATTACTTCTAATAACATTGATTATCCTGAACTTCTATCAGAATTGACAAGAATTTACATACAAATCACTTCCAGAACCTGTCCATCGTTTCTACTAATTATCGACAAAACTCATCTTCATAGCGTACTATTCATACATTCTATGGTATTATAGAAGTTAGTGATTTTTATTTCTAAGCTCTTTAATGTAATGTAATGTAATTTAATGTAAACAATAATATACTATCTACAAGGTTCAATAAAAACGCAATAATCGTAGGTGTTTGTATTTTGTTTTACGAGGATTAGAAAAATGACTTGATGTTTTCTAGCCTAAATATTAATTATTGTAAAATAATAAAATGTGTTAATGTTCGAATAAAAAAGGTTGTGTCCTAAAGGCACACGACATAAAAATACAACAAAAAGCCAACGTCACGCTGTGTCCCCAGGCGGTCACCCATCCAAGTACCGATTGCACCCAACGTTGCTTATCGATCGGTGATCGGACAAAAACCGGTGTTTTCAACATTCCACCCGACACAGTGATTACTCTCACCACTTTTCGTCACACAATAAGTTTGCGGATCAGAATTTCTACGTCCTCCCTTAACAAGTTCTACTTCTATAAATATTTTACCTTTCCACACTTTCTTTCATCATAGCATTTTCATTAAAAAATTGATACGTACGTACATCCGGAAACTATAACTTGGCAAAATTACGTAAAAGGCGAAAAAGTTACAACTTGTATGTCAAGGTTAATAACAAACCTTGGTCTAGTAACCTTAAACTAACACAAGATACAATTTCTACAGTAAAACATAGTTGTTAGAAGATTATTATGTATTATAACAATGAAGAGCCAACTCACTTAATAATGCCATATAAGAACAAGCGACAAAAACAGGTATTCCCAACCTACACGAAATCGACCGAAATAACTGTTAGTATATCTCAATAAAAACTGAGAGGGTACAATAAAAGGTGACAGATCAAACGAAATTCCCCCTAACAAAAGATTATATTTTAATTCAACGATAAAACACATTCCCAATTACACAGTATGGAGGACGGCTTAAGGATTCCTTAGGGTCGTCACTTAAACGAAGTTATTTCTTTAGTAATCGTGTAATGGTCGAATTTCAACCATAATAATGATTAAACATCTTTACTTGTATTGATCCTTGTACAAATATTCTAGATTGTAAACGTCAGGAGCGTAAAATATTATAACTTATTTATAAGATACTTATAAATAAAGGATTCGACTCGTAGCTGTTATGGAAAAACTATTTGCAATTTTTTCACTGATAACATTAAAGCTCAACAATGGCCATTAAACAAAAAAAAAACAGGGTGTGTCATATAAACACAAGATAAGAGTGAAATTTACGTATTATAGGGAATTATTTCAATTTAAAAAAATACCCAACGTCACGCGGTATTCCCAGGCGGTCATTAAGCGCGATCGATGTTGCTTTACTTTGGTGATCAGACAGAAACCTGTATTTTCTACACTCCACCTGATACAGTGTTTACTCCCACAATTATTCGCCACACAAAAGGTTGCCAATCAGAATGTCAAAACTTTCTCATAAAAAGATGCACTTCAATAAAGGAAATCACTTGACAAATATAAAAGCAAAAAAATACTGCACTATGTTATTTTCGCCTATTTATATATAGCTATTTAATAACGTCATTGTAATGTTGTAAAATAACATAAAACCCTGAACGCTATTCTAAATGTAGGTAAGATCTTAAATAGGTTTTGATCACAATAATCTAGATAACATTCACTAAGAAATAAACCTGCGAACGTTGTCCAGGATGGTGTTATGTTAGTGTAACTCACAGAACGTGTGCTTTCCAAGCGCAAATGTCTTAGATAAAAACGAGAAATTCGAAGTAAATTGAAACCTTCGACTGTATTCTAGAACTGATCATTCAAATAAGATACAGTATAATGTTGTATTAGTCTGAATATATTACTTCTTGTTTCCTCTCCATAATTAATGAATCCTATAATATTGAACATAATTTGAACATAATCCGTATTATTACAACAAGTTAAATACGCATTGAATGCTTACTTAAAAAAAGCTTGATCACAAAAGAGTATCATCTTTGTTTACAGATGAGACATTATTTTAATTTAAATACTCTCTAACACTAAGTTGACAGTTCTTATTTTATTGTTGTAATTAACAACTGTATCTCTATTATCTCTTTCGAGGGTATAATTAATTTGGAAGAAGTAAATAAATTAAACAATTTTAGACATTCACATGTAAATCATAACTACTACTATTTGACACTATTGACATCTGACAGTGTATTTAATCTGACATTATACTGTTATTTCACCTCACGCACTTTGACGTAATATATAAATCTTATAAATTACTTATTTTAACAATTACATCATTTTCTTTTAATTAAATATCACAATAAAGATAAGCAACTTAACGTAATAATAAGTAATGTTTCTTAATGAAGAACTGAACAAAAATATTATTCATAAATTGAAATTGTTTGCAAAATATCTGTATGTAATGGGACGTTTTTGAATGATGAGATCGAATTGAACGAATGCTATTTAGAGTTTCTTGTATAAAAAATTTAAATCAGATGTTTAGCTAGATACCGCTTGGATACGCTTTTGTAATAAAGTATTTTAAATATGACTTCAACTAGATTTAAAATTTTAGGCACTGCTTAGTAAAACTCGTGTTATACCCGTGTTCATTTTCGTTTTTGTAATAAGAACGATTATATTTGCAGGTTTCCCCATTTGGTTTAATTTTAAGAAGTTAGTCAATACAACAATACAAAAAATTAATTCGGCCAAAATAACATTCTTTTCCTATATATTTTTTTTGTCTATATGAAAAATGGTTTGAGTAAAATATTGTACCTACATATATGCAACTTTTATTTAAAACTACATCTTAATAACAATTAAAAAAAATCTATCGTGTCCTTCTTTACCTTAAGAAACTCTTTTTTTTTTTTTTTTCGAACTGACTACGCTATTGACCAAGCAAGGTCTTAACAGCTTCACCGGACTACTAAGGCGAGCGCTTAAGGCACTCAGCCGATTTTACTTTGACAACTAGCTCAAGGGTGCGCGGCACACCTCGGCTTTGGCTGTTGCCTGATACAAGCGATTCGCGACCTATCTGAGCTAACCTAAGCTAAGCTAACTATTCATACATATATGAGTTGTTGAAACATATATGTGTACCAAGCATACATACCTCAACAACCCTTATATATATTTCGTATCGGATAATATTCTAAACTATTTCAGTTTGATAAGGGAAAAAATAAAACCCTTCCACCTTATTATGTGTAAGCGTGTATGCGTGCACGTGTGTGGAGGTGATATGTGTAATGTTGTCGCAGTGATGTAAGATTTTGTGTCACTGTATCGCGCGAGCAGCGTACTCAAGGGCTCCACGCCGAGGGAACGGACCTAGGCTTGAGCTGCTGCCGAGGGGGGCCTAGTCTGGTTAAGAAACTCATTCAAGTCAAATTGTGTAGTAAAAATTGACAACCATATTGTTGCGGTTCAGGTACACACTGGAGACATCTAACGGAGAATGTCAAAATAACTCTTTTATAGTTACGATTTGAGTCATAAAGAAGTTGAAAACGTATTTTTTAAAGTGATATGTCTCGATACGAAGGTTATTTGTGATCCTTTACCTATAACAAGCGCATTCGAGATTAATTAAATAGGTCATAAAATACCTGCGCTATACACGGAAACTCGAGAAAAATAAACGATGAAAACTGTCTCATTATTAATACATATCTTTATATAGAAATTTCTTCTGTACCTGTATATGTCACTGAACTCCTCCTAAACGGCTGGACTGATTTTGATGAAATTTTGTGTTCGTGTTCCAGGGGATCCGAGAATAGTTTAGCTGGACAATTGGATCCGGTAGGTGGCGCTGCGGTTGACTTATAGGATTTGTTTTTATTATCAAGGCAAGACAACGTCCCCCGAGCCCGCTAGTATACTATAAAACAATTGGGTTACTGACTCATCAAAGCACGGCCAAGTCTCCTGAAGCTAGAAACATGAAATTGGGACAGTAGTTTTTTTTTATATCGTAGAGAAAAAACGTAAGAGAGAGTTTTAGGCGGGATCTTGGAATGTCATGTAGTGCCATATCATATTTTATTCATAATCTTGTGTTATTATTATTTTTTACGTCATAGCAGGCAAACGAACAGGTGGGTCACCTGATTTTAAGTGATCACCACCGTCCATAATAGACAATACTAGACTAGACGAGTGCGTTGCCAGCCTGTGTTTGGGGGAAAGGGAGAGAGGGAAGGGAGAGAGGAGAGGTGGGCCTCTGGCGGTTTCACTGACCGAACGAAACGCAACAATACAAGCACTGTTACTTCACGTCGGTTTTCTATGAGGGTTGTACTACTCCGAGCGAGCCGACCCATTCATGTTGAAATCAGTAATAGCTTCAGCGTGGCTCTACCACCTAATAATTGGCTTTATATTTTGTAATATTGGTGATGCTTTATGTAATAGTTTGGTTATTATGTACAATTGAATTTGAAGGGAAATAACACCACGGAGCATGGATTCTGACTTGCCACAAAACACCGTGGAAAGTTCCAACAAGAAGGTCACCATCTTGTTAGTTCATTGAAATGATCGCAAGAAACTTGTGATACCATTACCTACTCGAGAATGGCAGTAATAATGTACTATAAGATTATATGGATTTTTTAAAAATCGTAATGGAATTAACGGGCGTAGCAAGAATTGTACTGGGAACAAAAAAAAACTCTACACGTATTGACTAGAAATTTAGCACAATAACTTCGTAATGAAAACAAATGAACAGTTATTTTTTAGCATTTGCTAGATTTCATTCCCTGTATTAAATAGGGAATGAAAATTTTCATTGAAACCTATTGTGATTATTATTAAGTGGGCACTTAATTTGGTATGGACTTTAAGTTTAAGTTAAATAATTACTAATTCATAATGCTTTGAAAATTTATTTATGTGACTACTTACTACGGATACAAATAACGAAGTAATAATAAAAACCGAAAAGTAATTTAAAAAAATATTCCTTTTTAACGGCAGAGTCACACTCACTACTAGTATTATTATATGATTGTATTAAGCAGTGATTAAATTAGTCCGAACATTCAAATAAAAGCCTTGTTAAAATCAAGTTCTCATATATTTTATTTCCAAGATAGAAAAAAAACATTCGAAGAGTGTATTAGTGGGTTATAAAAAAATAATTCGTTTCTTTTTTTACAAAAAAAAATGTTTTCCTCCAGACTTTATGTAGAAACATGTTTAAAGTATAAAATTACCAATAATTATCATTAAAATGTTAAAATACGCGTCAATCTCCTCGCAGACTTGTAAACAAAGTTCGTGGTTTATAGCCGAAAAGCTGCTTTACGAGACATCGAATTAGTCTAAAGCAAGCTTAAGAATACATTTTGTGAAGTCCCGAGCGTTAATGAGAAAGTAAAGTTCTCGGACAAACTTTGTAAGTTACGGCCAGACTCGGCAGTTACTGTAGCGATAAGCCGCTATCGTTTTTTCTATTAAAAAACTTATACAATTTTTGTTATTCTAAATTCTCGTAGATTAAAACGGAATAAAAGCTAATTGTTTATGAATGAAAAGTATCAATCTAGTACGAATTAAAATGAAACCCATATGAAAATTATTTTTGTTGTTTGTAATTTCCTTCAAACGAATGTTCATGAATTAGCATAAACTTTCAACAAAGACAAATATCGTAATCAAACCATAGTGTATGTAGGTGGTGGTCCAAAATCTGCACTTGTGAGCCAGTCTACAATATTAAAAAAATTACTACTATGTAAATTCAGTAGCGACGAAAAACATTTACCACGGCTGAAGGCTCATGACTATATAATATATAATAATATCATTGTTATTTACAAAATTTGAATACAGAGATACAATTTAAAATAGAATTACGCCACAGTTTGATTCTGCACACTCGCAGAGCGTCATCTGAACGGTTGAATGAACAGAGTCGATTCCAAACAGTGTTGTCAGATGGCTGTCTCCTTTTCACTGTGAACCTAACCATAAATACCTATAAAATTACACTTTTACAAATAAAGCCACTTGACGTTTTCTAATATTAATTACAAATGGGACCTTTTTAGTCATTGACAATAGAAAACTGAAACCTACATGTGTGCAACACTTCTCAGCCGGACGACTTTCTTTGGGATAAATTGATTCTTTTCACACAAGACTACTTAGGTACTCTACGTAAAATCCCTTTAATTTAGAAGGACCCCAGGTAACAATGGATATAAATCTAAAATGATATCTAATGATAACTTCACATTTTATGAAATAAAGGACAAATGTACAGTACCCGCTAAACTTTCTGACCGCTCTGAATGTAGGTGCGCAGAACACCAATTCAAATATAAATACATGTGTATTATGTGATATGAGTGACATTGAGACAACTAAAGGATGAAGAATTATCAATTCTAGATTCCTCTAATGATATTGTAACTATGTTTTTATCAAACTCTTGACCGTCCGAACTTAACAGCTGTAGTCAGAGCAGCCAAAAGGATTGTCGTGGACTGCACGCGTGTAACTTTTATCGTTTATTTTTTTGCTTCTAACAAATAATTAAAACGCATGCGGTCAGGGAATCCTCGACAGAAAATAAGTTCCTTAATGTAACGTAAGGAATCCAATGAAAAAATTTCATTTTATTTTTTACGAGAAATATTCATATGATATGAAGTATATTACTTATTTATTCATTAATTAGATATAAATTATATAAAAAATGCTACATAGAAATAACTTTTAACGAACTTTCCACGCGTTGAATATTATAGTCATACAACCGGCAGTGTGCGATGGTCGTCTGGTCGAATTTTGATACTCACACGCGCTCGTATACAATAGAAAGAGTCAGAGCGAGAGAGAGAGAGAGAGCGAAAGTCGCATGGAAGCGACGTAACACTCTTTCCTTACGTGTCGATTTTTACTCTTAAACTCCTATCTCAAGCCGCGTTATGGAATTTCGTTACAAAAAACCATACGACATATAATTTTATATTATGTTTGACATTATAGAATACATAAAAGCACGGTACCATACATGGTCGAGCTGATGATACCTTCCGCATTCGTTCCCTTGGCTTCTGCAGTAAATAATTCCCGCGAACGAACATTATTATAGGAAGATATGCGACCGCAGACCGCATGGGTGTGCGAACCGTTTTTGGTGAGACTACATTATCGAGGGATATTACAATGTCTAACCTCTACGGGGACGGATTATAGACAGCGAAACGGGAATTTTATCTGTTCTCGGTAAAGGAAAGATCATAATGAAACTGTAATATGGCGGAAGAGTCTCTATTCTAAATGCCCGCCTGGCTAGCTATTACCCGAAATAGAAAATTTGTCACAATCACCTATGAATTTGTTTTATTAGATACATTTAGAGAACCAGTTCCTTTAGATATTTATCGTCATGGATCACATGAAATACATAACATCTAAGATTGTGTACAAAGAATAATATCTATATAGAATAGAAAAAAGGTTTGATTTATATATGCTCTTTTTATTTAAAAAAAACTATAAGACGTATTATAATACTGTAGGGATACATGTAGCAGTGATATGGTTAATGGCTAATGGTGGACAGCGAGCTGTAGTGTTTAATCACGCACAACTACGAGAGACTCGTATCCATTGCTTTTATAATAAAATATAGTAATATATATAATGGATAATGCTATGTCAGATATCAACAAACTCCAACCCGTTTTTCTGATTCTCTTAAAAGTTAACACACCGAATTATTTTTCCAAGAAGGTTTTTGTACTATCTGTTTTACTAACTATTAGATGAATCTAAGCTACAAGTGTGTTAAATGTACGTTTTTTTTTCTCGTATTGACTACGCTATTGACCTGGCAGGGTCTTCACAGCTTCACTGTTATATTGTAATTTTAGGTGAAGTCAGGAGTATTTTTGCCAGTCCTATGTATGTTTAAATGTATTTACTCCAAGGAAATTACACTGAAAATACATAGTTCTTGTAATTAACTTAATAGTGTATTTATGAAAAAAAATATAGTGATGAACTATGAAATAAATCCTAACTAATATTATAAATTCGAATGTGAGTTTGTTTATTTGTTTGTTACGCTGTCATGGCCCAAATACTCAACCGATCGGGATTATATTTTACATACACGTTACTAGAAGTACATAAAAGACATAGAGTACCACTTATCGAGAAGAAAATTACTGTTGCTAAGACTTAGGTGAATTAGGTGCATTGTAACCGAAGCCTCGAGCAAACGCTAGTAGTAACATATAAACATTCTGCGTCAGTACAAAGCCAATATAAAAAGTTGCACGAAATGAAATCGAGTCATTTCATTAAAACGACGTATTTACATACAATGAAGCGGAACGTAAAATAAATGAACCGACGTACATAGCCATAATGAATCTTGTGAACGTGAATTTCATCAAATTGAGACTTAGTTCTGTGGAGCGAGTCGTAAAATCTTGACGAATTTGAAGATAATAAGAATAACAAGAATGTAACGAGTATTCTTAATTTTCCAAGACCCTGTTATACTTAAATAAGCTCTTGCTCGCGGCTTCGCTCGCCTTTATATAGATACGATCTTTCCTTTCGGAACAGTATTTTTGAACTTATACTTCTTTTGGCGCTTTAGGGAAAAATGATGAGAGTAAATTTTTACGATACGCGCGCACACCGTCACGAAAAACCGACACCCTGAAGTTAACTATAGTCAACATTTTGTTTCTTTGTATTTGTTGTTTGTATTTCTTTGTATTAAAACTTAAAATGTATTAAATACCTTTTTTCTATTGTTAGTGTCGTTTTTTCTACAAACGTAGAATAAGGCGAAAGATAAAAATGTTGAAAAGATTTTTCTCTTGTTACGCCAAAGTATAACTTCTTATAAAAGTCGTTTTTTCGTGACGGTGCGCGTGCGCATCGTAAAAATTTACTATCATCATTTTTCCCTAACGTGCCAAAAGAATTATAACTTCAAAAATAATCTTGCTCAGCATAAACGTGCACGGTACTGTACACTTCTTTGGTTAATTCGATTTGCACGGAATCCTACTTTTTTTTTCAAAAATAATAATAGCCTAAGTTACTCCTCCTAACACCAGCCAACTGCTAATAAAGTTCCGTCAATATCGCTTCAACCGCTTCGGAGATTAGGCGGTACAAACCGACAAACAAAGAGACAAAAAAGATTATTTTTTTTTAAATTATAACTTTCATGTGTAAATGTTTCAAGGTGTGTAAGGGGTGTCGAATAACATCATAAAACTTGAGACACCCAAGCCAACCTCACCTGCACGTGGTGCACCCTGCTGAATAACGAATGACGCAATGGCGAAAGCGGGGTGGTAGGGTTTTACAGCCTGACTGGGTAGCAACCACCATGTATATGGCGAAAAAGCCCGTCATAGTGATACGCTTGTTCGGGTCGCGTTTCGGGATCAGCCTGTGCATATCTAGCTTTTCGCAGGCCGGCATGACAGCGGTGACCGGCGATGGATTTTTTGGATTGTACTGTGCTTACCATCAGGCACAGTGCAGTCATTTTGCCGTGCTATAATAACAAAAAATCCATTTAGTAAAGTTTTTATTTTGATATTACAAACAGACATAACAATTTTATTTATATGTATCGATTATATAATATCTTTGTTCAGATCTAACGGTTTATGCATAACGCGCTTAGACAGCGCACAGTAGCGTTAGGATAACAAGATGTTTTCAAATTACTTGACATTTATCCTTATGCTTTAGCCATATGATTACCCAAAATGGTCTATATCGACCCTCAAGGCCATATAGGCCATATGTGTAGCAAAGGTGTGGATGTCAACGAAAAAAATTAGAGGGCCATGAGATGCAAATAAAGGTAAACGATAATGATCACATTTAAGTAGGTCGTGGATTTAATTTGGTTTACCTTGCATTAAACAATACACATACTGTCCACTTAAATACTGCTTCCAGAACCACCTTTTCCAAACATATTTTAAGTTGATGAATTCTACTTATAACCAAAATACAACGAGACCAAAAACTTTCGGGACCCCTATGCTTTAGTCAATTTAAACAACATATTTTAATGAATTGTGGCCGATGTGTTATTTCCATGTATAAACTATACAGAGTTTTATCTATATATATATATATATATATATATATAGATAAATAGGTTATCGATATAACTATATAGAGTTAAATCCCGTCCTGTATTTTTGCATGAAAAATCCATAAAACATACATCCTAACGCACAGACTTTCTCATATATAATATTAATATCATTATTTCAACTTTAACTGACTTATGAATAGTGGGTACATAATGTAAATTTAATAACAATTTATTAGAGTAATAAATTCTGAACCTAATTTTCTTACCAGTTTTTATAGTCTGAAGAACATTCAATTTCGAAGCTAAAAGTAACAATTCCATTACCTGTCAACAAAAAAAGAACATGTTAATAATAAGGTATATTAAAAAAATAGGTCGTATCGTAAAGACACGATAGAAGTGAAACTTTTGTATTACAGGGAAAAAATTAATTAAAAAAATACAAGAAAAAGGCAACGTCACGCTGTGTTCTCAGGACCGTCTCTCCTGTTCTGTCACTCATCCGCGCCCGACGTTGCTTAACTTTAATATGATCGGACGAGAACCGGTGTTTTCAACACTACTCGACACAGTGTTTAATCCCACCACATTTCGTCACATAAAAAAATTGCGGATCATAATTTCAAAGCGCTCACATAACAACTTTGAGTTCAAAAATGTTACTGCAGTGAGGAACAAATTTTATAAATATCATGGATAAAACAAAAGATGGATTCTCTCTACGCTAATAAAGATAAAGTCTACACAATCGTTATTTCGATACTAAAACTAAAGCAATATACCTACATTTATTAGGACGAGGAAGCGATACCTAAATATTTGATGACAATCATTTACATCTCTCCGATATATTTTTAAACGACTGATAATCTAGTTTTGATATATAGTTTTGCATTTCAAGATCTAAACTAATTTATACACAAGCTTTTGCACGTGTCTTCTCTCACCTTAATGTGTATTTTATTGTGTATTTTATTTATCTCTGGAAGACAGTACATTTTTCTGGATGGATAATAAATACCCCATGTTCTATTTTATACCCCTGTCAACGTGTATGCAAAGTTTCATGATGATTGGTTATTTAATTAAGGTATAGTAGTGTAATAAACAAATTAATACTCGCATTTGTAATATTAGTTAAGATATATACGTATATATATATATACATAAGTTTTTAATTTTCAAATGTTGAAAGTATATTAAATACACTAGAGTTTTGGGCTCATTTCAAAAGCGTCTTTGAAATATTTTCGTAATATTTTATCGCAAAATCTTTCCTTTGAGGCACTCGAAATCTACGGATTCATTCCCCCGACACTTCCTCCAGGGCTTTTGGATGGGGCTTGAAAATTAAAAACCAACAGCCCCTCGAAATACGGACTTCTCGAGAAGGCTTAGCGGCACTACGTACTAGTGAAATATAATTTGAAATATATATTAATAAAATAAATTTAAATAAGCAAGTTACATTACATACCGAGTGGTAAACTTTACTAAATTATATACTAATTTACTAACATAAGCAAAAACGTGATTTTCCTTTAATTAAAAATGGTACTGATACAATAATGGAATGATTACTCATTCGATCTTAAAAAATCATAATTAATAAATTCTTTGATGTTCCTTTATTATTTTGACATAATCATGAGGGACTTTACAGACCACTAGTTGTTACCTCCGGTTTCACTCGCTTTTATTTCGCGCTAGGCCTATCAAAAATACTATATTAGTATAGTTTGGTTATTAGGAACAAAAGTTAATAACGTAACTAACACTATACATGAGACTGTGAGTTTGTTTGTTTGTTACGCTTCACGTTTTAACTACTAAACCGATTACCCCAAATTTGTACATAGATGCTGTCAGGGATACAGTCAAGGGCATAGATTACCTTTAATACAGAAAAAACTAATGGACTCGAATAAAATTAAAATTAAGGCGAGCGAAACCGCAAAAGTTAGTAAGGGAATGAAATTGAAAAACCACTTTCACATATTTACATACTGGGAGATAAGGAATAAGCGACATTATTGACAAACAATTCGAAGCTAAAAATTTAATACATTCGTATATCTATAACACAAAAAAAAACTCTATGATTGAGGTAACCAGCTACAATTTGCGCGTATCCTTTTCGTGTAGGTAACACGGATGGTCCGCTGCAAAGTTCGGAAAAACTATCCTCCCAAGGGTGCTATGATTTGACCGCACTTTGGACACTTCTCAACACTTTGTTCTGTTTCTCCACACGACATAGCAACAACTGTTCTCGAATAAATCGTACGTTTTTATTAGCCCTGCGTTTATCTAACTTATTATTGGGTGTGAAATGAAGTGCATTAACTTACGTATACGTTATCTTAAAACGTTAAATTGTTAGAAACACTTTATAAAAAAATATAAGATTGAAATAATCTAAAACTAGTCTTAATAGGTTTTTCATCGAAAAGAATTTTATCTCCGATAACGCTTATTAACTGACGTAAAACGGGTTAGTAAATTTTTAAACAAAACTTTATAATATTACTAGGGATCGCTCGTGACTTCGTTTGCATTCGTATCTTTGTAAATGATGGCACCGTATATTACCTTTAACGGTCCATCTGTACACCGACATATTCTTAGATATAGCAGAACTTAATTTATCAATATCCGATTAGCAGTTTTATTGTGGAAAGGTAACAAACAACCATCCATCATCACAAACTTTCTAGTTTAATATATTAATAGGATAGAATATTACTTACCAATGTGTTTATGTTGACAAATGAAATAATTTATTTTGGTTATAAAATATATTTTATTTTCCATACAATGGGAATAATTATCACTTCGTAATCACATAAGGCTGATCATACTCTAGCAATCATTGTAATTGTTCATGATTACTAGTCCGTTTTACAAAAACGAATGTGAGTTTGTTACGCTTTCACGCACAGAATAGGACGTAGGGAACTATTTATTTAGAAAAAATATATTGTTCCTGACGAATAAATCAAATCTACAAGGATCCGAGCGAAGCCGCGAGCAAAATCTAGTATGAGATAAAAATATTTAATATCTAGCTGGTACCCACAACTTAATTCTCATGAAAATGATTTTGTTCGCCGAACTACACGTAGTATCCGGATTGATATATTTCTTATTTTTGTAAATGTGGTTTTATCCATTACTACTTAAACTCTATAATCGTTTAACTGATTTTAAATTACCTCCGTTAAATTTTATCATCGAATAAAAGCGCGCAATAACAAAACCTACATTATACCCTACAAAGTCCTCTGTCGCCACTAAAATTATCGCCAAAATAGGTTCTGTCGTTCCAGATAGCCCGGACGAACAAGATACACTACGATTTTAGTTATATGTATAGTTTTTTACAGTTATCATCACTGTATTGTCTTTAAAAACTTGTTTGAAAACTTTAGCAATGAATTAGTATTGTCTGTATGCGGATTACATTATATTGCATTAATAATTATTATATTTTGTGTTTACTTCTCTTTCGTTGTAATTCATTTTATTTTTTATTAGAATAATTCTCACTAGTGCTTAATAGTTTTATAAATGGGAATGTGAGTTTGTTTGTTTGTTACAGCCTGTTACGCTTTCACGCCGTAACTACTGAACCAATTATCATGAAATAATGCCAAGACATTCTCAAGAGCACAGAAAAGGACATTGGCGAAGCCACGAGCGGGATAATTAGTATACCATATTCTGAAACGTGCGAGCTGTAAAACTAAAATTACGCTTTCGATCACTTTATAAAATCTGTTGAGAGATAAACTTTCTCGGAAACTTCTTTATTGATTCTCATTGTTTGTGTACATTTCTCCCGAACGCGTTCCAGTTTCTGCAATGATTAATCTTTCTTTCAAAATATTATTAATATCCTGTAACAGTTATCAGAAAAGCAATCTGTCATTCAATACAACAGAAATACACTTATATCTGCCAACAGAAACACATTAACATGTATCACATAAGAGTTCCGACAATCCCTGAAACACGAATGACGAGCACATTTCAGTTATTATCAAAGAATACTCGTTTCCTTACGCAACACAATTCTGTAGAGCTTCTCGCAAATATATTACGCAAGGGAAAGAGATTGGAATGAAGCCAGAAAGGAGAAAATCGATGGCCGTTTGACGCAGGACTTGGCCGCCCTGAGAGATTGTGCTAACACATAAATACGAATTGTGATTGCGAAAGAAAAAAATGTGGAATCCCGAATTCCAATAACAAATGATTTGTTGAAGCGCGTTCCACAGGATTGACGGAGGATAAACTTGACTAATGTTTTAGAGTACATTGAGTATATATCTATCGCTAGTAAACGGAATATTGTAGAATGTTCAGGTATGTTTTTATAACAACTGTTTACATTAAGACCACGAGTAATTGTAGCATTTGTTGCGTCATACTTCGTAAAAAATGTAATTCTCGTGCCTCAAAAAATTATGACACCACAAATTATTAATTCAAATATTTGTAATTCCAAATAAAATAACAGGATATTCTTCGTTTTTTTTTATAAACCTTCCATCAGATTTAATTCTAATGAATTAAATAATTATTAGAATTTAATTAAATAGCAATTAGAAGCAAATAGAATTTTACAGTTATAACAAGTTTCATTCATAAAATGATTTACTATGCACCGTAAACTTATGCATTTTATGGGATACTGTTAAACCAGAAAAATTGATTGTAATTTTTTTATAAAAAAAATATCTTGTTATTGAAGTTTTGGCTGTGAAATAATAAAAATCAATGAGACTGAAATTAACGTACTGTTATGTTATTCTTCTGTTTAATAGTTGAATGCTTTAAAGAAATTTGAACCTTAGTTATGTTTTATTCCAAGTAACTATGTCTATTTGTTTATTACCTATCCAGCCTCAGAACCGATCGCGAAAAAGTAACGTAACTGTAAGCTGGTGCCAGTTGTAGAATATATACTACTTCTCGTTCTGGATATACGAAAAAACACATAGACGAAGTTGAAAAAGGGGAAGGGCGAATAAACAATTTTTGATTAGCTTCCTCGTGTGTCCCTCATCCCGCTTTCTAGTTATTGTCCCTACACCAAGATAAGCATTAATAAATTGAACATATATAAATTTTAAAAAATTATGTGTATAAAAATGATTGATATTAATATATACTAGAACATGTATTATATTTAACGCTTCACTTAAGAATTTCCCAATAAATATACGAAGTTTCCCTTCCAGTTATTACGAATTTACGACCAATTAAAACATCGCCTCCCATTATTTACGGGACCAGCTAATTAGCGAACTCATTCATTATTTAGTTATCAATATGCAGTAAACATGAAGGCGCTATGCCCTTGGGCTTTCTAAGTTATTAACTAATAACAATCAAGGAACTGATGTTTATACATGTTGTTCTTTTTACTACCTAAAAATATTCTATTTTATTTTATCGATTTGAAGAACTAACAAGATTAACACAAGGACAGTCCAATACATGCATTTATAAAGAATAAACTCTAGACTAGTGGGCGCCTAGTGGTTGACATTCGACCATAGTTCATTGATTTTTTAAAGGGATAAATATTATAATAATAGTTGTATGTTATAATATCATTGTAGAATGTAGAATGAAAAAGGGTAATTGGAACTTAAGAGTAAAATAATACATACAGTCGAGCATAGCAACCTCCTTCACAACCTTTTTTGAAGTCCTTTATTGACATATGTCAAAATGTCCTTTTTATTTACATGTGTGTATATGTTGTGTAAAATTGAAGCAGTAGTGTGAGTAATGCATATTTTAATTAATTTAATGTACTTCTAATGCATTTTATATAAAATAAACTGCACTTCTCCTCCATATAAACTTTAACTATGCCAAGTTTCACGTTCATCCGTTCGCCCAATTCCGTTAAAAAGGGGTACAAAGATTAGGCTTCACGTATTAATATATAGATGATAACTGCAATCTTAATTGTACGTGTTTACTACGTAATTGTATGCTAGAGCAAATAACTTAATTAAATAGTTAAAATGAAAATAAAAAAATAAAAAGGAACTAACTTAACACTCTAAAAGCACATGGTTAGTAAATTTAATAATTTAATTAAATAAAAATTCAATTTACGTCCACAAAAAGCTAGATTTAGTAAAAGGCTAGCATGATTTTAATATTACAAGCAACATAGATTAGCCATTCCATGTTTCAAGCTTAGCAATACCGTTACCAGTTTTTAGATATTTGTGTTAGGTTGTACATTAAAGCCACAAAACATATTACCGATTTGCCGGATAGTAAGTTCAAACACCTTGTCAAATGGATTTTGATGTCAAAAGGTTATTATAGTGTGGATCAATATGGGAAAGATGGTGATGTCTGGAAATGACAACCCTCTTTGTATATCCGCCAAAAACGATTATAACTACAGTACATTGTTATAAAGGAGATAAAGCAGAACGAGTTTTTTTCTGCTTTTTTATAGATGACTGACTGGGTTGTATTTCGATCCAGTGGTACGTACTTTTGATGTTAATAAGCGCCTTCCTTGAGTCAAAGTATATTTTTTCGTTTTGCATTGGATTATGGAATTGACCATCCATTAAAAAAAAACGTTTGTGACATTTACTATTATATAGAATATATTATTATTCTAAATATTATATATATTTGTTAAAAAGATAAATCAGATCGAGTTTCTTGCCGGTTCTTCTCGATGACTGGGTTGTTTTCCGAACCGATGGTAGTTTTGACGTTCATAAGTGCCTTCTTAGGGCCAAAATTGAATAGTGTTTTTGTTTTTGATTTTATCTCATCCTAATGGAAATAATAATTTATTTGCAAATTCATATATGAGCTAAAACTAAATTTATCTTCTGTTATAGATCTTTCAGTAAAGGAAAACCGCGTGATAACATATTTTTGATGATATGCAGGCCGGCATGACAACGATGATTGCGATGGTTATAAATCTATCGGTTTTGGTTTATGGAATTACACTTTGCTCACATCTTTTTATCTCATGTTGCAAAAAAAACAGTATTTTTTAATACTCTATTTCAATAGAAGGCTTTAATTTGAAAATTTGTCGACAATAAACTTAGCAATATATTTTGGTTAGTTGTTTTAAAATCCCGCAGCAAAAAAAGTATAAAACCAAAAGGAACATTTTAAATTCTAATACAGACAAAGTCGTAACAGAGCGTTAGTTTGAACTTTCGTGAACATATGTATGCGAGCAGGAATATTAGGGCGCGTGGGGGCGACGACCGCGCCGTGAAGCCTTCATCATTTAGGCGTTCGACGCCTCCGTGTTGAAATTTGCGGTTTTCGGAGCTACTATTACATGCAGTACCCGAGAAACGAAATATGAAGCTCAAACTTATATATTCATACATAATATTGCCCGTCTGCTTCGGTGTGCATGAATTAAATTTGAGTAATAAACGACCAGTACTTATTCGATGTCGCATTCCCTGAGATAATTGATTATTTTGCTATTTAAACTTGATGGATAGGCAAACTTTGGTATATAAAATACGGTATATCGTGTGCAAACACGATAGAAGAGAAACTTAGAAACACATTTAAAATTTAAAACAACAGCACCGTCATGCGGCATATCTGGGCGGTCACCCATGCAAATACTAACCGCATCCGACGTTGCTTATCTTCGGTGATCGGATGAGACCCGTGTGCGTTCAACAATCTCACTTTCACACCCGACACAGTGTTCCCGCCACCACTTTTTGTCACACAAGAAAGTTGGCGATCCGAATTTCAAAACCCTCCCATAAGAAGTTACAGTCCAATATTGACAAAACAATGCAAATACAAATTGTACATATTGATTTAAAATCCGAATTAAAATTGTAATCAACGTAATAAAATTATCTTTATTTCTGTAATGGTATTTAAGTAAAATTGATGTAATTTATTAATAAAAATTCTCAAATACAGATACTTTCCTTGATCTTGAATCTCCCAGTAATCTAAATATGAAATCATTTCGAAAACATCTTTACAAAAGTAAATCACAATTTATTTCCCTTAAAAGCTTATTCCAATAAAAATACTCATTCATAACCAGGATCCATCCAATTCAATGGAAAGTACTCCGAGCACCTTAAAATCTAATCAACGCGAACGTTCCCGGCATTAAAGAGATTTTAATTAGGCCGTACAACTCTGAAAGCTTATAACGTCACAAATAAAGCTAGACAATGCGTGCCCAACGACAATGGCTTCAATTTGAAAGGTTATATTACCTTTACTGCGCGCTATACCTACGCTATCTACGAGATATGTCATTGTGGACGAAACAATTTGGTACTCTTTAGAACTTTAGGTCTGTGGGTATTATATGTATAGGCTAATAATTATTGTTAGTAAGACTTATGTACAAGAATTTATACGGCACTGTAGTCTTGATATAAGCTGATAGTGAGGCACATTCAGTAAACAATTCACTCACCGCTTGAACACTTACATGAGTAACATAGAATCATACACAAGCAACTCTTCACTGGCTTCAACGCAACGCAACTGGATTAAACCCATAAAGAAGTTTTAGGTATTGAGTGGAATAATTAGACGTAACTATAATTTATTTATGTGAAATAAATATTAAACGCCGTATGCCTTATTATGGTGTTCCATTGAAATATGTAGCACAGTTCTATAGCACACTATGTACGGACTGTGTCACAATAGAAAAAAATAGTTGTCATATGATACCGTTCGTAAAAAATGGGGAAAATTATACAGTGATATTTTTATGTGTAACAGACAACTATCATAAGTATATCCTGGCTTTTAGAAAAAGTCTTTTCTCAATAAAACTGTGAAATCAACTCTAGTGACTTCTAAATTATTATGCGTAACAACGGGGAGGTGTCCCCACAGTAAACTTGAGTAAAAATAAATAAACGAATAAAATGATCTGCACAGTTGTATGCAAAAGAAACGCAATTTTTTTTAAAGATCATAATGGAATGTTGAGGAAGATCACGAAGCCACTCTCATTATGCATTCGCGGGTTTCTATTTTATTACTACACTGATGTATATCAACAACTGTCATTTTTGCAGCGAGAATTTAAATCAAAATAACTACTCAAATCTATATATTACCAATTATGAATTTAACAACCCTAACTAAAACGTGTAAAGAAGCAACTTCTGCCGCATTATTGAGACAACACAATAAAGAATACACTGTTAAATTTTACTTTTAGTAAGTGCAGGATCTCGTCAAAAAAGAAATTAAACATATAGCAATAAATTAGCTGAATGAAGACAACCAGAAATAAATAAATCGAAGTTCATCACAACTTTGAAAATATCCGTTCTAAAAGATAACAAGCAGTCGCCCGTGAATTTGTCGACGTTTGTATCTTCATAGATAATTACATTTACGCGGAATTCTAATTCCTTTTCTAAAGTAAAAGTAGCCTAAGTTACTCCCTATAATGTCAGCTATCTGCTAGAGAAAGTCTCGTCAAAATCGCCTCAACCGTTTCGGAGATCAACCTGAACATACACACACAGAAAAAGAAATATTTTATAAATTTTTTTTTTCTTGTAAGTACCGTATATACTTTTCATATATCCCTTCACTAAAAAGCTGACATTTTGACATTGCACAGTCACTTCAATTTTATTTATTTGTATAGATATATCTTAAGAATCTGGTATTTTATTATTAGGGCATGATAAAACTTTCTCCGCGCAAAGGAAAATATTGGCAATCCTTATATGGTAGACCGCATATGAGATGCCAAGAACTCATTTATAGCCTCGCTAAATATGCATATTGATTCATGATTGTAATTAAAACCTGTTTGTATGAAAAACGAGGCCGTTGTATAAAGAAAAAGTCGATGAACAAACATCAATTATGAATGGTTAGTGTTATTTGGATTATAAGACGGCTGAAGAAGATACCAATTCAATATTACAAATTAGTTTGTGTCCCTTGTCAGAATTGTTGTCAATCAGCGACGTAGAATTGTATTGTTAACGTTCTATAAGTAAATGACTATACTATACTAACAAATATCTGCCCGCTTTGCTGTGCACAAAATAAAATGTAATAAAAAAAATGGCAAACAATGAATGGAACCCAAAAAATAAGTAACCTAGAACCGTTTATGAAAAAATCCATAGGCATAGTCCTATGCCGATACATTCAATAGTTTTGACATAATTTATCCTTAAAGAAACTGTATTTTCATTAATTTTTTTTTTATCGAAGCACGGCAAAGTGACTTTACTGTGCCTGATGGTGAGCACAGTATAATCTAAAAACAATGGCGACTACCGAGAGACATACTATCCCTCACCGGTCGCCACTGTCATGCCGGCCTGCATAAATGTCTCTTCACGTTACGCTTGAAGGACCCCATATTATAGGAAGGAGGGAACACACTGGCCGGGAGATTATTCCACAGCTTCACTGTACGGCAGAGATAAGAAGTTGCGAACTTTTTAGTTCGTGCCCAGATAGGATTTACCGTAAAACTATGGCTCCGAAGCCCAGCGCGCGTCGTTCGGGTATGAAAAGGAGAGGAAGGGATTAAATTAAATAGCTCTTCAGAACACTCGCCATGATACAAACGGTAGAACACGCTCAGTGAGGCAATGTCTCTGCGCAACTGAAGCGGCTCTATAAATTGTGTAATGTCTGAATCATTAACAATGCGGACAGCCCGTCTCTGCAACCTGTCCAGGGCATCTAATAGGTATTTGGCGGAACCGTCCCAGAGGTGCGAACAATACTCCACGCAAGGCCGAACTTGTGCCTTATAAAGAAGGTATAGTTGATCAGGCGTGAAAAACCGTCGCACCCTGTTCAGGATTCCGAGTCTCCGAGATGCAGTGGATATATACGTATATAAAAGATAGATAGACTTCTTGTATGACGAATTATATGATATTAACCAGAAGGAATTACCTAATCAAACTCAAGTAAAATTTTGCAACGTGCAGATATTGAGATTGAAGCTCATATTTTGATAATAGTCTTCGTTTTGCTAGTAAATAAATAACGCGTAACAATCATTCTTATAAATTTTACGGGTAATCACTTTAGTTGATTGAACCAAACCGCAATGTTCAAAGCGTTTCGTAAAAAGTGTGCACACAAGAAACGTATAATTGGAAATTTGTTACACCGGTCTGCAAAGTTTGTTCCCAAAGGCATTGCAAATCCGTACAGAATTTGAGACTATGTCGACAACCTTCCTTCCAGATACGTAGCTAAGATACCAAAGTTTGCTTGCCGACTCCCGCTTTCTCTGAAATCCTTTATAAACGTGTACTTGAGAGAATTTATTAAACAAAGCGTTCTTTCAACACATAAAGTTAGAACAAAGGACTAGGTTAGGTACAATGTAACATTCAGTTTTGATAACTATAGAAGAATGGGAGAAGTTTTTAGAACTATGGTATAATAAACCGTCTTTAGTGTTTCTCAAAGATTATTTATACAACGCACTGACGGAACATTTAGCATCTTATACGAGCCATAAAATATTCATTATTATTATAAAGTTTAACAGATTTGCATATCTATATCTGCGAAAATACCTCACAGGTATAACCTTATTTCCTATAGTGAGCACTGTCCCAAAGACAGACAATTCATAAAAATATCTTAAAATAATTAACAAGTTTCTTGCATCTTAGCGTAAACATATCTATATCTAATCTATAAGTATAGCTGTCTAGAAGAGGTATTATCTAAAAGGTGGTTCGCATTAGTTGTTGAGACGTGCCTTGATATATCTTTCTCCATGTGGGTGCCTCGATGCATGCAATTTATCAAAAATAAAGTTGGTGCGAGTTTGACAAATGCTATGATAAATATACGCGTAGGTTGAGATTTATGTGAAATTTTATTTGGTAGCGTTAATGTTGGTAGCATTAAAACTTAAATCTGTTTCTCATACAAGTTCTGAGCCGCCGACAAAAGATACAGTAATATCATATTGCTTTTTACAAGAATAATATGTAAATGGTTATCAAAATGATAAGTTATGTTAATTTACTTTCCTACAAATGACTTACATACTACAAATGTTTTTGATTTTCGGTAAATACACATGTTTCAATTAGTTATGTTTTATAATCATTTACTCCTAATATTCGTCTAAATATCAAGTTAAACCCAATCCCAGCCGATCGCGATAGCGATGACTCCGACTCCGGCTCCGACATGGAGCAAGACCCTCCTGCTCAGCAGGATCCCCCTGCCGAGCAAGCCCCTCAGGCTGAGCAAGCCCCTGCTGCGGAAGATGGCTTCACCACCGTCACGCACCGCAAACCGCGCAAGAAGCGCTCGAACTCCTCTTCCGATTCCGATCCGGAGGACAAATCGCCCTCTAAAAAGATCGCAAACGTCGATGGCGCGAAAGTGCCAAAGGCGACACCAGCGCCCTCTAGACCCAACTCGCCCGCGGCTGCGGGTTCCGCAGTTTCGGACAAGAAGCCCCGCCCACCGCCCCCCGTTACGATCCAAGACAAAGCGTCTTGGGTTGAAATCTCTAGCCTGCTGGAAACGGCAGGTATCCCTTACACCTCCGCCGTGAATACCGCTGTAGGTATTCAGGTGAAGGTAGCCACGTCCACCGCCCATCGCAACCTCACTCGTTTCCTTCGGGACAACCAGTGGGGCTATTTCACGCACTCTCTCGAAGAGGAGCGTAAACTACGGGTTGTGATCCGTAGAGTCCCCTCAGAACTCCCGACTGACGACATTTCAGACGACCTCAAGGAACAGAAGATTCCTGTCCGCGAGGTTCATCGTATGCGCTCTCCGCGCACCAGGGCTCCATATGATATGGTTCTCGTTGTCATCGATCGCACCCCTCAGGGGAAAGCGATTTTTAATCTTACATCCCTTTGCGGCCTCTCCGGCGTCATAGTCGAGCCGCCGCGCAAAACGTCTGTGCCCTCGCAGTGTCACAACTGCCAGGTGTACGGACACTCCGCACGAAACTGTCGCCTGAAACCCAGGTGCGTTAAGTGCCTCGGCGACCACTCCACTAGGGAGTGCTCTCGCACGAAAGACGCCTCCGACCCTCCGAGCTGTGTTCTGTGCCGCGGCGTGGGCCATACCGCGAATTATCGCGGATGTCCCCGCGCCCCGCGCACAAAGCGCCCTCGATACCCCAGGCAGGCGTCGCCGTCTAAGACGGCCGCTGCCCCCGCCCGTCCTCGACCTCCGCCTCTCATGTCTCGAGAGGCCTTCCCGAACCTGCCGGGCACGTCTCGTGCACCGGCAGCATCCGTACCCGCGACTAGTGCGCCCCCCCGCCCCTACCGGGCCCCTCAGGCCCCGTGGGCTCCTAAACCCGCGTCCCAGCACACTCCCAAACCTCCGGCGGCTAATCCTTCACAGGATGACCCCGCATACTCCTTTTCCCTATCGAGTATTGACTACGCAGGTCAACTACTCATTTTCCACGAGATCTCGGAGATCTCGGCGTACGAAGAGTGCTCTCGTAATCCGCTACTAGGTGCCGTCACGGCAATCCATAGATTTCCAGCCATCGCGGCTACACTACAACGGCTCGCGCGCGCAGCTGTTAAAAAAATAAATAACTCAAATAAGATAGAGTAAATCGCGTATTTACGTCTATCTTCCCCTAAAAATAACCGTCAAACAATAATAATAATTTTTGTTATGTCTATTTTTAGACTTCGGTGCCGTCACCGTTAGTAAATTTAAATTCAATCTTATAAAATGCGTGTTGCGCCCACGCTTTTGTAATCGATCCCTATTAGCTCCCGCACACTTCGCGGTTCTCAATAATATCTCGAGCCTAGGTCGTCCCCGCGCGGAGCCCTCTTGATATTATTTACGCGATACAGTGACTCACCTACATCACTTGAACAGACATATGAGATCATCTCTCTCACACACGTGCACATATATACACATGGTGGGAGGGTTTTGTTTTTTTTTCCCTCATCGAACTGAATCGAATAGTTTAAGTTCGTAGGGTGATTAGTTCGAAAAAAAAAAAAAAAAAAAAAAAAAAATCAAGTTAAATATGGATGAAATTCGCATGTCATAACAAATACTGTACGCTACATATATAGGAAAGCAGTAAAAGTTACTTTTCGCCACGGAAATTAAGGGCAAAGTTACCAATTTCAATGTTTAAGAAAACTATAATGAAACACAAAATTGACCTTAAAAACTAATTTCCAACAAAATTAACTTAATTAATAAAAAGATATAGGTTAGTTAGTAGTTAGGATGGTAAACAACCCTATTCAAAGCAATATTCACATATTGTTATTTGTTGGTATAACGTAATAAAAATACAATTTGTTCTTAGAAAGAAAGAGATAGTTTATTGTTGGAACAACCATAATATTCAATTAAATTAAACAAACAAATTAGACAAAGAAAATACATGTGAGTACAGAAAATAAATGTCCAACAACTGGCAAGCCCATTCAGGAAATATGCTGTAATACAGTAGCACTGCCTATATGATATACGGACGTTCTTAAATATATAGACACATTTTAAACCAGTAATACCCAAATATTTCCTACCTAATTCCACGGTAATCTTACAAAAGTCAGTTAAGCATCTGTATTTCACAGAATTCCATGATTAAGTGACCCAAATACGCCACAAACCCAACCTGTCCATGATAATTCTCCCCACAACATTGGGTGCAGATTTGCCCTGATTTTTGTACAAATTCTATTTTCGATAGTACCTTACGGGACGGCCTATATGGAAGGTTCAATGGCTCGCTGGCAACGACAAATCCAATAAAGAAGCATGCCTCCAAGAAATTTATGTTATTGAGCGGATTATGGCGAGTGACGTGTGAGAAGTGGCGATATCACTAGTTTACTTAGACCTCCGATGTTCTATAGAAGCAAGCGTTATTCCTTTTGTAAAAGGAGCAAGGTGGGTTCTTGGAAACTGGACGGTTTATTGATTGTTCCACCAAACACCTTTTCCGATACGTCAGCGATGAGCCCCTTAAAGAAAGCCTGTTCTACATATTACGTGCTAAACGGTTTGGGATATGTACCGTCATCTCTGTGATTTATTGGTCGAGGGATACGTTTTATTCATGTATATAAAATACACGTTAAAATATCTATTAGAATTATTTTGCCTATTACTGAAGCCTATTGAACGTATTTCTTACTATATAAATAATTCTAAAATTAAATATGTTAATGTTTTCAATAAAAAACCTTATTTATAACCTAAAAAAATTATGGCGCTCAATATTTAAACATAGTTTTATACACGAAAGTATACAAACTTTTCCAGATGTTAAAATCATAAGCATAAAAATTTTAATACGTATTAGCAACCTTTCACGACTTCGTATCTGCTAATTAAACTATAAAACTCAATCAATAAAATGTGGCTAGATTGCCTATATTGCCTGTAGCATTCAGGTACAACAGCTAACGTTAAAAGAGTTTTTACTATCAGACGAGTAATTTCAAAGACTTACTTCCTACAAACATATACAAAAACTTTATCTCCTTATAAAATTAGTACAGAATATAGTAGAACAACATAGTAACCAATATATTATAAATAAGAAATATATAAAATGATATCTAATAAAAAGCGTAACAACATATTATTACTCCACCGGGTTGCAATTAATTTAAACTTGGAGAGACATCGTAATTAACCCACTGCAAGTAGCCAAATGAATAATGGAAAAACCAAGAATGCTTGTGCCATCCTTTTCAATAATCTAATATTTTATTCCGTGAATGTATATACACATATCTACCGTTAGACATAGGTGTGCATAACATGCCGTATTAACCATTCCCAATATGCAAATCCACTTGCGGTTAATCTCCGGACACGATGAAACATGAACCAATCATGTTAATGCAAATCATTCGCTGCGCTGATTAGAGTCACTCGGTTCTACTCCTGACATACCTAGATAACTAGAAATCACTTCTTATACGTCGAATTTTAAATCATCGACTGCGACAGCCAGTCCTGTAGAATTGTTAATTCTAAAATTGACGGTCTTTAAGAAGCGACGGCTATATACCCTATTTCGCAATAGCTAGAGCATAACAGAAATGGCTAAATATCATTTATGGCAATAATTAATCCTTAGCAGTGTAAGGATAGTGCTGCATTTACATACATGTCATCAAAGTATTGCTTGGATTATGTTTACAGAACAGTGTGACCAAAAGTTAATAATTTCTACTAGCGATGAGAAGTACGACGGTCATCAGTGAATGATGATATACTTTTACTTACAGAACATATTGTGTAGTCCATATTTCAAGAAGCACTGTAATAATGAGAAATAAATATTTCTTCACGCAAATTCAATAATATAACTATTGCAAGATGTCTCTCATACAAGTATACACCATTCATCGTAAGCAACATTCGTCACTAAACATGAAATTACTTCGTCACACGTTTCCTCACAGTGCACCTTTTTATAGTGTGCGCAGAACTCAAAACAAGACTTAATATTAGTATGTGATCATCTACAGAATGTGTATTAGAAAGGTGGTTCCAAGTAAGTTTCTACTGGTGGCTTTTTATGAGCTACATTACTCCAAGGGACTATAAAGCCCCATCTAAGCGATTGCTCAGTCGTTTCTATATTTATAACACCAATGTGTTGTGTATTACGAGGGTTGATCTCTGTAAGTGCTTCTAATAAGGTTTCATTACACTTATTGTTTTTTTATTTATTGGTATAGCGTTATGAGTCAGTAGCGATATCGTAGCGTAAGAATATCTACAACATAATATTACAAAAGTAATAGACCCAAAGCGATAATTTAAAGAAATAGGTTATGAAATTTCGATTAAAGTTGAAAAATACAAGTGATCGTCTTCAATCGTTGAACTTCAGCCATAGAAAAAAAACCTTTTCCAATTTTGAAGTTATTCTTCTTTAGGCGTGTTAGGGAAAAATGATGAGAGTAAATTTTTACGATTTTTACACACCGTCACGAAAAACCGACACCCTGAAGTTATTTCGATGCGCGCGCACACCGTCACGAAAAACCGACACCCTGAAGTTAGCTATAGTCAACATTTTGTTCCTTTGTATTTGTTGTTTGTATTTCTCTGTATTAAAACTTTCAATGTATTAAATTAAATACCTTTTTTCTATTGTTAGTGTCGTTTTTTCTACAAACGTAGAATAAGGCGAGAGATAAATTTTTGAAAAGATTTTTACCTTGTTACGCCGACGAAGTATAACTTCTAACGTGTGTACATAAATACAAACACACTTTTTTTAAATTGATAGCACTAAAGCTATTTAATAGCTACAAACAAAAGGAATGAAGATAATCGGCTGAGAAACAGAGGAGGGAGATGTTCTTAACCATTTTCCCACTGCCTATTTATATATAATGCTCCTCCATAATTCGATTTTAAAGTGTGTCATGTGGAAAACATCGCGTGGAGACCTGAACCTGAGAAGTATTCTTGTAGTACCACTGTATACGTGAGAATATAGAACTGTGGATTTTTCGGACCTTTAAATCGCCAATACGTTATGGGCTGGCGCAGTTATTATATCCATAACCTCATTCGAGAAGAGACCTATGTGACTTGATGTATCTGTAATGGATCTCTTACCGGCTGATTAAGCTGATGTGATGATGATAAACCGCGTCGATTCCCGTAAAGCTCAAATCCTGTAATGAATTGTAGTTTTCGATGAAAGATAATAATTAATTAAACTATACCACGATGTCAGGGATTTTTCTAATGCCCGCTTGGCTAACCACCACAGGAAAAGTTCGAAATCTATCACCAACAAACTGCAGATGTGTTCTAATAGTTGTCCTCGAGCATCAGGCTTCATCTATGCTACCGTCCAAAGACAAAGGAACATGTCTTTCGGTTCTTGTAACATTGAGTTTTATATATATTCCGAATTTGGAAAAATGATACATTTCGCCCATTTTTGTTCGCCTGTGAGCTTTCTTCCCAATTTGCACATTACCCAAAAACGAATTTGTCCATTCTTGTTACAAAAAAGTTAAATACGTATTGAACAGTTGCTTTAAAACGGTTTCGTATTAAATGCACCGTGGTCGCTGAATGTTCGCCATCTCGATTTGTCGTCTCGCTTTGGTTACGTTAGGTTAGACTTATGAAAAATGATAACGCGAACTTGCTTCGGACGAGTGCGGTGCATTTAATACGAAACCTTTTTAAAGCAAGTATTCCATGCGTATTAGACTTTTTTGTAATAACGCCGATAAGGTACAAAAACATAAGTATATTTAGCTGATCTATAAATAAGTTTTTCTCAATATCGTTGACGTATTTAATTGCTGTTATTGAACATTGATATTTAGAGAATCGCAATAGTGTCTGCTGTTACGCGTTTACCCCGCGGCGTCTACAATTTACCAGCGAAAAGCCTGCGTTCTTCGCAATTATTTGGTTAATAATTATCTGTAACATTATATTATAAACTGTTTACTACAGACTAAGTTCGTCCGCTATTTTTAACTAATATGTTTGCAGCGACACCGGATTGAATGCGTTCTTAATGTTCTTATGTGGAACGGAACGAATCGGACATGGAGAGCTGTTTTAAGCTTTATTTATTTTCCAAACTTCGAAGAAGATTGTGAAGTTTGTCACACTTTATTTTTTGTTAAAGTTGATTCAATATTATAATATATTCTTGTGTTCTTGTCGTGCCTCTTTACATACTTGTAGGTCGACAGTTAACTCCTCGTATTTTGTCCTTTGTAATCCTTGTGTCGTAATATAGGTTACGTATGAATTAGTCTCGTACGTGTATTGAAGCGATGACACCTCAGTAGTCAGTGTGTTTGGATACCGTGTCGATCCACATAGGTTTGAATCCTTCTGAAAACCTATTACATGGTGATAGGGTGTTATCTAAGCTCGTCCGATTAACCATAATCCTCAGGTTAAAAAATTGTAGCCAAGGATCTATAGGAGTGTTCTAGAGTCTGCCCTTGAGAGTAATTCTTATTCTAAGCTTAGCGTGTAACCAAAATAGATTATATCGTTATATAACATCAGTTGAGATTTTGTAATCAATCGCTAAAATCATATAAACATACCTTCGATCAACAATAACTAGATAAAGGGTCACGTACAAAATCGAAGTTAAAAGCTGTCCGCGTAAATATATACTTATGTGTAGCTATTTGTTTGCTAAGAAAGAGAGAAAAAAAGTTTTAAAACAGTTTTAAGTTCAATCTAATTACAACCATAACACCTAGTAATAAAGTCACAAATGTTCAAAATATTATCTAATACTTACGATAAAACGAGCAAAGCAATAAATTACTCCCCTCACAAATTAAAAGACAACATAAACAACATTTAGTGTGAATTCAACCTTAACGCAATGAATAAAGTACTTTTTCCGTTATTGTGCGTGGTTGAAGATCCTTGGCCAAACATTTGTACCACAGGTATAAAATCGGTAATTTTGATCAAAATTTGATATTATTTGTTAGTTTAAAACTTAAAATATAACTTATTCAACATGTATTTAGCGAAA
>MU158708.1:1440487-1530043 GCA_015888305.1 Antheraea pernyi
CACACCGTCACGAAAAACCGACACCCTGAAGTTAGCTATAGTCAACATTTTGTTTCTTCGTATTTGTTGTTTGTATTTCTTTGTATTAAAACTTTCAATGTATTAAATTAAATACCTTTTTTCTATTGTTAGTGTCGTTTTTTCTACAAACGTAGAATAAGGCGAGAGATAAATTTTTGAAAAGATTTTTACCTTGTTACGCCGACGAAGTATAACTTCTAACGTGTGTACATAAATACAAACACACTTTTTTTAAATTGATAGCACTAAAGCTATTTAATAGCTACAAACAAAAGGAATGAAGATAATCGGCTGAGAAACAGAGGAGGGAGATGTTCTTAACCATTTTCCCACTGCCTATTTATATATAATGCTCCTCCATAATTCGATTTTAAAGTGTGTCATGTGGAAAACATCGCGTGGAGACCTGAACCTGAGAAGTATTCTTGTAGTACCACTGTATACGTGAGAATATAGAACTGTGGATTTTTCGGACCTTTAAATCGCCAATACGTTATGGGCTGGCGCAGTTATTATATCCATAACCTCATTCGAGAAGAGACCTATGTGACTTGATGTATCTGTAATGGATCTCTTACCGGCTGATTAAGCTGATGTGATGATGATAAACCGCGTCGATTCCCGTAAAGCTCAAATCCTGTAATGAATTGTAGTTTTCGATGAAAGATAATAATTAATTAAACTATACCACGATGTCAGGGATTTTTCTAATGCCCGCTTGGCTAACCACCACAGGAAAAGTTCGAAATCTATCACCAACAAACTGCAGATGTGTTCTAATAGTTGTCCTCGAGCATCAGGCTTCATCTATGCTACCGTCCAAAGACAAAGGAACATGTCTTTCGGTTCTTGTAACATTGAGTTTTATATATATTCCGAATTTGGAAAAATGATACATTTCGCCCATTTTTGTTCGCCTGTGAGCTTTCTTCCCAATTTGCACATTACCCAAAAACGAATTTGTCCATTCTTGTTACAAAAAAGTTAAATACGTATTGAACAGTTGCTTTAAAACGGTTTCGTATTAAATGCACCGTGGTCGCTGAATGTTCGCCATCTCGATTTGTCGTCTCGCTTTGGTTACGTTAGGTTAGACTTATGAAAAATGATAACGCGAACTTGCTTCGGACGAGTGCGGTGCATTTAATACGAAACCTTTTTAAAGCAAGTATTCCATGCGTATTAGACTTTTTTGTAATAACGCCGATAAGGTACAAAAACATAAGTATATTTAGCTGATCTATAAATAAGTTTTTCTCAATATCGTTGACGTATTTAATTGCTGTTATTGAACATTGATATTTAGAGAATCGCAATAGTGTCTGCTGTTACGCGTTTACCCCGCGGCGTCTACAATTTACCAGCGAAAAGCCTGCGTTCTTCGCAATTATTTGGTTAATAATTATCTGTAACATTATATTATAAACTGTTTACTACAGACTAAGTTCGTCCGCTATTTTTAACTAATATGTTTGCAGCGACACCGGATTGAATGCGTTCTTAATGTTCTTATGTGGAACGGAACGAATCGGACATGGAGAGCTGTTTTAAGCTTTATTTATTTTCCAAACTTCGAAGAAGATTGTGAAGTTTGTCACACTTTATTTTTTGTTAAAGTTGATTCAATATTATAATATATTCTTGTGTTCTTGTCGTGCCTCTTTACATACTTGTAGGTCGACAGTTAACTCCTCGTATTTTGTCCTTTGTAATCCTTGTGTCGTAATATAGGTTACGTATGAATTAGTCTCGTACGTGTATTGAAGCGATGACACCTCAGTAGTCAGTGTGTTTGGATACCGTGTCGATCCACATAGGTTTGAATCCTTCTGAAAACCTATTACATGGTGATAGGGTGTTATCTAAGCTCGTCCGATTAACCATAATCCTCAGGTTAAAAAATTGTAGCCAAGGATCTATAGGAGTGTTCTAGAGTCTGCCCTTGAGAGTAATTCTTATTCTAAGCTTAGCGTGTAACCAAAATAGATTATATCGTTATATAACATCAGTTGAGATTTTGTAATCAATCGCTAAAATCATATAAACATACCTTCGATCAACAATAACTAGATAAAGGGTCACGTACAAAATCGAAGTTAAAAGCTGTCCGCGTAAATATATACTTATGTGTAGCTATTTGTTTGCTAAGAAAGAGAGAAAAAAAGTTTTAAAACAGTTTTAAGTTCAATCTAATTACAACCATAACACCTAGTAATAAAGTCACAAATGTTCAAAATATTATCTAATACTTACGATAAAACGAGCAAAGCAATAAATTACTCCCCTCACAAATTAAAAGACAACATAAACAACATTTAGTGTGAATTCAACCTTGACACGTAATTAATAAAGTACGTTTTCCCGCTATTGTGCGTGTTTGTGCGTGGTTGGAGAGCCTAGGCTTAGTTTAAAGCTAAAAATATAACTTATTCAACATGTATTTAGGGAAAGTAAGATACTCCGGCCGTTAAATTGCTTTTTCGGGTATTACTTTTGCATCTTTTGAATACACTGCGGCATGTGAAACGTGCTTACATTGGCTGTGTTTCAAACAAACTACACAAAATAAGGGCTCACATTTCAAGTGAGCTGTTATTTACCGAGACGTATTTTTCGCGCCGACCCTTTATCTAGTTATTGTTAATTGAAGTAATAAACACAAATACATATAGATTTAAATAAAATATAGTACAGCGCCATCTAGTGGCAAATTATAGTAAAATGGACAACATAACAGTTTTCTCACGAAAAAATATTATGTTTGCGAAATTTTAAATGTTATAATAAGCTTTAAATTTTAACATAGGATCAAACCACACATATGTTAAAATGTTATGCAATTATATATTGCTTACAATGATTATACATGATAGCGCTTATATTAATGACAATCGTTAGGTCAAATTAAATTGGTAAATGATCGACTACTGCCGCTAACATCAGCCCCTTAGACTTGGTCGTGATAGAACAAAATTCCGTCATTGCCAATCTCGTAACAATTCAAATTATCGATTTCATTTCCGACGCAATAACAAGCTCAGAGATTTAACGACCGATGTAAATCGTTTCTCATTTAAGAAAAAACAATACGAAGCCGTGACTTTTGATCTGTCAATGTTGCAATTGATAACCTTAAACATACATTTTTAAATCATTATATAGGTTTTTTAAGATATAGGTATAAAATGAACACATACAGCTAGTGTAAGATAAAAACACATATTTTTAATTATTATTATTAATTTGTAAGCGGCATTCGACACAAATAGCAATTTTATTTTTCTTGTACTATTTTTTATAAAGAATATAAGCTTTTTTTTATATGACACATCTATAGGTGCGGGTAAACCTGATTTTGGCTTAGAGCAACGCAACGTGGCGACGAAAAACACGAACTATGCACTATTAACAAAATACTCAAAAAACATGTTCAACCATATCTACATAGCCATAATATTCAAATTGTTTTGTCGGCTACTCGTTATACTAGTGTTACGCGGCACGCGCCGACGATCTAGCGCCCTTTGAGAAATGCCGCCAAACACACCGCACCTGCGCCTAGTTGAATTTTTGTATTTAATAAAAACGACTATTTATGTAATAAAATAAATAAGCAGTCATTATTTTATGGAACAAATTTGTAATACTGTGTCTTATCATTATGCCATAGCTGATTCCTGTCGTAATTTATTTTTTTAGGCATATAACTTATACAAAACAATTTCGATGTTTCACATCTGCCAGGCGTCCCGTGGTAGGCATTACCAAACCTTGGTGGTGCTGGTTCCGCTTGTCGCAGCTTGTACATGAATGTGAATCGATCGCACTGTACGGGGCACCTGTATGGCACGAATCTCTATCGACTGTCAACCGCGCCGTACTTCGACGTTTGTATAGAATGATGGCAATAAGGATTATCCGGGACTATCGCACTGTAGCATATGAAGCAGCGTGCCTACTTTCGAGTTCTTGCCCATGGGAATTGGTGGCCCACTATCAGGCCGAACTCTACACGTGGTGTTCAGCAAGGACTGTACAAGGATAAGTTATCGCTCCGTGGGAAAGGGAAACGCGTAAAACAATCATACGCGAAATGATGATGCAAACATGGCGGGAGGCATTAATTACGCCCACTGCAGGTCTTAGAGCCATTGAAGCGATACGCCCCGTCTTCAACGAATGGGTCGACAGGAGACACGGTTCACTAACCTTTAGATTGGTGCAGGTACTTATCGGGCATGGTTGTTTCGGCAAGTTACAAGCAAGACCACGGGTTAGGCGGGCGTAGGGACCGAGTAGGTAGGTAGGTTTGGTTAGGGCTAGGGTTTGTAGGATGGGGGGGGTTCTGGGTACGTAACCTCTGGCTTGCCTACCTACTTAGTGGGTAGGTAATGTCCAGGGAATTGGGGGCGTAGGGAACGAGATAGGTAGGGTAGGGTTAGGATCGAGGGACAGGGGGTTTGCTTAGGTTAGCGTAGGCCGGAGGTCATCTCAGGGTGGCTGAGGCGGAGGAGAAGAAGACCTCGGTAAAAAATCAATCTCGCGGTTTCGGCGAAGCGGCTTAGCTGTTCCACTGTCAGCCGAACCCAGGCGGAAAGGGACGGGGGCCTGGACTCCCAATTGCACGGTTTCGGCGGGCTGGGAGGCAGTCTCGCAACCGGGCTGCCTCAGTCGGTTGCGGCGTGGAAAACGCCTGCCGCCGGGGGTGTCGCGGAGCTTGCTCACGCAACCCCGAGACACGCCCATAAGGCGGCGTAGGTTGTCATGGAGTTTTAGTCGGTTAAAGTCGCCGTACGGCACCGGCATCTACGGCCCAGTATGCAGGTGGCGGTCGACTCAGCTCAGGCCCTCCCCCGGGGACCTGACAGTCCATGATGGATTTTCTCTCCACGTTAAAAAAAAGGCGTCCCGTGACGGCTCCATTTTTTTTCTCCAACTGGCTACGCTATTGACCTGGCAAGGTCTTAACAGCTTCACCGGACTACTAGAATAAAATCATAGTAACTAATTGACTTTAAGTTGACTCTATTCAATTTTGTAATTACAACAGCTCTACAGAAAGCGTAAAATGGTATGTAATCCAAATTTTACTTTAGGATGTTATTTGTTTATCAAAAAAATACCCGTCAAAATGGTTCAGCTGTTTCGAAGTTTTTATTGCCCGGGCAAAAATAAACAACTCAATTTTAAGTATATACTCGTATAATATAATTTTGTACATGAGAATGGATCGGTATTATTTATACTCTGTTAGTTTCGTTTTTGACCTCAATCTTAACTGGTGTTAAACGACGATGTCCAAGTTGGTAAGCATGCTAAATTTAGAAGAGGACTGGTTCTCCAGTGCGGCTTCCGGAACACATCTATAAGGTGCTAGACGCCAGATCTTTAATTCGAAAGTGATATCAAGTCGGGCGGGTTTATAAAACCTCCTTACTCATCATGATGTGTTTCTTCACCATAAACACTAGTTTATTGCAGCGATTTAAACAAACGACAATCTACGCGGTATTTAAGTAGGCTACCAACGTCACTTGAAACTATTGCAAGAATTGGAAACTTAGCTGTGATGATAATACTTATGTGTGATGATAATACGTAATACTTCATAAAAAAATTACAAACTTTTCTTATTTACAGTCCCTACGAGAAGTCACCGGTGACACGTTAAATATAACTTAATAGCTCTTGCCTGTGTCTTTGCTCGCGTTCATATAGATTTAACCTATACCTTGAGAACACCTATATTTTGGGGGTGTAAGGGGTGTCGAATAGCATCGTAAGAGTTGAGACACCCAAGCCAACCTCACCTGCACGTGGTGCACCCTGCTGAATAACGAACGAGGTAATGGCGAAAGCGGGGTGGTAGGGTTTTACAACATGACTGGGTCGCAACCACCAATGTATATGGCGAAAAACCCCGTCATAGTGATTCGCTTCTGCATGTCGCGTTTCGGGATCAGCCTGTACATATCCAGTTTTTCGCAAGCTGGCATGACAGCGGCGACTGGCGATGGATAGTGTGTCACTGGGTGGTCGCCATTGTTTTCGGATTGTACTGTGCTTACCATCAGGCATAGCGAAGTCATTTTACCGTGCTACAATAAAAAAAAACTATACATTTTTTAGGTAATAAATGTCCTGTCCTTTTATGTATCCCTGACAATGTTTATGTAAACTTACATGATGACCCATTGAATAGTAAGGCGTGAAAGCGTATAAACAAACTCACATTCCACAATTCACAAACCATCGACAATGTAACTTTCAGTTAGTAAAATAATTATTACAATAGTTCTCGAAATTCACTCCATAAAGTTTACATCTGTATTACTGTGGTATAAATTAGTTAGATGATCAATAAATGTATCCTTCATTTGATCACGTCGCCTTTTCCCAAAGGTCTCAAAACCTCGCCTGCTGCGTTTCGAGTTTATTTTGGGTTCAGGTGCGACAAGAGTTTTCTGTATAATTGATCGATTGTCTCGTACAGTTTGGCTGATGGATTAAATGAAGAAGTTAATAGAATTAATAATATAAACTGACGGCGCAATGGTTTCAGCAGTCACATTGCTCTTACTATCACTGAACTGGGTGTATGGGTACCAACCCCACACAGGACAATATATGTGATCCAGAAATGATTCTACTGAGTCTGGGTCAACTTTGCGTACGTTTATTGTATACGTGTAAATGTTTTCTAAAAAAACAGGATTTTATGCATAGTGCGGAATTTGATATTTTAAAGATAAAAAAAACATTATCTCACAGGTCTATTGAGATCTTTAATTGCTCGCCAATTAATGGTGTTATGCCAACAAGAAAAACTTCCAGTTCTTTAACGATATATCACTAAATAATGGGTCATAATGAATAATGGATGGGTCGGTTTGCCCGCGGTAGTACCACCCTCTCACATAAAGCCGACGTGAAATAACAGCTCTTGCATTGTTGCGTTTCGTTCGGTTAAAGAGAGCACCGGATGTCCATCTCCCCTACCCCATACACAGCCATACACGGGCTGGCAACGCACTTGCGACTTCTCTGGCGTTGTTATCTATGGACGGCGGTGATCACTTACCGTCACGTGACCCGTCTGCTTGTTTGCCTCCTATGATATATAAAAAATAACCTTATATCCACCAGAAACTTACAAATTTTTCCGTAAATCTGATCGTACAGAAATCGTTGAGACAAAATTAAATAACAGAACAATGAAATGAATAATAAATGGTAACACGATAACTAAATGCACAATAATAACAAAATATAATTTATAAACTTGTAAAATATAGAAACTTGCGACGACTATAATCAGTTATGAAATGAAGTCTTTTGCAGGTAACGTATAGAGTAACGTAACACGGCAACTGCAACTGACGATGGTTGTCTATCACTGTTTTTGGTTACTACTTTGCTTTCCAACAGACACGTAACTGTCACTTCACTGTACTACTGTAAACAAAGATGCATGTGTTTCAACTCTACACGAGGCATCCTTAGATCAAAACTAAATGCAATAAATAATAAACGAATCATTCACAACTAGATTTCCACAAACTAACGCCTTTACCAATCAAATTACTTTTACCAATCTCCTCAACGTATTAAAAAAATATCCACATACGTTAACGCAATTTAAACCTTAGAGGTACAAAATCCTTGTAACATGCTGTATAAAGAAGTATATGAAAATATTTTTATTTACAAACAAACATCTAACGATCCAATTCAAACCGACACACGCGTACGTGCTGACACCATTTACAAACCGAACAATAGTGATTTTCTAGAATTTTCCGCGTACGTGACACATCTCATGTACTTTGCATTCGAACATCGGATACTAAAGGTTACGAGATCAATATTGCTCGTACACTGATAATGGGCGGGAGATAAAACGCGGTGTAACACGTTGAAATCGCTGATAATGGGCAATTATCACTTATTTTTATATTGCTTCCGTTTCGTTGTCGCAATGACGTCACCGATGCAATTTTACGTTATCTCTATTGCATATTTTCAATGTTCGTGAAATTTGTTTTTCTCAAAACATGTTATGTGAAGTTTTCAATCGCGGATTCGTTCGCGTTTATTTCGATTTAATCTGTTCTTACTTACTTATTTATACTCTTCTTATGGACAGCAACCACCGATTTGGTATCGAGTCAAAATAGTTTAGTAGTTGTATATAATATTATATGATAATTGGATATATTATGGAAACATTGCAGGTAAAATAAAATATGCACAAAAATTAGATGTTGCCACCGCGTTAAATTACTTTCTAGAAAATATTGTGTCAGCGAGGGTAGGAGCACTTTTGTTTTTCGGCGCTCGCGTCGCCCCGTTCGTTCGCTATCGTCGTATAAGAAGTGCGTGTAATTTGAGTGAGACAATTGTTGATTCACCTCGCATAGTACCGGTGCGTGAACATAACATATGACTACTTGTTCTCCCTGGCTTTGAATTCGCATTATTCGCAAAACAGGTCGTTCACGATCGCGTGGGAACGACCAGGCGGCATCTGCAAAGATTGTCATTAATAATTAAAAAAAAATAAGATGCATTCTAAATGTATTTAATATATTAATGGACATGCGTCGACTAATCCCGGGACACGACATACTTAGGCGTGAAACAAAAGTCTGTTTTATACCTTAAGTATGTTGGTTCAAATCCACTCAAAGACAAACTCAGTATGTAGAATACTTGGAAATATCGAGTATTCGATAATATATCACACAATATAATACAACCTATATTTAAGTTACAATTTGATGGGCGTATGTAAAATAAAAAAAGCAACATCAAATTACAAAGGTATTAATAAATAATGATAAAATAGGATTACATTTATTTAAATACCTATTTTCAAGAACAATAACTCATTAAGGGTCATCAGAAGGTATCACAAGAAAGACCAGTTGTCTGGCACAGTACGGAATAATTAATAACTATGTTCCCGCCTCTTATACGCCGTAATGGATTGACCTTAAGGCGTGTGTGGCGATAAGTGACCGCTTATATACGGCAAATTCAAAAATCCAATTTGTTCGCTGATTTACGATCTTAATAAAACTGTAAGGACTTAATAGTGTAATTGATTTATTTATTGTTTTAATAATCGCTTTTATATTATGGTTAGCGTTAACCATTAAATTATTTGTAAGGTACAGTAAGGTATTTTATGATTTTATTTACCGTTAATGATAAAAAAAACGATGGTATATGTGCATATCGGCGTAAAGAACCAAGAAGACTTTCTGAAAATTTAATAATTTCTTTTGGCTATGCTTGTGTACGATAAGGAAAAAACATTTTTAAACATTAAAAATAATATAAGTGTGTGAGCCAAGTCGTTAACATTTAAGCTGTTTTTTTAACTCAATGAAAAAATTTGGTCAAAATGATTAAAGCCGAGGAGATCAGGGGTGAATTTTTTTGTTAACTTTAAAAAAATTAAGAAATAAATACTTATTCAATACATAGAATACGCCAGCAAACATTTTCAGCTTTGCCAGTTTTATCTATAAAGTCAAATACAGCTTTTAGCTGAATTATAACAGTACATATATTAACGAGTTCAAGGAGGAAATAAATTTCATTTTCTTCAATTCTGAGCTGTTAGTTATAATTAAGTTGCTTACATTTTTAAGAATCAAAACTAGACAGTATATAAAATATTATTTGTATTAAGTCCTTCGTCTTACGCCATCATACAGGTTTATAAAATATTTTTCTTCCATCAGATTTAGGTTTTATCCTGCCATTGTCAAATATGTTTGTACATATCTATATCTAAAAAGACGTGAAATAATATTTTCCAAAAGTCTCGTAAAGTACCCCATAAGCCACGTAGTAAACTTTGAACTAAAGTCTAGTTGGAAAAGAAAACACAAGAACATGTTCGGCTTAGCGAGCTGGCACCGCGCTCGGTCTAGCTAGTGGTGGCAACTCAAACAGGGTAGCTTGCTGTTTAAACGCAGCGTATTTAATATGTGCATTAGGAACATCTGTGATTTATTCAATTTACCCATTAAGCGCAAGTGAAAATTCCTTTAATACATTATTATTTTTGTTTTGTAATTAATTTCTATAATTAAGTACATTTATGTACATTTAATTATTTCTTAAGATAACAAAGAGAAAATTATGTTGAATATTTTGTATGTTACTCAGTATATAAATACATAATACAAATACATATAAAGACGACATTTTCAAATGTGTATATATTCAATTACTGTGGAAGTAGATGCATATAACTCCGCATTTATGAACACTAACATATACTTAAAGAATAAAGATGTATTAGTTAATTACATGTATTAGTATAAGTTAATTAATTTAATATAAAAGCTTAAGATGGCATCGAGTCTCGTTTTCTGATGCACCAAGGAAACATTTTTCAGAAACGAAACAGGCATAGGATTTTAACTCATTATTTATTTATTTTCAATTTTTATCGTGTACGTGTTAATGACAATATTAATTCTTAGATATTCATCAACAATCCTATGAAACAAGAAACGACTACTTTCTGTATACACGCCGGATATACAGAGAAAGGTATCACAATCCACTTCCAGTCTTAGCCATGACAAATTATTTATTGTGCACTTTCTGTGGTTAAATTGTTTATATATTATATTTAATTTTTACTATCACTACATATTATAAAACAGAGTGCTCTGCCACGTCTGTCTGTTCGTGATAAACTCAAAAACTACGGAACGAATTTTTATGCGGTTTTACACCAGTAGATAAAGTGATTAATGATGAAGGTGTATAATTTGTCAAGCTTTATTTCAGCCTCCATATTCATCTTCAATTACCTAACTAGCTACCCTGAAGTTGAAGTAAGTAAGTATAAGTATGTTCCTATAGCTGCATTTGAGCGTCAGTTTTCCTCTATATTTAGCCTTTTTCCATTTAAGACCACGTTGTCACCTAATATCAGGTGATATTATAATCCTGCATCTAAATTTATAAAGTACAAATAGGTCGTTCTTCATTGCTCTTTTTTCCTCTTTTTCGTCGTGTTTTTGTTTCGTTAGTTCGTAGTATATTAATTACTCGAAACAATTTTTTTTTTATTGTAGCTCGGCAAAGTGACTGCAATATGCCTGATGGTAAGAAAAGTACAGTCCAAAAACAATGACGACCACCGAGTGACACACTATCCATCGCCGGTGGCCACTGTCATGCCGGCCTGCGAATAGCTGGATATGCACAGGCTGATCCCGAAACGCGACCCAACGAATCAAATCACTATGACGGACTTTTTCGCCATATACATGGTGGTTGCGACCCAGTCAGGCTGTAATACCCTACCACCCCGCTTTCGCCATTGCCTCGTTCGTTATTTAGCAGAGAGCACCACGTACAGGTGAGGTTGGCTTGGGTGTCTCAAGTCTTATGATCTTATTCGACACCCCTTACACCCCAAAATTGATACTCATAAATAAATCGTATTGTTAAATTTTCATACTTTCATTTCCGTAATCTTACCTATTTAATTTATCGTCAATCATATTGGTTCAATTGGTTTACTATACATATAGAAAAAAAAAGTACAGTTTAAGTACAAGTACAGTGTCTTTTTAAGATACTGGTCAAGTTACTGTATGTTAACAAAGACCTTCATCAATCATGGCAAAAGAAAAAAAAGTAATAAATACATCTCAGGTACTCTAAGACATTTAGAATATTCTTGTAGCAAATATAGTCTAACCTAAAAAATCGTAGTAACTGGTTAGTGTCTAATTAGTAGAGCACATAACATGTAACATTTTACGTATATTTTGCTCCCAATTTCGCTTCGTGATTGCTTCATCTCGAAGGGCACGTGACTAAGAATTACAATTATGGATAATTGAATATTTAAAACAGAGTATTTACAGTTGCTATACTTGGTGACAAACTGACAGCGAAGACTTAAAATTATATAACATAATGACGTAAAACTTCTTATAGAAGCGCTTTGAAATTCTGTTCGCGAACCTTTTTGTGTGATGTAAAGCGGTGAAGATAAATACTGTGTCGGGTAGAGTATTGAAAACACGGGTTCTCCTCCGACCAACAAAGTTAAGCAATGTCGGGCACGGTAATTATTTGGATGGGTGACCGTCTGGGAACATTGGTGTGACGTTGGCTTTTTGTAACTAAAATGTTTCCCTGTAATACAAAAGATTCTCTTCTGTCGTTTCTTTACGACACATCTTCATCATCCCGTACGAGACCCACTGCTGGGCCACAGGCCTCTTCCCGGAGGAAAGTACGGGCATAATCACCACGACAAACCTCAAATTCCGAGAAATTTGGAGTGTAAGGGGTGTCGAATAACATCTAAGACTGGAGACATCCAAACCAACCTCACCTGCTGTGGTGCACCCTGCAGAATAACGAAGGAGGCAATGGCGAAAGCGGGGTGGTAGGGATTTACAGCCCGACTCGGTCACAACCATCATGTATATGGCGAAATAGCCCGTCATAGTGATTCCCTTTTGCGGGTCGCGTTTCGGGATCATCCTGTGCATATCCAGCTTTCCGCAGGCCGACATGACAGCGGCGACCGGCGATGGATAGTGTGTCACTCCGTGGTCACCATTGTTTTTGGATTGTACTATGCTTACTATCAGGCACAGTGCAGTCAATTTGCCGTGCTAAAATAAAAAAAAAGAAACCCGCAGTTCTATACTTTCCGAAATATTGTAGTGCTACAAGAACATTCCTTAGGTTCAAGTTTCCTCACGACGTTTTCTTTCACCGTCAGCCAATAATGTTACTAATTTTGTTTTTATATGTATTTCTGTATTATATATATATATTACTGACCAGTAATGTTATGTCTAAGTAATTCCGTGCTTATAACAGACCCCATCGTTCCTCTAAATGACCTTATAAACGTGACGAAGATATAAGCGAACGGTAAACGATAGTTAACTGATAGTTGTATGGAAGAGTTTGTGGCGCGTTGATTGCCCGGTGAAAGTGGCAGAGACCGTGACGGTGGTGCGCGTCGCCAATCGCAAATTATCCTTGCTTCTCCCCGATCTAGCAATATTGTGTTGGCGTAAACCATAGAAGGTAACGAGATGGACAATAACTTTAGATAGGAACACACACGCTTAAACACACCGATTAAAAAGATAAAGCACGTAATAATAAAAATGGTAACGTTAAGAAAAAGATGCAACCGACTACAGACAGATACGTCCGATCGGTAGAGACCATCGGTAGATCGTTTTTAAAATTTCTTAAGTAATCCTACGAAAAACGAAATACCCAAAGAAACGGCAACGAATCTGTAAATTAAAATATAATTTTAAAATTGTTCAACTCATTATTTAGTTTATCAATAGGCCCATAAACATATAAACAGTCTAGGACTGGGACTTGAAACCGGCCCATGCTTATTCGAGATGTTTAACCCTTAACTCTCGAAGAGAAAGGAAAACTACGCATGCAAATCTGGAATCTTCTACAGTTTAATGCTTGAACGCGCTAATCTTATGAACTACTGGTGCAATTTGAAATTTATATTTATATAAATTATTTTAGTGTTAGATAGCTCATTTATCGAGAGAGGCTATAATATCATCACGCTAAGATCAATAGAAGAGGAGCACCAATGAAGAATGTCTCAAATTTGTTTTTTTTTTCTTTTGAGAGCTTCCGCTGCGTCACGTGTTAGTCCAAAATAACTATACCACACAGACGAAGTCACGGGCAGAAGTTAGTTATATTTAAATAATTTAAGGTAATTAATTATACACCATAAACATTGCAAGAGAATTGTCTTCTCAGAATATTATTTAACACATTTCGTCGTTTACCAAACAACACTGCTTAAATCGAAAATTGGCGGTTTTAACTTTTAAATAACATTGCATTAATATCCTCACTAAATACCATATTCTGTACGTTTAAACCAATAAAGACCTACAATCGAATGGAAATAACTAATTGCTATATGAAGTTAACATTCAATAAAAAAACAGCTTTTCACTCCCTGTAAAATTAGCCAGGAGCAGTGCTGTTTGCTAAGAGACGATTTTTGGAATTAACACAAAAAATTTATTGCTCAAATTAAAAAATGCTCAAAATTAAAATACCCGTAAATTTGTTACCCAAATCGCCTATCGCTTTATTTAGACCCTTACCCTAAAACGATTTAAAAGGCATATCGTTATATTATCGTGGAGAAATGTTACACGTGTGAATGATTGTTCGTGAGTTCAGCACACACATTCCCACGCAAACATGATAACATTTAATTTTGAAAACGTTTTAAGAACCTATAAACACGCTCTTTTATGTACAGTATATTCCAAGTAATATATATTTTTTTTAATATACATCCCATAATTAACCGAGATTAATAGTAAGAAACCCTAAAATTAAAGTTAATATTTATGTTCAGGACAAGAATCAAATGATTCATTTGTTTTCCAGTGTGTGTTTATAATAAACATTTTCTTGATTAGGATGACATAGTAGTGATTTAATAAAGTCGAAAGTTTTACTGGTTTCAGCATGACTGGGTCGGCTCGACCGGGGTAGTACCACCCTCTCACAGAACACCGACGTGAAGTAACAGTGCTTGCATTGTTGCGTTTCGTTCGGTCAGTGAGAGCGCCGGAGACCCACCTACCCTCCCCTTCCCCTTCCTTCTTCCCTCTCCCCCCTACACCCAACACAGGCTGGCAACGCACTTGCGACTCCCCTGGTGTTGCAAGTGTCTATGGACGGTGGTGATCACTTAACATCAGGTGACGCATGTGTTCGTTTGCCTCAAAAAAAAAAGTTTGACTAAGCACCTATAATTTTTTGTTATTAACATGATCATTACATCCATTTTTTTCCCTGTTGACAGCTATGTGGTTGATATAGTACAAAATTTCCTTAGCAAACAATAAAATAGTTACATGTGATTCTGTCTTCCAAATTGTTAATACCATTATTATTATCTTACAAATACCAGAAATATAGTCAGTAGAGAAAATAAACCGCCATTTCTTCCTGTCATTGCAAATTTCTTTCGTTTCCTTCATAATAGTAAAGTTTTTAATAATTGCATCTGCATCGCTTCTGGTAGCCTACATTATTATGAAAAAGTAGAATAAAAACTATATTTTATTCTACGGTAATCATTTATTGCACGAAAATAACTTATAAAAATCATATTGGTCAAATTTACATTTACTTTTTTATAGAAACACTATTAAATATACTCAGGAAAACACAAGGTATTCATTACAATATCGTCACTAGAAAATGTCTAAACAGGAAACGCAATTGTCCCACGAGAAGATATTAAACGGGACCAATGGATATTTTAACGACTAATATAATTATTTTCCACAGAGAAACCACAAACTTTCCAACAGCGCTTGCATTCCAACAACCTCCGGCTGTAAAGCGACACAATGGACGGTCGTCGCGCTCTCTCATACGGGCGTGCCTATACGATAGTGAAGGATGGCGGATTTTATAAGAATTTATTGTGAACTAGGAAGTCCTTCGACATTCGTTTGTGGATGTCGCTAGTCGCCGTAGTGTATAGAGTGCACGTCCGGGTCATGAAAACTTGTATCACTCTTAATTCTATTGTGCGGATCCATAGCGACAGTTGGAATGTTAACAAGTGGGTACTTGTTATTTCATCGAGAAAGGTTTATACAATACATCCAGTATTCTAAATAGACAGCCTTTAGATATATCACAAATATTTGTTACATTATTATAACCCACTGTTTTGGTCATAATCACATTGGAAAATGAGGGATTTTGAAATTTAATGGTTTTCCTTAGGAGTGGGTGGTTTGCGTTTCGAGTATATATTATTATTTGGAGATTACTTACAAATGTAATTAGTAAAGCAAACATTGGAGGAAATGCTCAAAGAACATTCTATTGCATTACAATGTGGTACTGCATCGAAAGCGCTTACATTACAGAAATCTCCTCCAAGTTCTTCGAAGCAAAGTCTGTATAGTTCAAATTCCATTATTACTTAACCTTGATAGCTTAAACTTTCCTTTGGGACAGCTCAGGTCACGTTTATTTGCTGATTATAATTATTATCCAATAAAACATCATTCTCTTGCTCCCATTTACTAATGAAACTCTTTCGAACTCTATTTCAATCCCATTTTTTCGAACGGTCTAACTGCTGTTGGCCTGAACGAACTTCACAGCTTTAGGGCTGTAGGGCGAACGCTTAAGGCGCTCAACAGTACGGCTCCAACATCGCGGATTTGACTAATCTAAAATTAGTCATACATAAGATATGATATAGTGAGATACATATGTGTACTTGTGTGTGTGCCTCAAACATGTATTTTAAATCTAACAATTCGGCTAAACTAACTACACAAAATTGAAAAATAAAGAAAAAAACATTTCTACCACATGTATATCTGCTGTGTATGTCCATGTATGTGGGGGCGATCTGTGTTGTGTATTGGAGCTAGTGAATAAAAATTTTCAGTGTCACTCTACCGCCCTAACAGCGTGCTCGAGAGCTCCATTCCTGGCGATAGGATCTAGGCTTGAGACGCTTTCGAGGAGGGTTACAGCGAGTGTTCGGGAACGAAATTGGCCACCAGATCACGGCGACGTGATCTGTGATTACGTGGGCGTATGCGCGAGTACCCTCTATTCAAAACTCATCTATGTCTTGTTTAGACAATAAATATAAATATACATTGCTGGTGTATATAAAATAAGCTGAGCTGGTAGGTCTTAAATAATTGAATCTCTAACTAAAGTTGCCTTAGATTACCTAAAGCATGTGCTATTCTTATATTCATGACTTTTTTTAATTGTAGCACGGCAAAATGACTGTTCTGTGCCTGATGGTAAGCACAGTACAATCCAAAAACAATGGCGACCACCGAGTGACACACTATCCATTGCTGGTCGCCGCTGCCATGCCGGGCTGCGTGAATACTTAGTTTCACATTGGTGAATAAAATATTTTCAACTAGTCTACGTAATGTGCAGTTTAATACCATCACTTCACAAAGACACAGATAAATAATTGAATATGAATATAATTTATTGAATATGAATGTCAAGTAATTGACCTTACTTTCTTTTAAAATCGTCAAACCTTATGCAATAGAAAGAGTACTATTTGTTATAAGTAATCATAATATAAGAACTTAAGCTAAGTATCATACCGATATTTTTGCAGGAAATTGCTTAGATACTGCATAAAATACGTTTTATAATAAATCATCATTTTGTAAATACAAACAACATTACAAGAATGTACATTATAGGAGAAGTAAACGTATGACATTTACTTACCGCGCAATGTCCGTACAAAAGATTTGCATAAAATAATCAAATAGAATATCCGTCTTGTTGTGTGTTTGTACGTGTTTGTTTATCATTCTAGCGCTTTAGAAAAACCTAAATATATTACAACTGTCTGTATGTATTTATATTTTATAAGCATATGTACCTATTTTTTTATATAACTAAGGCGAACCCGTGACTTTGTTCCTGTAAACAGGATTTCGTTCAAACTTTTCTTTTTTTATTGTAACTTTGTCGTTGCCTGTGAATCTCAACAAGCTATTTGTTGGTTTTATATTACCTTTTTTTATATATATCAAAAGCAGGCAAACGAACAGGTGGGTCACCTGATGTTAAGTGGTCACCACCGTCTATAGACACTAGGAAAACCAGGGGAGTCGAAAATACGAGGCCAGCCTGTGTATGAGGGAGGGAGGAGTGGTAGGAAACTGAGGTGGGCCTTCAGCACTCTCACTGATCGAACGAAACACAACAATGCAAGCACTGTTACTTCACGTCGGTGTTCTGTGAGAGGGTGGTACTACCCCGGACGAGCCGACCCATTCATGCTGAAACTACTAATAGCTACAGCGTGGTTCTACCACAATCGGTTCCGCAGATTTACAGATTATTATGGATAAATAACAGATATTTAAGTTTTATTAATATGTATGTATTGTTAGTATGTAGTTGTGTATGGATAATTATAAAGAGTTAAAGTTTGTTTGTTTGTAGGAGTTAGTTCACCCATTAAACTATTGATTCCTTCATGGATAAATGGCTATGTTCTCCAGCAACTAAAAATATAGGCTTATTATTATGTAGTCTTGTGTTGTTATTAACACGAACAAAATTACGTATGATCGCTAATCCTAACTAATATTATAAATGTGAATGTGGGTTTGTTTGTTTGTTACACTTTAACACCTTAACTACTCAACCGATCGAGATTAAATTTTGCATACGTGTCGTCTGAGATACAGAAAGGGATACAGTGTTCCTTTCATTTAAAAAAAAATTCTGTTCCGAAAGGATAGATCAAGTACATTAACGCGAGCGATTCCACGTTTAATAGATAGTATACTATGAATTAGTTACGCAGTTAGTCTGCCTGCGTTTTACAACGTATACTAATAACAAATGTGACATATGATAGTAGTCCGGTGAAGCTGTTAAGACCTCGCTTGGTCAATAGCGTAGTCAATTCGAAAAAAAAACATATGAAAGTATGCACATTACATATTATTCTAATACAGTCAACAGAGCACAGCAATATCGAATCTTTCCTTAACAAAATCCGATACTACTGCTACACGTTGATTCAAATTGGCAGATAATAAAAGTGAGTCTTCCCTGCGTTAATAGCATTTAGAATCTATACTACTATTATAAAGTTGGTGGGTTTGTTTGTTTGGTTGAACGCGGTAATCTCAGATACTACTGGTCCGATTTGAAAAATTATTTGAGTGTTAGATAAGTTTTTTTCTTATATGGCATGAGTGGCAAACGAGCAGATGGGTCACCTGCTGTTAAGTGATCACCACCGTCCATGGACAGTAACAACACCAGAGGAGTTGCAAGTGTGTTGCCACCCTTCGGGGGGAAGGTTTGGGGGAGGGAAAGGGAGAGGGGAGGGGAGGTGGGCCTCCGGCGCTCTCACTGACCGAACGAAACGCAACAATGCAAGCACTGTTACTTCACGTCGGTTTTCTATGAGAGGGTGGTACTACCCCGGACGAGCCGACCCATTCATGCTGAAACCAGCAATAGTTTCAGCGTGGCTCTACCACCATTAAAAGTCATTTATCGAGGAAGTTTATATATCATCACACTAATACCAATAGTAGCGGAACACCAATGAAGACTGTTTTAAAATCGGGATGTTTTTATTTTCCTTTTCAGAGTTTCCGCTGCGTGTTATCGTAGTCCAAAATAACTATTCCACGCAAACGAAGTCGCAGGCTAAAGCTATTTTAAAGAAAATTAGAAAGAATAGAACAGATGTTTTCTATTAAGATTCCCTAATACTATGTGATAACTATTACCTACTCACGGGAACTATTATTGTCTTAGAAGCAATTTGGGAACTTTATAAAATGCGAAATAACCTTCGGAGCGGGCTGTATTAAACTCCTTTCTTTTCTTAGTAATGCGATATTCTTGTTCACAAATGTTCCTATGCTAGCGTCGCATTTCTAAGCTTTACGTGTATTGGTATAGAGTTGAAATTAATTCGACGAAATAATGTCATGAACAGAAGTACCCGAGTCGGAAAAGCGTATAAAGGAATCAATTACGCACTAGTTGGTTGTTGAGTGATATAGGGTTTATTTGCGTGTATTCGACGGAGCACAATTCGACACGAATCTTTTATGATTTGGAAATGTCTGATTGATATTTGATTGTGATCTATAGGTACATATAATATGAATGTAAATTAAACGTGTCGCTACTTTTCAGAATATTTTGAAAAGAAAATAAAAAGTAATAGAAACAAATAAATACAAAAACAAAATAAGGCTAAATAGTAGTGGGAATTCATTTTAATCATTTTTAAAAACGGGTGATTTATGTCTATTTATACACGCTTCAATATATAAAATATCATAATTTATAGTTAGTATTATAAAAATCAAGAGATTTAGTTGTGTGAAAGTGTTTTTTTTTTTGACTAGCGGCCAGATTTCATATATATTTTATGGCATATGGCATTTTATGGCATATTCGCTCAGGAAAATTTTAAGCTATGTAATATCTGTCTAAGACCTTTAGGTGCAGATCAGTTACCATACAAATTTTGACTACAAATTACGAAAAGCGAGAACAACGTAATAGTGTTGTAGGACCCTGTAACACGGCGCGGTGTGTCGGGTGAGGGCGGTTATGTCGCTCGACAAGAGACGACTATTACCAAAAAGATTGGAACTACATATTTATAGTGGTAGAATCACGCTGAAGCTATTACTGGTTTCAGCATGAATGTGTCGGATGTGAAGGAACAGTGTTTGCATTGTTGCGTTTCGTTCGGGTACTGAGAGCGCTTTAGGCCTCCTCCCCCCTCCCCCCATACACAGCCTAGCAACGCACTCGCGACTCCCCTGGTGTTGCTAGAGTCTATGGACGGCGGTAATCACTTAACATTAGGTAACCTGCCAGTTCGTTTGCCTCCTATGATATAAAAAAAAATACATATAAAAAATAGACATCTCGACGTGCCACATAGCCACATGCTATTCTTCTTAGGCAACAATCATGTTTTATATGGAATTTGTCTAAACCTATCTAACTGCATTCAGAGTAATTCAATATCAAAAAGAGCAAATGCAATTGAAACCAGCTAGATAATTCTTAGTAATCCATTATACAACCATTATCAATTATCAGCCTTTATACTCAATTAGATTTTAAATTTGACATAAATATTCACCACAATTCGATAAGTATAGCCAATAATGCTTGCAAAAACTGTGTCCTAGGCGGAACACAAACGAGCAGCCGTCAAAGCTGACACGCTATTTGTTCACGTTCCCACCCGTACATCCGGCATCACCGATTGACACATCTGTCAATCTAATGGAAAATCGAGACATCGGACTGCCCGACGACCTTTTATTTATATATATATATACATATAATAAAAATGAAGTGTCTGTATGTGATATCAAAATAACAAATTTTTAATCATTGGATATGAAAGTATACTCGCTATTGATAACAAAAATATAATTTAATTTTTTTGCCGGTCTGTCGTGTCTGTTTGTTCCGGGTAATCTACGAAACGGCTGCACCGATTTTGACGGGAAATTCACTGGCAGATAACTGAAATTAATTTTATAATAGCTTATACCCGCAGCTTTTTCCGCATTGCTATCTCCAAAATCGCGGGCCAATTTTCATGGGACTTTCACTGGCAGATAGATGATCTTATAGGACATAATTTAGGCTATTCTATTTTAGACTAGCTGTTGCCCGTAACTTCGTCCGCATGAAATTTTGCAAAAATATGTTGCTCACGTACGTTGTAAGTATGTGCGTGAGGCGTGCGCTGTACTGGACACCAAGAATAAATATAATTGAAATTCATATATTTCTATATATGTATGCAATTTGAATTATATTCTCTTTGTGGCCATTTTGTCAGACATTTTGCTTTATTTGCCGCGCTCTTCATCACTCAGTAACCATAGTAACGTATAAAAATATTGCTGCAAGTGCAATTTACATTATTATATTGTTAAATATTAAAAACTGCTTAGGCAGAAATAAAGTTTTATATCTTGATTTATGTTAATGCAAGATATCAAGACTTCAGCTCATTTTCAACCGACGAAAAAAAACGGAGGAGGTTCTCAAGTTGAAACGTATATATACGTATATATATATATATATATATATATATACGTATATATATGTTTCAACTTGAGAACCTCCTCTGTTTTTTTTCGTCGGTTGAAAATGAGCTGAAGTCTTGATATCTTGCATTAACATAAATCAAGATATAAAACTTTATTTCTGCTATTTTTAATTAGATCAAAGAAAATAAGATTTTAGACCATAAACGTATTACTTATTGACAATATGGGCATATTATATCTTTACAAAAACATTATAAAACGTTTTTTTTAGTTTCTTATACAAGTGAACACTGAAGTAGTTATATGGTGGGTTAAAGTTCCAAATATTGTTGATGACGGTAAACCTTATTTGACACACTTGTAGTATTTATATATCTAATGTACACGTACATGTTACAGTAGATGGCGTACGTGTCGTACTTACGAATCTTTTTAAAAAGAGCATTTCTGTAATTATACATATTTTTAAAATTTTACATTTCTTTTATTTCTTATATTTAGTTTTAAAAACGCGTACGGAGCTGCGGATACAGCTAGTAAAGTTATATGTTTAATTCTCCACACACATATATATATATATATATATATATATATATATATATATATATATATATATATATATATATATATATATATATATATATATATATATATATATATATACGTTACGTTGTTACCTTGATTATTAGTGTGTCGATAAAACATTTTCCAATACCTACTTGAGAAGTCTTTTTTTATATTTTATTATTTTTACATTTGATCACAATTTCGTCTCACGTTAAATGATGATTTCAGCTAAAACTGTAGACACGGTAAACCTAGAGGACTCGAGATCAAGCGCAGCGGCCGGAACAGACCCATTTGTGCATCAAGGTTTTTTATACCTTTATCCCGCATAAAAAGGTGGCGACCCTATTGAGGCCCTCACTAATCTAAACGAGTTAAGGTGTTACATATTCAACGACATCGTCAGTCAATATCAGGTGATATTGTGGTCACAGGAGTGATTAAAATAACACAAAAAGATTCTTTTAACGTACATGCATACCAAGTCTCTACTAGCTTCTCGCACACTTTATTGTTTGTTTTTAATTATTTTGAGCGGAGTGTGCGACCACAATCTCACCTGATGTAAAATGAACCTCACTTAGTACCACGGTAACACGTTAAACGTAAGAACAGCTATACTTATTTGGCGACAGATTTTCAATTGTAGAGTACGTAGTAAGAAGCTACATGTATATTAGAAAATGCTCTATTACCATCTTATTATTCTATCGCGTTATTTGTTTTCACTGAAAACCCAGGTTCATTCTAAGTTTAGAGTATTTGCCAATCGATGCAGTCGCGGCATTGCTCCAAAAAATATCAATCTCACAGCTATTATTGACGTCAAAATCATTAGGCAAGTAATAAACAAAGTTAAAAACAGTAATATCAATTTTATATTTTACCAGCAACTGCCCGCGATTTGTTTCTCATTTAAATAAATTAATATTTAATAACAATAAAATACAGGTTGAAGTCACTCAGTGACAGGTTACAACAAAAAGTAAAGTAAAACCTCCATCAAAGAATGTTTAGAAATAATGTTTAGGTATGTGTAGACGTACATGATAACCGGTGCAACAGTATTTAAGTTTTTGAAGTGAAACTTCTTTAGAATCGTTGTGATTTCAAACCGGATGCAACGGAAAAAACGACAGGTAAGAGACGCAAATACAAATATGTGTAGGATGGAGCCGGAAAAGAATGAGACAGAATATATACATACTATTTTATATCGGTCTCTCCTCTTTGTGCCATGCTTCGTAGCATCCACACTCCCGTACAAAAGTCCGTGTAACATATGTTAAACACAATATAAAATATATTTTAAAATTAATCAAAATACTTTCATTTTTAAACAAATAAACTTTGTAATTATCCTACTTTTGTTATACATATTCATCTCATTCTTTTGTCGATTTACTAAAGTTTCACTTCTATCGTGTGTGAATCGCACACACACCTTTTTTATACGTATTAGATAATCAAATTTCTTTACCTCCAACGCTACAATATCGAGAGTAATCTAGTCGCTTCTCGCATATCAGTATTCGAGTAAGATAATCATAGATGTATTATCTTTAAACAATAAATTAGTCCAACGGTATCGAAGCATATTCTAATACTTGTATTGCCTATGTAAATAGCAAAGTCTACGAACATTACGCATTCCATATCAGCCGTCGCGTTATCAAGCAACCTCATTGATAAACAAAAACTAATAATAATATTATGATAGATAACAGATACACGCATTTCAAAATGTCGCAAATATTTTGTTGAAATCCCTCGAAAACGTATAGAATCGATAGTTAATGTAAGAAAGGATTTTATTGACGTCTGCGGTCGCAGTCCGGTGAAGTTGTTAAGACCTTGCTAGGTCAATAGAGAAGTCAGTTCGAAAAAAAACGTTGACGTCTGCGCCTGCGCGCCATTCAGATGTATAAACTGTTACCAGAGATAATCAAATAACTTATCTATTCGTGACTCAGAAAAGTAAGTGTCAATCATAATACTTGTAACCTTCTTTACCCATGTGCTCAAGTACATTATCTAATTTTACACTCAACTTCCTCATAACACGCCTTGTTGATATAGAACAGTAAAATACTCTAGAATACTGCAGTATAACAATTAAAATAAATCTATATTTACACACTATGTCATTTACAGAATGTTAGTCCGGTGAAGCTGTAAAGACCTTGCCAGGTCAATAGCATAGTCAGTTCGAAAAAAAAAAGAAAAAAGAAAAAAAAAAAAAAATCATTTACAGAATAACAAAGACTAGTGGGCGCCCAGTGGTCGACATTCGACCATAGTTCATTGATTTTTAAAGTTGAACTTTATTAAGGTTCTTTTGTCAACTTACTTCTATAATCAAAGGTTTTTATCATGGTTTTCAGTTATTATAATAATAGTTGTATGTTATAATGTCATTGTTGAATGTAGAATGAAAGGTAATTGGAACGAAGAGTAAAATAATACATACAGTCGAGCATAGCAACCTCCTTCACAACCTTTTTTGAAGTCTATTATTGACGGATGTCAAAATGTCTTTTTTATTTACATGTGTGTATATGTTGTGTAAAATTGAAGCAGTAGTGTGAGTAATGCATATTTCAATTAATTTAATGTACTTCTAATGCATTTTATATAAAATAAATAGCTTTCTGCACTGCTCTTCCATATAAACTTTAACTATGCCAAGTTTCACGTTCATCCGTTCGCCCAATTCCGTTAAAAAGGGATACAAATATTAGGCTTCACGTATTAATATATTAATGATATGTCTACTGAATCTGATAACTAACTTTTTATAATAGATACGTCGAGTGACTAATGTCAAGTTAGAGTTCTATACAATTATGATACCATAATCGTTTTTTTAATTTTGGAATTTATTACCGTAACTAATTAAAGAATCACAATTTTCAGGGCAGCTTGTAAGATTTCAGGCTTAGTTTTCAAATTTCTATAATTTTTTTTTGTCGAATTGACTACGCTATTGCCTAACGCCTAGCAAGGTCTTAACAGCTTCACCGGACTACTAAAACTCTATGAAGTTGTGATGTTTTTTTATACAGTTTATTATAGAGTTTCTTTTAAAAATGTGTTATAATATTCACTTATTTTTTTACTCACTAGTGGGCCCGGCGGGCGTAATCCCGCTATGATAAGAAAAAAAAACAAATTATATACCTTGATGCCTTCATCATGAATCAGTTTATCTACTGGTGAAAACCGCAAGAAAATCCGTTCAGTAGTTTTTGAGCTTATCGCGAACAGACAGACAGGCAGACTTGGCAAAGGACTTTGTTTTACACAATGTAATGATTATTTTAAAATAATATGACGAATGTATTAACGAATTCTCTCATAACCACGGATACAGTATGAGAAAAGCATATGTTTAAAAGTCAATAAAGCATTTCAATAAAAAAATTCTGGAACAATGTTATTCTTATTTATATATTAGAATTTACAATAATGTTATCTATTGGCTTAAACTAAAAAATATTTAAACCAACAAACGTATTGATATAAGAACAAATATATAAAGAAAAAGACAAACAAGATTTCTCAGGAATAAAAAAAAAACAGTATAATCGGTACCAGTTCGCATCTAACAAAGACGAAAATGGCCAACGACGTTACTTTTTGCTAATTATTTGGAAGTATACCAATTTCTTTGTATTATCGTGATCTTGAGACGTAAAGCAAAAAGTACCATAGATACAGTTCACGCTCCGATAAGCGTCAAATATTTCAGATAATTCCTTACCTATTGTTGTGTCGGCATAGAAATAATCTCGAATTTTGATGGCACTAACCTGAAACAAAATTAAACGTTTTTATATAGGTATTTTAACTTCAATTGATTATGTTAATGTTTATTATTAAAGAAATTACTCGCCAAGTTGAAAAGAAGGAATAAAAAATCATAATGTGGGCCGGCCGTATGGCGAGGCACAGAATATCGTGGGCCAAGTGCGATTTTACCGCTCGACGAAGACCAAGGACATCCGAAAAGAGCACCAAAAAGATTTATATGACATTGGAAACTATTATCTCTTCCATTATCAGTTGTGTGCCGGTAAAGGATAGATTATTTTCGACATTCTTCTGATGCTAAGATTTTTTACATTAAAAATGATTACTAATAATGTTTAAAAAATAATTTCTATAATTATAACCCTCCACAGAAGTTAGATGCTTAAATAACATACAATAAAACAAATAAATGAATACACGTGATTATTTTTAAGAGAATAATATTTTACCTAGTTTTTTCTAAACACAAATAAAAATGGTAACACTGGTAGTCAGTATGTGTATACTTAATTTATTTTTAATCTGTTAACTCGTTCCATAGATTGCCTGTTATAATATTATAACATAAATAGTAAAATCTGATCAAAGAATACGCCTAAGATTAAAAACGTTTGAATCGTTTCAAACCTTTGATAAAAACAAATATTTGAATAGAGAGACGTCTTCTATAATATCTAAATATTGATAAAATGTATCTTACGTACATTTACAAAACACAATCAGCTTCTAAAATCTTGTGATTCAAAGATAAACTATTAAACAGACTTTCACATTTGTAATATCAGTTGGATAAGATATAGTTTAATAAATTAATAGTTTAACAGATTAGAAAGTCATCTTAATGTGAATCAATTGAGCTGTCATATCACGGTAACACAATAAACGTAATATATAACCATAATAAAATTCACTATCATACTACCGATAAACTGAAGACAATCTACACTCTTCGTTGACTGTAGGCAAAAAAACGTATATTTATATTTGTTAAACTAGCTGACCCGTGCCCACTTCGTTGGGCGGTAATAGGCATTATGAAGCTACAACTTTTTTCTAGAACTCAATCATATATCTCTCATCGTTAAGGCAGCGTTCCTAAGAAACGTTTTCGTTCGACCATTTTTTCTCCGACTCCCCAGATATTACCCGCTATAACCTCACAAACTTTACCTCTTTATGATATTAGTATAGATAATATAATTAGTTAATAGCTTCTGCCCGCGACTTCGTACGCATGGAATTGTTAGTTTGCGCTAAGACGCAGCGGAAGCTCTGAAAACGAAAAAATACCCCGATTTTGCAACATTCTTCATTACTGCTCCGCTCCTATGGGTCTTAGCGTGATGATATATAGCCTATAACCTTCCCTGAGCTATATAACACTGAAAGAATTTTCCAAATCGGACCAGTAATTCCTGAGATTACCCCTTACAACGTCACAACTTCACAAACTCACAAACTTTACCTCTTTATAATATTAAGTATAGAAGTATAGATAATAAATAATGATATTAACTATTGAAATAATGTTATGTAAATTTAGTCTAATTGCTGATCCTATAAAAATATAAGTAAATTATAGTTTAATCAAAGCCACCGAATATGATTCATATGCATAAAAAATAAATATGCCAATTTCTTCTGTGTAACATGAAAGACAGTAAGTAAATATTAGATCTTTAATACTATCAATAACAGTAATACTTGACGCGATATTTATAACAGAATCTCCCATCGCCCGTTATTAGTTCCTCGACAAATATGTTCTATACGACGATATGCTCAGAACAGATAAAAGCATCGAATGAATTGGTATATATTTTGTAATACGAGAGAAATGTTATTCGCTTAATAAAATCCAATAGTAATAGTAAATTAGAAGGCCGCCTTCCTGAGATTCCCGTTGTATTCCCCGAGTGACCTAAAAACAAGTAAACCCGTAATGATATTTTTCCGCTCTGTTTACTGAAATCGTACTTTTTTACTGGGTGGACTTATTTGATATATTATTATATACAAAATAGACGTTTCTTTTTTTACGGGTCCGTACTAAAGTGACCGTGTGGGGACTACGACCCCCAAAATTAAGGTTGTTTTATAGTGATAATGAGTGGTTATAGTGTTCGGACACCGCGGCACCGCGTCGATAGACGTTTTTCTTTCTCGAACTGATTACGCTATTGGCCTAGCAAAACCTTAACAGCTTCACCGGACTAGTCGATAAACGTAGAGTCAAAACCTTACGAATGTACCGGAACTTTTTGGTGGTTTAGTTTTTTCTAGGCTCGCCTGTACAACCCTTAAGTTGAAATTCTGTCGCCAGGTGCCTATAGGTGTGTTTCAGCGCTTGCAATTGAGAGCGAGTGCCCCTTTGGGTTTAGTATGTATATCATCTTAGACACCAACGTCATTTAACATCGGGTGAGATTGCGGTCTAAAACCTAACCTATAACGAAAAAAATATTTGATTATATGTATAAACAAAGTTTAATATCGCGCTCATTTGGAGGGTTATAAATGTTGTAAGCGTCTATTTAATTTATAATCTATATAAACTATTTTACAATAGTTTAATAATTCAAGATCGTTCACTTTCCGTGGACTCTTCCAATTTCCAATAAATCTTTTTTACTATATTTTTTTAATAGACTATACGTCTACAATATTTTCTGTAAGCAAAATTAAGCCATCAGTAATGGAATAATGGCTAAAGGAATAATTAACAAATCTATGAATTTTTGCACATGTTTAATTATTTATTTTAGGATCGTCAACATGACAATACATTAGTGGGTATATAAAAAGTAGGACTATTGTAACACATTATAAATGTAGTCCTATTTACAGAACACCACGGCATGCTCCAACAATAAATTAAATATTAATAAAACAAAAGATTAAACTATATTACATATAAAAAAAAATTACATGATAATACAAAAACGAGAAGATTTGAAAAATAGAATGTTCACATTAATTGTCCAGCCATTTATTTTATTATGGTAATTTAAATAAAGTAAATTTTCAAAAAAAAGTATTAACCGACTTCAATATCAATCAAAAACCCATAAGGCACTAAAAAGCGGAAAATAAATAGTTTATCAAATTAACCAAATGAAATAAAACATATGAATATGTGTGCTACCTAGAGATGTACTGGAAGTCGTTACCAACCAAAATTTTTGTATTATAGAGACGCGAGATTGGACTTAAACTTTGTACTTATGTAGATGATATGATTTTCGGTTTGGTTGGCACCGACTTCCAATATGTGGACCACATGGGAAGCATCAGCTTTCAAATAAAAAAAGAATAATCAAAATCGGTTCACCCAGTCCAAAGTTATGAGGTAACAAACATAAAAAAAAGAAAAAAAAAAAATACAGACGAATTGATAACCTCCTCCTTTTTTTGAAGTCGGTTAAAAATACATACTACACTGTACACCTACACAATTTTTATTATTATATCGACTTACTTGTAACATATTATCATTTAATATAAACGCTACTGTTACGATTGTTACTGTTACTGTTACGATATATATACCGGACAAGCGATTTCAACTCCCTCAGAAAGTTCTGGTTACAAATCTGCGCTGATCACGCAATACGTCCGGGGATTCTTTATTAACTTCCCGTGGAAACTCCGGGGCTTTTTATTCATATAATATGTATGAATGTACGTACATACGAATGTATTAAACAGTCTAGACCAGCGACGGGCTGAGTTACGGCAGATTGAATGCTCCATAATAACGGATAGGATTTTGTTACGAATACAATATGAGTTAATCAAGCTGAAAGAGTTTATTCGGAGACCCTCTTTTATACAGTATATTTTTTTATATAAGAACGTCTTGAATTATACTAGTTAATTGCCGTAAGTTTGTGCATTAGAAGTGGCAAAGTGGCCCTATTAAAAATAAATGGAAAGCCTAACACGAAAATAATATCTACGAAAAATTCCCCACCGGATGGTCATAGTCCATTAGAAGCTTTGACGTCATTCAGCCTTTAAAAACTGTGTGTTCGTTACATACAGGTATATACATTCATTAAAAAGGCCATGATCATAGTTTGAGAATGGTTTGACCGGTGGACTCAGGATTCGGTTTTTTTAATATTTTATATGTTTTACCATTTGACCACAATATTATCTGATGTTAAATGACGATGTGGTCTATCTATGATGGTAAATACGCTAAACCCTTTTTTTATGCCATAGGTGGCAAACGGACAGGTGGGTCATCTGATGTTAAGTGATCACCACCGTCCATAAACACTTGCAACACCAGTCGCAAGTGCGTTGCCAGCCTGTGTTGGGAGAGGGAGGAAGGGAAGGGGGAAGGGAGAGGAGGAAGGGGAAGGAAGTTGGGCCTCCGGTGCTCCCACTGACCTAACGAAACGCAACAATGCAAGCATTGTTACTTCACGACGGTTTTCTATGAGAGGATGGTACTACCTCGAGCAAGCCGACCCATTCATGCTGAAACCAGTAATAGCTTCAGCGTGGATCTACCACTTACATGACCTACAGACCTAGAGGGTCTGTCTCTTAAGTGCAGTTGTCGGAACACACCAATATGTGCTTGGAGATAGATCTTCAACTTGAGAATGGTAGTTAGCCAGGCGGACTTAGAAAAAGCCTTATGCTATTACCATGTTTAACTTCACCGAAAGCTACGGTTTCAGTTGCTAGAATTCGAACCTACAGCCATCAACGCTGTGTCCGAACTATCAACTAAGCAAGTAACATTCATACCCTCATTAGTATCAACGAATAATACGGAATTAGCGTTTATTCACTGATTTAAATTATAAATACTAGGGACTGGTGTTGAAGATAAATACTATAAGGAAAGTTAAGGAATGTTTATGCAGTATCAAAGTATACGGAGGGGAATACAGCAAAATTGTTTTCTGGGTGTTTGAAACAGTTAATACGGCATCATTTAATAAGTGTACCAAGCTAAACCTAGAAATAGGCTGTATAGATACCAACTGAAACACATTTAAAAATAGATGATAGAAGAAAACCAAAGAATACCGTGCAGAATACCATCATGTAATATTATTATGACATCCGTGTACACGAATTTGTAATATTCAAAAAGTTAAACGCGAATAATAAATACATAAAAAAATCCCAGTCAACAAGTTTATTGAGGACAGATACAATAAATTTACTGCGATCATATTTCATGTGGCAGCACGTTTTTCCGCAATTACGACGAAAAGATATTTCCGTCACAAATCCATTGTTAAAAATTTTGAGCAAAAACCGTGTTTTATAGGACTTTTTTTTTGCGTAGAATTCAATCCGCGGACAACTTTTTGCATGAAAATTTAACTGAATTGCTACAGTTGCGGACACTTTTACACTCGTCTCTTTTGTTTCTTTTACTTTGTAGCTGTAGTATTAAATTTTATACAAAGGCACTTTAGGTAGAGTCAATTTGATTTTTCTTGCGAAGTTTTTAATCTGTTTTCATTTGTGAAGTACATGGATGATATTGAATATTTATTATTTCTCCTTATTTCTTATTCCATCGCTCGATAAAAGCGTATAAATAATGAACTATGTGTATATCATTGCTACAGACACATGTGACATGTATTTATTATTTTGCTTATGGGGTATAACATAAATAATTTATTTCTTTGAAATTAAACGCTGAATAAGTAGTAAAATACATTACAGAAAAATAAAACGCCCACAGTTTTCTTCATTTCCTATATTGAAAACAAAATATTCGTAATAACGCTTTAAACAATTCAATAATTTAAAGAGACATTCGAAACGTTTACTCCTTTTCCGTAATCAGGAAATGCAAACACGTTTTTGTTTTGCACCAATATTGGTTCCAGTGTACTGCAGTAATTGGCATTTTTAATACGAGCCAATAATCTACACCAATCAGATCACGCGAATGGACAGCGTTGTACAAAAATATCGATTTCTCAATTTATCCGGTTTGCATTATCTCAATAAAGCACGCGCTAACATTTGTCCTGTATGATAATACATCAACAATACATCTATACCCACAGTAGTTACCTATTATATATGTATACTATTTTGTAAGGAGAGTGGCTTATTATCTATTTCACGTCCGGTTAGCGATATACAGAATTATCTAAGCCAATTAAATAATCCCACAAAGTTACGTCATTCGATGCACTCCGTATCATTTTATCATTGGCATTATCATATCGTTCTCAAGCGGCACTTGATTAGTTGTAATATAAAACGCAAAAGTTACCTTTATATGTATCCGTAAACGCATTTCAAATATCTTTGTTTCATTGAAACCCATAGTCGCACCGAGTGAATATAATATTTCCTATATTTATATAGGATTATATTTATATTTAGTGATTATATTTATATCGAATTATAGACAAAGTATATATACGCTTTTAAAAAAACATCGAAGGTGAAAACCCTAATTCACTAACGTGTAAAGATTGTTATATGCAGGCTAGTTAATAATGATTTTGTTGCAATAAGTAACACAATCCCAAAATCTGATAATTTAGTTTTTCTTTTTTCGAACTGACTACGCTATTGACCAAGCAAGGTCTTAACAGCTTCACCGGACTACTAAGGCGAGCGCTTAAGGCACTCAGCCGATTTTATTTCGACAACTAGCTCAAGGGTGCGCGGCACACCTCGGCTTTGGCTGTTGCCTGATACATGCAATTCGCGACCTATTTGAGCTAACCTAACGTAAAATAACTATTCATACATATATGAGTTGTTGAAACATATATGTGTACCAAGCATACATACCTCAACAACCCTTATATATATTTCGTATCGGATAATATTCTAAACTATTTCAGTTTGATAAGGGAAAAAATAAAACCTTTCCGCTTGCATGTGTAAGCGTGTATGCGTGCACGTGTGTGGAGGTGATATGTGTAATGTTGTCGCAGTGATGTAAGATTTTGTGTCACTGTATCGCGCGTCTTAACGTTAGTCTGAACGCTTGGACAATAACACAAATTAACACAATTTACAAATTGCTAATTAATATGTTCTTAGATTAATCTTCTACTTGGTTGGCACAATAAGCTTTTGGGAACGTAAATCGATTAGATCTATAAATGTTAAAATAATTAGAACTTATTATTCAATAATCCGTAAAACAAAATACTCTATATCTACTCAAAGGGTACTTATTTATTAGCACAGTATGTCTGAGTTTAAGAGATTTAATTGTTCGACAAAATTACTTCGATTCAAATTTTATAGGTTTACTGCCTTTTTCCTGCGGCTTCATTCGCGTTTATATGGATATGACCAATCGTTTGGGGACAGTGCTTTTTATCTGCATGAAAGGTGCCCTATGTCTTTTTACCTGTACTCCTGGAAACGCGCATAAACCGTGTATAGTTAAGGCGTGAAAGCGTAACAAACAAACATTCGCATTTATGATATTAATTAGGTTTTCATTTTTATTTTGAACTCGTACATCATTTTAAAATCGAGTGCCAAATGAGACGAACGATTTCACAAAATATCTTAAATCATACAATTTATCAAAATATAAACCCAGTAATTAAAAAAAAATGCCCACGTAATATTAAAATTCTTAGTAAGTAATGTTGCCAAGTGTTGCATCACGTTCGGACCACCGAAGTGGTGCGCGTGCGTTGATCGATCATTCCGATCAACAAGTGACAATAGTACTAAAACTGTAGATATTTCGTTTTTTTTTAATATATTTTATATGAATGTTCGCAGATTTACACGTACTAATATTGTAACTGCGAAAGTAACTCTGTCTGTTTAGCCTCTTTTTCACAACTAAACCTGTCAACCAATCGGAATTTAACGTAGAATTTGCCTGAGGGAAAGGGATAGCTTTCTTTTTTTCTGAATATACTAGAGGACTCGCAAAATAATTGTCATACATTAGCTAGCTAGCATTACTAATATACAATGCACCAAAAACCGGATATATACAGATAATACAGACCAAAATTTTTCGCACAAACCAATAAGAACAGCTCATTAGGACGATAATTTATTTGTAAATGAATACAAAAGGGAGAGAATAAATTATATAAATAAATAAATATTGCAGATTGAACATATTAACATATATAATACGAAATAGCCTTCCAATTAGATTAATTACAGATGTCATTAGTGTACTAGTATCGAGCATAATTGTTGTCAAACAAATACAGCCAAATGTTTTCAGGAATCAGATTCAAAATATGAAGATGTTTTGAAAATGTATATCGAACGACTGTTTTTATTCTCTTTAGATACTTCGTTACTTGGATGAGAATAATTAACTTTTTTTTTTTCTTTTTTCTTTTTTTTTTATTGTAGCTCGGCAAAGTGACTGCACTTTGCGTGATGGTAAGCACAGTACAAGCCAAAAACAACGGCAACCACCGAGTGACACACTATCCATCGCTGGTCGCCGCCGCCATGCCGGCCTGCGAATAGCTGGATATGCACAGGCTGATCTCGAAACGCGACCCGCGGAAGCGAATCACTATGACGGGCTTTTTCGCCATATACATGGTGGTTGCGACCCAGTCTGTCTGTAAATCCCTACCACCCCGCTTTCGCCATTGCTTCGTTCGTTATCCAGCAGGGTGCACCACGTGCAGGTGAGGTTGGCTTGGGTGTCTCAAGTCTTATGATGTTATTTGACACCCCTTACTTTAATATAATGATATTATCATTACTTTTAGTATGGGATATATCTAAAAGTATAAATATGTAACAGAGAAATCCAATTGATAGAATCGACAACCGAAGACAGATTAGTTTTTGTGCAGAAATGTAAGGGGACTCGACCACGTGTAATGAGAAAAGGGACGACGAAAGAATAAAATCTATTACACTAACTATTAGCGGTGATTATAAGAACAACTAATAATGTAATACACTATTCCTACCCAATGGATAACAGATTAGTAAAGATATCATTATTCTGGCTGTCGATTATCGTCGATTGGCTATTATTATTTACATGGATAATGCTTGGTCCGTGCTATCGTAACATGCGAACAAGCAAGCATTAAGCAAGGACCTAGAGGTATGAAAGGGAACGTACTCCACGTTGCTCACGCTCAAAATCTAACTATGAACAACGAATATTTATATCATATCGTGTAAAAACAGTAAATTACCCAACAGCAAAATAACTAATAACAGTGTACAAAAACAGTTGTTGTAAAATAACCGTGTAATTAACAACCGATTGTCTTACCTTTTACTAGGTATTAAAAATCGAACAGTCTACGCTCGACTTCCAGTCACATTAGTTATTAGTATTAAAGCATATGGCCATTAAATACACTTAACGTGTATAAACGTTTTCTAGAATAACGAAGACTATTAAACTGAATATTGGCATATTCAACATACAGTTCGTTCTAATAACAGTACCGTAGTAATATAGTACAGTTTGAGAAACACTGCGCAACCATTACACACGTAGGCATATTATTGAACGCTAATTGATGTATACGGGCCGTAAAATGTGCCATGGCTGTCGATAGACGATAGCTAGCAAACACTGGCCTAATTAGAAGAAGCAATGAATTCATTAGCGGTAGTTCTCCGCGTTTAATTGTAATGGCATTTCTCTTTAGAGATAAAGCTTTGCATGATACGTACAAGTTAGTTTAGAATACGTACGTACGTTTAGAAATTAGGAAAATACGCACTCGATTGTTACAAAGAAAATGATTAATATATTTTAATGCCCGTTAATTAACTGAATAATTATCTTTCTGAAATATAAAAATAACATAAAAGTTGTTGAGAGAACTCTAGGGACCAGACCTTATAGCAAATTAATGCCTCGTCTGTGCGCAGTTTTACTAGACAATATTTATTATTTGATTTATGACAGAGAAAGTAATACTATATACACTTATTTTTTAAATATCATCTCACCTACGCACTTTCTTTTTATTTTGTTATGTAAAGAATATGTTATTTTTTAATATGTATAAATTCTATTAAAAACAAATAAAGAGAACTATTTAACTATGAATTAATATGAGGACAAGCGCCTGACATGTCATACACATGGAAATTTAATACCCACACACAGAACTCATAATCATGCCCATCATACAAAAGTCCATCTAGCAGCTTTTTTATACTTTATATTCGTTTCATCACAATCCGATCCGATATTAAATGACGCTGTGGTCCGTCCAAGACGATGAACATGCTAAGCCTGGAGGGACTGACTCGCAAATACAGTTGCCGCAAAATAATCATAGGTCCTTGACGACAGATTTCCAACTTGAGGATGGCAGTAGCTAGACGAGTGAGCTTAAAAAAAGGACTACCATGAATTCGAAATTACGTCGACCTACGAAATAGCTGAACAAACTAACAACCAAGTCATCATTGTTTGATATGCAGTAATAAATATTGACTTTAACATAAATTCCAACATAACCGAATCAAAATACCGTAAACTTATAATCTCAAACTTTAAAACTATCTTCTCTAACACAACAGCTCAACTTAATTCAATTGAGTGTCACGTAACAGAAATAATGAAAAGTTCCATTTTCAGAGCGCGAAAGGCGTTAGATCCCAATTACGTTTACGTCAAGCAGACATTCGTACAACGTGTTCCCACACATTAAACGACAAAGAGCTAAGATACATGTTTAATTCATAGCCCATCGTAGGTACAGCTAGAGCCAAAGCGCCACAAAAAAGCCGGTCGAGAACGTTCAGTCCATTCCGGTGAGGCTCTACAATACTTGGTATAGGATTATATACGGAACTGGTCCAGCGCGTACGAATACTCTTAGAAAAAGACCGTAAAAGGCTCGAACTGTAGTTGTAGAACGCGTAATTGGTTTTAAATCTTCCTAGTTATATATTTTACGATAAACTTTACTATCGATTTGCCTTTTACATTTAAAATTTAGTTACACATAATAAATATCTCAATTATATTTTTATTTATTTTATTTATTATTATCTTATACCATTTATCATTACACATAATGTTAGTGGAAGACCTTATTATGTTGATAATTGTATGAATTACATTGAAATATATTGAGCACGATTTATTGCATTATTGAAGTTAGTTAAAAAGAGATATTAGTTCATTGAGGTTGTGAATATTTAAAGATCATTTTTAAATTTATCTTAATATTCTTTTTTTTATTTTTTATAATAGGACGCAAACGAACAGGTGGGTCACCTGATGTTAAGTGATCATCAGCGCCCATAGACACTTGCAACACCAGAAGAGTCGCAAGTGCGTTACCATGCTATGTTTGGGGGAGGGGAGGGGCGGTGGGTTATCCGGCGCTCTCACTGACCGAACGAAACGCAACAATGCAAGTATTGTTACTTCACGTAGGTTTCCTGCGAGAGGGTGGTACTGACCCGAGCGAGCCGACTCATTCATGCTAAAACCAGTAATAGCTTCAGCGGGGCTCTACCACCTACCATTATTGAATATCTTCAAATATTCAAAACTAACTTCATACATAGCGAGACGGGAAGCAGCAGAGCCAGTTGTTTCAAGAGTCAGTCTTCCTTTAGTTTTAGTATGTTGGCATCTTAGTCTCCATTGTCATTTAATATCAGATAAAATTGTGACCAAACGCTGCGACCTATAAAGTATATAGATGGTTTTTTCTTCTTTTCTTATCCATTCCCTTTATTTATTTTTTGAGGTCAGATATCCACAGATTTTGGCGCCAAGCGAAACTGTCTATGATACACGATTCTTGCATATGACCTTTCCTGAGATCTTCCATAATTTGACCACAATATCGAAGGTGGAAGGCTTTTACTCCTGCTTCCTTTGAACAGGTTCAAAGCTGCTTAATTCGAATAATCTTCTTTACATATTTTACATGCCCACACTATCTAACATGTTTTTCGGTAATTTATATATGTATATGCAATGTATATATATATATGTATATTCTATCAAGCCGAATCATACTCCCCGCCCATCTCATTTTTATTGTAAGCAATACATTTGAGAACATAATTTCATAAACAGCCATTTAGCATAGCTTGTGGTATATAGTAACTAAGCTTTTGAAAGAAATATATAGATATACACACCGAACTCACAATTGTTCCCATTACACAATAGTCCTATGAAAATTTCTAAACAAAACTGTTATGAAACAATCTTAAAGAAACAGTAAATCGATTTTGAATAAATCAATCAATGGATATAAAGAGAAACAAACAACATAATGAACGTGTATCATCCCGCTGCCAATCAGAAACCATTCAGTAGACTATACAAGTGAATGAATCGATTTGTTACCTTACAAAGTTCGCGAAATCAAATAACCGTCCTAATTCACTGTTACTTAGACAGTCAACAAAAGGCTACACACGCCATTACAATCAACGTTTTGGTTCAATACATCTTTTACAGATTATTAGATGAAATTTTGATCAATAGTGTTAATCCTTATCTAACTCAACTAAAGAATGCCATTTTAATAAACATCTTGGAAGAAACCAGATATTTATAATTGCGCGTAACAAACACAAGTTGTGTGGAGATTCTTCAGTAGTTTCTAGGTACGTTGTATAATTATAATAATTTATAAATATCAATCCCCAAAGAATCAATTTAAAACGTTTATGACGCCACATTAAGTATATTAGACCCGTGCAAAGTTTGTAGAGTCCCTAGTTTTTCATATTACAAGGTTTATTAAAGTGACATAAATTCTCAATAAGAATAAGTTACTTACATTACAGGCGTTTACCTGTCTGCGTATATAGGTATGTAGTTATTTAAAAAATAAAATCTTTTATCCACATAAAGATTTAAAGCCGCATACAGATTCCTGAATAAAGTCTACAGCTTACGAGTACTTGTAATGTTTTAAGAAAAGCATGGGCCGCAGACAACAAAATAGTCGAATTTTTATGTTTTATTGCATTCATATACATTTAAATAATACTAATAAAATGCAAAAAAAAATAGTATCTCTTATAAACAAAAATATAAACACATTATTTTTCACCAGACTAATAAGTAGATTACTTATTTTTGATTAATTTATAACAAAGTCAGACATGTTTATAACTGACATGTTTATAATTCTGACGAACTCTTTTTGATATATAATTTGAGTATATTTTCGTAGTAATTTAACAACTAATATATCTATAAATGAAATAAGAATAAAAAATGCTAACTACTAATATGCATGCGAAAGAAACTCAACCGATCATCTTGAAATTTTATAAGCACTTTTTTTTTATTGTAGCAAAATGACTTCACTGTGGCTGATGGTCAGCACAGTACAACTCAAAAACAATGGCGACCACCGAGTGACACACTATCCATCGCCAGTCGCCGCGGTCATCCCGGCCTGCGAAAAATTTGATATGCACAGGCTGATCCCGAAACGCAACCCGCAGAAACTAATCACTATGACGGGCTTTTTCGCCATATACATGGTGGTCGCGACCAAGTCAGGCTGTAAAACCCTACCACCCCGCTTTCGCCATTGCCTCGTTCGTTATTCAGCAGGGTACACCACGTGCAGGTGAGGTTGGCTTGGGTGTCTCAAGTCTTATGATGTTATTCGATACCCCAAAAAACTTTCCACACCCAGTTAAAAACTGTGGTTCCCGAAGGAATACCACGTCTACATAAAAGCAAGCGAAACCGCGGGCAAAAACTAGTTATTAGATATTCGCGAAATTTATCATTATCAAAATCTCTCTTAACATCACGCTCGAATATAACGCTGTAACCACACATTATATAGGTACGCAGAACATGTATCGCTCCCCATTTGTACGCCAAAACATCGACGCCTATATTAACATGTGAAGCGAGCTCGTAAATTTTTATATGACCAGGGAAACACGTCAGTGTCATCATCGCACGCGTGTGACGACGTGGAACACGCTCGCGGCCATAATGCCTGATACGGGACGCGTGACAGGCGTGTGCCGTAGTCTTTCACGTAGGTAAAACACGCGCCATTTGATATATTTGTATATCAATGTTATGATATTCTAATGTGTCAGGGAAATCACCTTTGATAGCTATACGCCTATTTAAAGAAATGTATGTAATGTTTTATATCAATTATTCATAAATAATGTTTAATATATATATTAGGATAATATTTATAAAAATACATATATGTCACTGTACAGCAAAATATGATTTATGTCATATTAGAAATCTACATTAATGTATTTCCATATTAACTGTGCTATGCATGCGTTTTTATGCTTTTGACAAATTTGACTAGTACGTTATGTCTTCTAACGGCATTATTAATAATTATTTGAATGTCATTAAACCGAATATGAAGCAATATAGAATATTGTTTTGCGAATTTTACGTACTTCTCTGTAATCTTTGAAGTTATACTTCTTTTAGCGCGTTAGGGAAAAATTATGAGAGTAAATTTTTACGATGCGCGGGCACACCGACACCCTGAAGTTATTACGATGCGATTGTATTTGTTGTTTGTATTTCTTTGTATCAAAACTTTCAATGTATTAAATAGCTTTTTTCTATTGTTAGGGTCGTTTTTCTACAAACGTAGAATAAGGCGAAAATAAAATTTTTGAACATAAGTACACACGCACTTTTTTTTAATCAGGCGTTATTAAGTTAAATCCAGATAAGCATACAAACAGGTAAATAAACAAAAATGTAATAATGCCTTATTCATGAAACACCGCCGTTTCTAATATTATCCTATGTATAAATGTGCCCATTTTTTTTCGGATTCACCTTTAGTACTTCATTGAATACTTAATGTCTCAGAATTTTACACCATAAGTAGACAAAACAAATACTTAAATTAAATATTAATATCTCTAAAACAACGCCGTTTCTTTCTAGTAGTCCGGTGAAGCTGTGAAGACCCTGCCAGGTCAATAGCGTAGTCAGTTCGAGAAAAAAAAAAAAGAAAAAAAAAAGCCTTTTCTTTCACTAAAATATCTGGTCATATACAAACTGAGCTACTGAATGATTTTCACAACTTATTAAAGAACGTTTGATTTATAATTTACTAGCCTCTGCCCGCGACTTCGTTCGCGTGGATTAGTTACTTTGGGCTGACACTAACACGCAGCGGAAGCTCTCAAGAGGAAAAATAACTGATTTGGAAATATTCTTCATTGGTGCTCCGCTCCTATTGGTCTTAGCGTGATGATATAGCCTATAACCTTCCTCGATAAATCAGCTATATAACACTGAATGAATTGTTCGAATCGGGCCAGTAGTTCCTGAGATTACCCCCTACAACGTCACAAACTTTACCTCTTTATAATATTAGTATAGATTTATATCGCATCTTCAACATATTCGTTACATAATAACTGTGAGATAAAAACAGCGGGTACATATTGAGAAATGTTTTCTATAGACCTCGCTACACTCTATAGAGAGAAGTGTTCCGGTATCATATACTAGAATGAGACGTCTGCCAGGAAATATCACAGGAAAATATAGGAAAAATAAATATAAAAGCGCGTCTGCTATACCTAGGAAGTTTTCCTTTGTGGTGTCAATATCGCGATTAAATTAAATTTTATTTTCCCGACTGTACATTTTTGACAGAATCCAGTCAAGCCATCCTTACTAATATTATAAAAATGAATATGAGTTTGTCCGTTACGCTTTCATACCTTAAATACTCAATCGATATTATCATGAAATTTTGTTAATGATAATAGACGTTATCAGGGATGTTGAAAAGAACAGTAAATGACATCCCGAAAAATTTACTGTTCCCGAGAGATATGTACGTAAAGCGAGCGAAACCACCAAAAAAAGCAAGTTACGAATAGATAAAATTGAAGTGGATTATATCTGGAACGTATCCATCCAAATGTTATATGGAAGAGATTGCTATTAGCGATAAGGCCGCCCTTTGTACTAAGCACACAATTTGAAATGTGTAATTAGTATACACATACAAAAAATGTACAAAAGAAATTGAATAAATCAATCAAGGTGGTAGATATGAAGAAGTAACAACAAAGTGACAGTTAGTTCTCATATAACAATAAAACCATTGTCACGAAAACAAAGCCGCTGGCAGCGTTAAGTACGAATTATAAAATGAGTCTAAAATCCCGCTTGGAAAACATCGTAAATGGCACCCTATAAGTATGGAATTTCTATCGTGTATTGGGGGCAAATGGGTCAGACTTGAACAAGGTTTTCCGCTAGCTAACATTTTTCTCTCTAGCAACACTGACACGGAACGGTCGGCGCACGCGCAGAGCCATGACCACAAAGGTCCGCAAAGGACTGTAAAGCTTGTTATCCAATGATCTACGTATAATTTAATCAAAATGTATCAAAAATATCATCTCAATATTTTCGTAGAAATATTATTACAATTAAGGATTTCTATTTATTATTTTTGCATTAAATGGTTTTAGAATTATATTATATAGAGACAATAATATAATGAGTAAAGTAGGAGAATAATATAAGTTTAAGAGGTTCATTAGTCAAATTATAAAGATACTTTTATAAATTCAGTTACTTAATTTCAAACATTATAGCAGGTAATCGAAGATTATTTAAAGTATAAAGTAAGATATCGTTTGGCACAATAGTACAATACTGATTGTTATTTCCACTAAAAATTGAAAGCAAATAATGAATTAGGTTTGTATCCGAAAATATTGAGTTAAGCTGTTAAGAGCTGGCTAGGTCAAGAGCGTAGTCACTTCGATAATAAAACTGCAAAACTCCACTGTATTATATAAATTTACAAATTACTATAACGAGCGTATAAAAATGAAAAGTAGCTTATGTATGTATATTACTACGAAAGTAATACAGTTCAGTTTGTACCTCTAGCGAAATCTATAATTCTTTATAACATGACTAGACTAGACCTCGCTTTCATTGGTCGCTAAACCTTAAAAGCTAGATGGCGCATCGCCTTTTTTGGAAGTGGTCGCGAGTTGCAAGAACTGTCACTATGTTCTCGAACCAATTTTCCGCAGAACTCAAAGGCTACGCGACAAGACAAAGGTAAATACTATAAACCTATATACATATTTTATGTAGTAACTTTAGTTTAATTGTTAACATATTTTTAATGAAAATACTTAAATTACATGTAAGAAGTGACGTAATTTGATCCGTGGTTCACGACTTTCTTCACAGTATTGGATTCTGCAATTTCACACGCGACAAGTTATTAATGGGTGACAAACATTATCTTTAGCATCTCGCGTGTTGACCGCCAGGTTGTCGGGCACGATCTGTATCTACCATTGACATACGCGCAGAAAACAACTATCCAGTTACCTTGATTGGTGATTGCTGTGGAAAATTACCATTTCTCAGCTTAATCATATGTTGGACATCAACGTAAATATTAGATTAGTCCCGATAAATAATTAGTAATACTTCGGACCGGATTTAAAGGTTAGGAGGTGTTGGGACGTAAGGCTGTTCCTAACAGTTAAATGAAAGGGCCTATTTGTACAAAATATTGATTACCTAATTAATGTGATCAAATTCAAGGCCGTATTGGAGTAATAGATTTAATTATTGATAAGGAAAATTATTTAATTCAATTAAGCCGTATATAGTTGGAACTGTAAGAAAATACAAGCCATATTAGCCTGTAGTCCGGTGAAGCTGTGAAGACCCTGCCAGGTCAATAGCGTAGTCAGTTCGAGAAAAAAAAAGAAGAAAAAAGCCATATTAGCCTATACCGGCGCACCGCATATCAATTGACGGTACTTATAGATGACAATAGTTGTTATTACAAGGAAAAAAAAAGATAACATGACATGGGGTCCTTCAAGCGTAACGTGAAGAGACATTTATGCAGGCCGGCATGACAGCGACGACCGCCGGAGGAGGGCGTATCTCTCGATGGGCGCCGTTGTTTTTGGATTGTACTGTGCTTACGATCAGGCACAGTGCAGTCACTATGCCGTGCTACAATAAAAAAAAAGATATGATTGAAGATTTCGTGTTCAAAATATCATATTACGAAAAATTTTTACACTTTATAATACTTCGAATAATCAATATAATATATAATATGACCTTATATTAGACGACACCTAATAACACGCTAAACCTGGAGGTATTGGCTGTTGAGTATAACTGCCTGAGTACACCCTTGCCCACAGGTCTTTGCTAGATAGCCTAGCTAAGCAGGTTTAGAAAACGTCTCGCACCATACTATAGTTTGAATACAACCTTTTCTTTCATCAAAAGCTCCGACTCATTGCAGGGTACTAACTAACCCACGCCGTTCAACAGTTTATCGCGCTACCAGCGACCCATCATCACTTTTGTTCATTCAAACCTAATTACCATAACCGCAGAATTATATATTAGCCGCCATTTCAGTGCTAATTACGTGTATAATGGCTCTTGTACATAAGCAAAATTTAAAACGAAACCATGTCGCTGAATTGTGTACGTATCGTTTTTGAAATAACCACATATGGTGTTTATTACAAAAGCAATGACATAGATATTTTATTAAAGACTTTATGCATTAAATTGGCACATTTTTTTATTTTCAATGAGTAGGTAGAGTCTATGTATATATGTGTGAGTAAGTTTATTTATGCACTAGCTGTACCCGTAACTCCGCCCGCGTGGATTTTTATTTAAAAAATGAAAAATAAATAATAGTTTAAAAAAAGTAAAAAAACTTTTAAAAATGTAATTTTTTTTACAAAAATATACATTTATTTCTAATTTACACTATTCTTAATCCAGATTTATTAAATTTTATTTTCTGTTTTTTAGTTGGATTTTTTATGAAAGCGTGTTTTTTGTTTTTTTAAACTATTATTTATTTATCATTTTTTAGTTAACTTTTTATAACTTTTTTTTTCGGATTATTGCATTGTCATCAACCCTTGACAGGTGTGCAAAGTTTGAATTAAATCTGATCGTTCAAAGTAGGACAAAATCGAGCTCAAAGGGGTCGGTTACAAACATACATACAGGTGAAGCTAATAAAAGCGTGATAAAAACAGTTATTAATAACTCATCTGAATATATTAAGTCCATTTACTTAACTTATCTACTTTTCTCTCGTTTTTACGCCGCGTCGTCATTAAAATTACAATAACTTTTGATAGAGTCGACCGATTTTGATGAAACAAAGACTAAGTTATTCTCGAGGATATACTTTATGAGACATAGACAGACAGACATAGACAGACAGACATAGATATAGACATTTATGAGATATTAGACAGTCATGTCTTGGTGTGGTTTTATTGTGAACCCAGTACTTTAGCAGTGATTCGTGTTCATACAAACGGACAGACATTTTTAAAAATGATTGAAATGTATTCTATTACTTACTCCTAGACACTTACAACTTTTTTTTCACGAAAAAAGTAAAGACACGTTAAATATACTTATTATATTTTTTTTTTTATAGTAGCACGGCAAAATGACTTTACTGTGCCTGATGGTAAGCGCAGTACAATCCAAAAACAATGGCGACCACCGAATGACACACTATCCATCGCCGGTCGCCACTGTCATGCCGGCCTGCGAAATGCTGGATATGCACAGGCTGATCCCGAAACGCAACCCGCAGAAGCGAATCACTATGATGGGCTTTTTCGCCATATACATGGTGGTTGCGACCCAGTCAGGCTGTAAAACCCTACCACCCCGCTTTCGCCATTGCCTCGTTCGTTATTCAGCAGGGTGCACCACGTGCAGGTGAGGTTGGCTTGAGTGTCTCAAGTGTTAGATGTTATTCGACACCCCTTACACCCCAAATCCCCTTACACCCCTTACATCTATATATGTGTATACATATATAGATTTGTGTTTTAGTTATTCTTCAGTGTTAAACTCATCTTTATATTATAACTAACTTTTGTTCAAGGATTTCTTTGCATTAATATACATCTTACCAATCACTCCCTACTCCAAACAACGTGTATGCAAAATTGCATGATAATCAGTTGAGTAGTTAATAAAAGCGTAACAAACAAACAAACTCAAATTCGCCTTTATAATACTAATATTATAAATATACTAATGTAATAATATTATATGTATGTAATATGTACATATGAATGTATGTAATAAAAATATGTTTATTTGCACTACCTACAATACCACTTTCTCCGCAATACCGCTGGTTAACTGGAAGAAAATGCCTTATAGAATTAAGCTCACGAGTGTACAAAAGAAAAGAAACTGTTTAAATTAATAGATAATATACGTAGATAGTGGCCAGTATGACGTCGATATATTATTTTAAAATAGGCGTACGCTACCCATTAAAAGACGATTTGTATCCTAAATATACATACGCCCACGTGTTTATTTTATACGTGAGTATATTAAGGGCGTTGTACCACGTGTTTATTTTAGTAATAAATACATACTATAAATTCGGTGATCTGTTCGTGGCATATAAGATAATTCTGTATGAATAAATTAATATTTCTACAACACTTCTTAAGTGTTATGTAGCGTACGCCTATTTTAAAATAATATATCGACTTCACACTGGCCACTATCTACGTATATTATCTATCAATTTAAACAGTTTCTTTTCTGTTGTAACATATTTAAATGCGTTACCTATTATGAATATAATCTAAGTAAATTTTACAGTGATAAAAAGGCAAAATAAATAATGAAGAGATGATAAAAACGACAACGCCGGCCAAGTTTTTTATCGAATCTTCTCGAAAACAGAAATGTTTTCGTATCTACTAGTCGTAGCGTAGAGATTTGCAGTTATTTGCTTGGGATGTAAAATAAATGAAGTTTATATAGATAGTAACATATTAAAATGCTTTACAATTTATTGGTTTAGTCTATTTGTATAGTAGAAAATCATATATATTAATACGTGAAGCCTAAACTTTGTATCCCTTTTTAACGGAATTGGGCGAACGGATCAACGTGATATTTGGCATACCTAGGTTAAAGTTTATATGGAGGAGAAGTGCAGAAAGCTATTTATTTTATATACAATGCATTAGAAGTACATTAAATTAATTAAAATATGCATTACTCACACTAATGCTTCAATTTTACACAACATATACACACATGTAAATAAAAAAGACATTTTGAAATACGTCAATAAAGGACTTCAAAAAAGGTTGTGAAGGAGGTCGCTATGCTCGACTGTATGTATTATTTTACTCTTACGTTCCAATTACCCTTTTTCATTCTACATTCAACAATGATATTAACCCTAATAAAATTCAAACTTAAAAAATCAATGAACTATGGTCGAATGTCGACCACTGGGCGCCCACTAGTAATAAGAAAAACATAATAAATAGTGAAGAGGTTGCAAGCCACCGTTGGACAGGTGTTTTGTCGAATTTTCTCGAAAACAAAAACGCTGTAATTTAGATATTTGCTTGCTAACAAATAACGTTTATTTTAGTTTACCTAACGTACTAATAAAAATACAGTAGAACCTGGATAAAGTAAAAACCTGTATAACTTCAAAAAATAATCTGTTCCCTTCCCCTCAGAGCCTAAAACCTCTATTACTTAAAATACGCAACCTAACTTAAACTAATAAATTCAGTATTAGCCCTCAGTTACATAAAGAAATGAATATTAACAACACTAACATACGCTGATAAAATAAAAGCGATAAAGGAGGTGAAAAGTGGATTAAAAAGGGTAGACGTTGCGGTTTAGAATACACGAAAGTACATGATCACTTATAATTAAAAAAGAAGCTGAACTCTTGAAGAAACGAGAATCTGGAGAAAAAGTAAAAGACGTCGGTATTATACACCCATAGTGAAAAAAAAAAGCTGAAGAGTTCGCCATTTCGCTGAAAATCCCTAATTTTAAAGCTAGCAATGGCTGGTTAGAAAACTTCGAGTGTAACATAAACCCTAATTTAAAAACTCTATACCTTAAAATATGTTGTACATCCATTGTAATTATGAAATTCACTTCTAGATTGGTCAAATCCGATTATCGCATTGATCAAAAGAAGTACTGGAATGTCACTTAAAAGATGTTTAAAGATATGTTATGGTAAGTTTCTATTTGCAAATACAAACACAACAGGCAGTAAACTTGAACTACTTAACCAAGAAATCTGTAGAATAATTACTGGCATGTTTATATTGTGGCTTTTATTAATAACATTGGTTTAGCAAAGCTTACATGTGCCAAGTATTACGGGAACAAAACGATCGAATCGCATGAGAAACACAAACACGCTAATCCCTCAGTAAATATCGGGCTGTGGTCATTGTTTCAACGCTTGATATTTTCTTTCTTTTTTATTCTTAATTTGTATCTATATTATCTGTAAATATAAGTAAATACGTGTGGTACGGTAGGGAAAAAAATATGTTACGCATTAAACATACGGTAGGTATGTATTTGTGTATATGTGTACAAGTGTCTGGCTGGGTCTAGTGGTTACCCAAAATGAGTACATATAAGTAAATATAGTTAAGTATTTATACTACGGGACTATATATTGTATGAACATCCTCATATACATACAATTTAATACATATAAGCCAAAGAAATTTCACATACTCCGCGTGAACACATTGACATACGCGCTTTTTTTTTTTAATAGTATATAGCTCAGAATATCATTTATCACGTGAAGTGTTTATCAAACTATCCAAAGGTACTCCATTACACATGAAAGCGCTGACATAAAAGTAATGAAGATTTATTCGAGGTATACACGTAAAAACGACTTTCATCGTAATCTTTATAACATGACCTCGTGTAGGTGGGTCTCGTAAGCCCTCGCATAATTCAGGAGTGAAAACTCGCCTTAGTGAGGGTCTGGCCATTAGTCTTGTTGGAAAAACACCTGTCGCCGCAAAAAAGATGCGTCACTAACCCCGTGCGAGCAGATAAGGTAAACATTTGGTAACCTCATAATGTGCGTTAGGTAAAATGTTTCGAGTAGGTACTCTTTGTAAAAATAAATGAATAAAATATAACTTTATAATAAACTTCACGCATTTGATTATCTATTTTTAGCTAGATGTTCACCCCGGCTTCGTACATGTGTAACGCCAACAAAGAAAATGAAACCATTTTTTTTTTTTGTAGAACGTCAAAGAAGTGACTGCTCTATGCCTGATGGTAAACATAGTACAATCCAAAAACAACGGCAACAACACGAGAGACGCGCCATCTTTTTTCGGTCGCCGCTGTCATGCCGGCTTGCGTAAATGCCCCTTCACGTTACGCTTGAAGGATCCCATGTTATAGGAAAAACGTAATACACTAGGCGGGAGATTGTTCCATAGCTTCACGGTACCGCAAAGGTAAGACGTCGCGAACTTTTTAGTTCGTGCCCAGATAGGATTTACGGTAAAGCTGTGTCTCCGAAGACAAGCGCGCGTGGTTCAGTTATGAAATGGAGAAGGACGGGTTAAATTCTCAATTTATTAATAATTAATTCTTCGCTTTACAGTACGACCACGTAATTAAATAAAATGGCAACTGAACCATTGACTGTTAATCTGTTAATTAGGTCAATATTTTTAAATATCTCACTCACTGGCTAATTATTTTATACAGATTTTTTTTAACCCAAATTATTCAATTTTCCGTACGATTATTTACATCAAACCTTGTTCTAACAATTGCAAACAACAATAAAAAATATAGCCAAAAAGGTGTAACCGTTCTGAAGTAATAAGGTTACGTACATTCGGCAAGTATTTTTTATGGTTTCATAGTGTTCGATTAAATATTGTCTTATTATATATTATTATCAATCTCAAATATAATATTAATTTAATTATTTATGAATTTTATACTTATTGAGGAATATCGTTGCTCCAAGTAGTATTATTGAAAACCGGATTATAGTAACAGTCGACCGTTACGAATATACAAATTTTCAAACTGTATATTAGCATATTTAATAACTATCGTGTTATCCATAAATATAGGTGAGATTAATATATCCTTATATTTTTCGATTATATTTCCGTAATATTGTAAGTTGACAAAACATCAACAGATAGAACGTGTGCATTGTACTATTCATTTTTATATACACACCAGGATGACACAATATATATACGTATATACGATAACACACATGACCATTTAAATCCAAATGTACGTTGTATTATAGTTACCAAACAGTTAATATATGTATATCTATATATCTCTATACATATAATAAAAATGAAAATCTAACGTGTCTGTACTCTTAGATTTTTGTGAAAAAAATTGTTGCAGATATCTTGGATTAAGTAATAAAATACGCTTCAATCATTTTTAGAAGTGTATGTCTGTTTGTTTGAACACGAATCACTGCTAAAGTACTGCGTTCATGACAAAACCTCACCTCGAAAACCATAAAGCAACATTTCCACAAAGTAACAGTTAGTCTTAGTTAGTTTCATTAAAATCGATTTACTCTATCAAGAATTATTGTAATTTTAATGACGACGTGACTTAAGTACGTCAGAAAAATAAGTAAATGGTCTTAGTACATTCAGACGATTTTATTAGTGACTAATTTTTTTTTTACATTACGTTCCACGCGGACAGAGCCGCGGGCACAGCTAGTAAATAAATAAAATTAAAGTGTCTGTTTGTATCTGTAATATCAATATAACAGCTTTTTACTAAATGGATATGAAACGGCACGTATAAGAAATAAAAACAATTTCTTTTTATGTTTTTGTTTGTCTGTCCGTTCCGGTTAATCTCCGAAACAGTTGGACCGATTTTGACAGGACTTTCACTGACAGATAGCTAATGCTGTAAGAAGTAATGATACTATTATTTTAGAAAACAAATTTACGTTCCGTTCAAATATAATCCCTTTATACAAACGCAGACGAAGTCGTGGGCAGATAGCGGTAAATAGACATTTTAAAACATAGACCCATAAGTGACAGTTATGCTTATCACACAAAATTCATTTATGATCGAGAATCAATTCCAACAGTAAGCCCTCTACGACAGCGGCACGACACCTTTTCTTAGGTGATAATATCTCGAAAGACAACTGGTGTGAACAGCTGGTAAGAGAAAGCCAGAAATGGATTTGTTTGAAGGAATATATTAAATAGGCTAAATATTTCAACTATAAAGTAAAGTTACCTAAATAAAAAATGTGCGAACACGATAAACAAACTTGTCTTGCACTTTAACACTAATTTGTACGAATTCGACATTATAAGTGCATGTGAATCCATACAGCTTGATCCACGTATTTACCTTTTTATTAACATTGCTCTGCTGTAAAAACGCATTCATAAAATAATATTTAAAATACACAAACTAAGGTGTAAATTCACGTGTAGCTTCAACAGACTAGTGCGATTTCTTATAAAGAAAAATAGGTAAAGAAACATTTCCCTGTACAAAGTAGTATTTTTATCTCTGGTGTCGTATATATACAAAATGTTTCGCGAAACAAAAAATGTATTCTTAAAGCGTTCTTTTGCTAAATGATGGAATACGATGAGTTTTTTTTTACATTATTCATGTGACTTATTTAGCTGTATTTCATTCTAAATCATTATCATTACATAGTATAAAACAAAGTCCCCTACCGTGTCTGTCTGTCTGTTCGCGATATACTCAAAAACTACTGAACGGATTTTCAAGTGGTTTTCACCAGTGGATAAAGTGATTCATGAGGAACGTTTTGGTATATAATTTGTCAAAGATTTTTTTTATAATTAGGGCGGGACAACATCTGCCGAGCCCGCTAGTAATATTATATTATACATTTATTTAAATACAAAAACGTACTAGTCTGGTGAAGCTGTAAAGACCTGTAAAGCTAATAGCGTAGCCAGATCAAAAAAATAATAATAATAAAAAATTTCTATTCGTATTGGTACTAAAATCTGTCGTCAAACACCTATGTTCCGGCAGCTGCAGTTTAGTGCCAGTCCCTCCTCTAGGTTTAGGGTGTTTATCATTATGGACCACAGCACCATTTAACATCAGGTAAGACCTTGGTAGAACCCTACAAAGTATAAAATAAATTCATCGTCAATCATCGTCTTTAATCGTATGTTATTTATAATTACTTTTATTTTGTGTTTTTTATACGTTAATCCCTTTTATTATTCCTGTTTTCGTTGCAAAGATTTCTCTTTAATGTTGTGTTTCCATTATATTTTCATTCATCTGTAAAGCTAATGGTTTTATAAGATTGTTATGGAAACAGACCAAATTAACAAAGAGATAAATTTAAAAAAAATATCGAAATCTGTCAAGTAGTTTCTGAGTGATACGTGCGTGAACAGCAGCAACATACCTCTCTCATTTTATATATATATAGATTCGAGTGACATATTGTAGTTTATTTTACTCTCCCGATGTACATATACAGCCCACAACAAATGGCCAAAAGTGGAACGCAACAAGTCTTACATTGGATATCCTCGGTGTGGGTCGAAGAGGAAATGGTCTGCGACGTTCACGGTCGTATAACTCAGGGACCGAACGAGAACGTCGGCCATTACTAGTGCCGTCAACAGTCGATACGCACATGATATGTCGATACAGATCTATTCTAGTAAATGTATGTACATATAACCATATATTTATTTCTACCTTTCGTTTTGAGCTTTAAGGTAAATACAAATTTTAGCAGTTGGTAACGCTTTATCGTTTATAGTTTTGTATTGAGGAACGTGAACAATCACTACAAGACAGCAAAGAGTTATTAATAGAAGTGTACTTGCATGGTAAGAGTACTTTAATCTCAGTGTGCAGAATATTCCGGACAAGTTACAATATCGAAAACTGATTCCGAGCTACAAGTTTTACAACTGTTAATACTCCGAAAAAAATTAGATGTAAATAGCTTAAAAACTAGAACCATCAGATAATTAACAAGTCTGTATCTAGTGGATATTAAACTGTTTCGGAATTAACATAAAATAATTATCTTCATTAAACAGACTCATAAAGTTAAAGGTAAACATCGAATTAATTTGACGTTACACCGCAAATAGCATAACAGTAAAAAATTTAATCACCACTTAATTAAGCCGAACTTTAATTACACACCTCAATTAGTCAGCATAACATTATGAGTTACATCTGCATTTAATTATGTTAATTATATAATTATTTGGGATGGACAAATGTTATACGTAAACAGAATCGCGTGTCAGCTAAGAATAATAATTCCAATCCCGAATCGATATATGGGGCGTGGACATGACACAACACTAGACAGCGTGGCGCTAGTAATTCAATCCGGTCAAGAAGGGAGGGTGCTTATTGCCCGGCCCTTACATATATTACATCTCTCACTCGCCTCCGTCGGGTTGTATAGTACTTTAGGCTTAGGCTGACGACGTTCCCTCGCTTACATAAATTCCCACCGAACAAAAGTACGCAGGTCTAATTAAGTCGGGACACTTCTGAATATTTCAAGCGTGGACGTCCTGAAATTCAAGTGACGTCCTAACCCCTTGAACTTGGTTCTCGTCCCGTGTAATTACGCAGTAATGTTTCAAAGAGCATGAAATTTTCAGCAGATGCGTGAAAGGGTCGCTCAGATATTACGTGACAAACCCGTAGCATACCACGGAGACCTTTAAAAAGGGTAATTTTCTTCCAGAATTACGACAGGCGGTGATAAATGTATTGTGTAACAGGGTGACCAAACTACAGATGCATACTCGATGATACTACGAACTAAACTATTAAATAAGAAGATAAGACTATTAGGGTTTTTAAAAGATAAGGAAGATCTAGTTATAAAACCTAGGATCCTAAAAGCTCTACTAGTGATGTCATGGTAGTGGTCTCTAAATGATAATTTTTCGTCAAATAAGATACCTAAATCTTTCGCCAAAGATTTTCTTGCTAGTAATTTATTGCCAATTTTGTAAGGATAGGTAATTTTATATCTCTTATTGGTAAAAGAAATGACAAAACATTTGTCAACGTTAAGGTACATAACGTTATCAATACACCAGCGGGATATAGTGTCAAGATCTTGTTGTAGAAAGAAACAATGAGAATCATTATTAATAGATTTAAACACTTTAAGATCGTCAGCATAAAGTAATGATTCACAAGAAAGCTGATTAATCAAGTCGTTTATAAAAACGTTTGTTGTAAAGAGATGGCGCCACAGTACAGATACCTCGCGCTTTCATATAGTCGCTTTAATGACATGCGGCTGTCGATCCGATATAATTCAATTAGCTATGTCAATAATAAATTTATTGTCCTCTTGTCTGTTAGTCATGTTGTTGTCCTTTCGTCGTCTAGTAAGGAGTTAAAAGATACGTTGAAGTCTGGTGGTAGTTCACTAAGAATTTATTCATAAAAAACGTGTAATATTTTTGGTATTTTATAAAATATGTACAATGTATCTCCACATACTACAGTTCTGATCATTCTAAAGATTAATCCAAAAATTTTTTTTTATTTCAATACACGTCTTTCCAATTTTCATGCTTACAGTCTCATAAAGAGTCTTTCAGGAGAAAGTAATTTAATAATATCAAAGGCCACTTGGTGTAAAATGAACGCAACGCAATAACGGGGTTCTTTGAACTCCTCTCGCGATATTTCCGGTTCCTGTAAGCAATCGATAACAATATTTCTATTGAGGGGGTGACGCGAGAACCGAGGGTAACGTAACTTACCCAGCCCAAGATATTTTTCATTACAAAGTTTGAATTTCTATAGACGGCTTATGATTGAAAGCGTATTACAAAAGCTTATTTTTACTTCACCATTGTTATTTTCAAAGTTTATCTTTAAATAAACATAATTATTTTACATTAACATATTTATTGTTACGTATTTATACCATAACTAGCTTCTGCTCGCGACTTTGTGAGCGTGGATGAGTTAGTTTAGGCTAACACTAACACGCTAGCGGAAGCTCTCAATGGGAAAAAGTACCCCGATTTTGCAACATTCTTCATTGGTGCTCCGCTCCTATTGGTCTTAGCGTGATGATAAATAGCCTATAACATTTTCCGATATATGAGGTATATAACACTGAAAGAATTTTTCCAATCGGACCAGTAGTTCCTGAGATTACCCACTACAATGTCACAAACTCACAAACTTTACATCTTTATAATATTAAGTATAGAAGATGTATAGACTAGTATAGATAAAAATAACTAGATTATTAAACGAAATATAACCCCCAAATCGTGTATGTTAATTAGCAATTCAGAGTAAATTGTTTGCATTTGTAATTGTGTTTGTAGTAGATACGAATGTAAAATAAATATTCCATATCTCTGTTTTTAAGTAATCATAATTGGCAATTAACTAAAATATCAACAAAATAGTTTTGTAATTACTAAATTATAAACAACATACATGATCTAAACCGATAACAAAAAGTACAGAGTGTGGCATAAAGACACACGATAGAAGTGAAACTTTTGTATTACAAAGTGGCGTGGTGTTCTCAGGCGGTCACCTTTTCAATTACTGACCACGCCAGATGTTGCTTAGTTTCGGTGATCGGACAAGAACCAGTGTTTTCAATACTCTACCCAACACAGTGTTTAACACCCACCACTTTTCGTCACCCAAAAAGGTTGCCGATTAGATTTTCGGGCCCTCCCATAACGAATTTTGCTTCGAAAAATGCGTATGTTTATTTATTTGTTAAAGATCATCAACATGACAGCACATAACTTTATATTTTGAAATGTTGTTGTGAAGTCAAGTATATATTTGTAAAAGCCATTCTACGTAGGTTTAAATATATTTTAGTATTATATAGATATTTGGTACATAGCCGCACACTTTGTACCTATTCATTCTTATCTGTGCCCCCTTGCTCTATTTCTGATAGCAGAGTGTACAAAGGTTATCAATATGTCAAACCAACAAAACCTTGATTGATAAGTGCAAAATGTTTGCTTATTGAGTTCTAGATAATTCAGATAGCAATTAAAATTAACGCATTACATAATTTGTATACTCGTTGAAGAAGAATAAATTACTCATAATATTTTGAACACTCATAATATAACGAACACTACGATTTTTTATATAATTATTATGGCATATTAATTTCAAAAAAAGTTTGAATATGAAATTACCATTTTAAGGCACTGGCAAGTTTGAATTAAAATTGAACCTGTCTTAAATTTTTTACACGAAAACTGTAATATTCTTAATTTGAGAAAATATGATATTCGATTTTTTTTACATTACTTTCAATTGTGTTTACATTCAATCTGAAAGAAATACAGCATAAACTATCGTAATTGTATCGTAATATACGTATATACTGTAGAATTCATCAAGCGAAAAAGCTAAGAGCAAAACACTTCATCCCACATACTCGTAGCTACCTAATCTTTCGTGTAAATCAAGAAATACGGTTCTCTCAAACGTTTAGTTCAAGCGCTCTCGACATTTTGTCGCGTGTCGCTCGAGAGCACATTAGGCCTACCCTTGTGATATGCGAGCGAAGTAAAAGGTTTCAAACATCTGCCCCCCTGTGCAATATTAAAACGTGTAAAAAGTATGCGACAGTTTATAAAAAAAAAGGTACGCGATCGTGCAAATATATTTGAAGAGTAGCCATCGCCTGTGACTTTCGTTAAAAAGGTTTTATATCGTTAATAATACAAGTCTTACCTAAATAAATTTTCTAAAGTCTTTTACTTTTTTATTGTGATTTTGTCATTACCCTTGGATACCAATAACGACATTTCAATTAATTTTAAGTTACAGACATCTGTACAATTTGATAATTACTGCTCAGTTTCCATGGAAAAACATAACCATGTGTAGGTTAATAAGTCTGAAAAGTTCTGTATCTGCCATTGAAAGATATCTTGCGAGATATCTGTTCGAAATATGTTCATTTGTTTTGTTTATCTCCATAGGTTTTATATGACCACAATTCTGTAGAATAAAAATAGAATCGTTACACGTTTTACATATTTAACCTAAATATTTAATCCTAATATTATTAATGCGAAAGTGAGTTCATTTGTAGTTTGTTACGCTTTCACATCGGAACCACTCCATCGATTAACATGAACTTTTACATATACATTGTCAGTCATATAGAAAAAGACATAGGGTGTACCCTATGTCCAGAAAAAGATCATTCAGAAACAAAATGTACCCAGTGGATAGATGAAATCTACATTAACGCATCGGACTAAGGTTTGAGTTCTCGCGACTTCGTTGGAGGTTTCGATAAAGGAAAAAACATTGTTATGAAACCATAACATGCTCATAAGACTTTTTCTAAGTTCGTCTGGCTAGTAGCTACTAGTACTAGTAACTATCCTCGACTTAAAAACCTATCCCCAATTACCTGCATTATCCGATAAGAAATATAGGTATATAAGAGTTGTTGACGTATGTATGCTTGGTACACATATACGTTTCAACAACTCATATATGTATGAATAGTTAGCTTAGCTTAGGTAAGCTAATTTTTTTTTATATCATAGGAGGCAAACGAACAGGTGGGTCACCTGATGTTAAGTGATCACCACCGTCCATAGACACTTGCAACATCAGGGGAGTCGTAAGTGCGTTGCCAGCCTGTGTTGGGGAGGGGGGTGAGGTAGGTCTCCGGCGCTCTAACTGACCGAACGAAACGCAACATAGCTTCAGCGTGGCTCTACCATCTACAAAGTAATTATTGGAAGTGTCGTAAAAAAAGCCGGCTGGGAGCTTTGATATAACAAAACAATCGAACGACGCTGACGAAGTCGCGGGTATCAGTTAGTACACGTATGAATTAAAATAACACACTAACGCTGAATCACAAGCAAGGCGAGCGGTTAACTCCATTGAAAAATTCACCCCCAGACCGACCGGGGGCAACTTCGGCCAATCCAATTACGAACGCGGAACTCCGGAAATTCTAAACCGATTATACTGAATTGAAAACATTAAGTACTTTACGGATTTTGGAGTCGCTGTCCGAGCCAGAACGAACCTTATTTCGACAGTTGTGAATCGATATTTTATTAATGCCGTAACGGTTATAAGAGTCAAAGATAGAATACGGATGAGAATTATGCCCGTAAAACTCCTATTTTGCACTCCACGCAAAGATGCTTATTAGAAAAGTTTTATGGCTTTGAATTTTAGATAAACATCGTTTGCGGATCATGACCGATGGGTTATTATAAAAGTGCTGACTCCTGACTGATGTAAGAAACCACAATTGTGATATCTACGCAATTTAAAGGGTCGGCAACGCGCATTTGACACCTCTAATGTTGCAAGCGTCCATAGGCTGCGGTAACTGCTTAACATCAGGCGGCCCGTTGTAGTCCGGTGAAGCTGTGAAGACCCTGCCGGGTCAATAGCGTAGTCAGTTCGAGAAAAAAAAAATCAGGCGGCCCGCATGCTCGTTTGCCACCATAGTAGAATAGAAAAAAAATCGGACTTCAACAGAATTGAAATTTCACCATGGCTGCGGTAACTGCTTAACATCAGGCGGCCCGCGTGCTCGTTTGCCACCATCGTTGTAAAGAAAACAAAATCGGACTTCAACAGAATTGAAATTTCAGCGTAATGAAGCAGAATAATCTCTTTAAGAAAGAAATATTGTTCTCTAGATCTATGTAAGACTAGTTTCTGCCAGCTACTTCATCTGCTTGGAATAGCGGGCTAACACGCAGCGCAAGCTCTCAAAAGGAAAAAAATATCCTGATTTTGAAACAATCTTCATTGGTGCTCCGCTCGTATGGTTTTAGCGTGATGATATATAGCCTATAGCCTCTCTCGATAAATTAGTTATCTAGGCACTGAAAGATTTTTTTTAATCAGACCAGTAGTTCCTAAAATTAGCGCATTCAACCAAACCAACAAACAAACCCGCCAGCTTTATGATATTAGTATAGAATTACATTAACACGAGCGAAGCCACGGGCAAAAGCTAGCTGTATTATCGTTCGCAACTGTTTTATAGTATTAAATTTCTATGTAACTCGGAAGATGTCGCGGGCGGTTGTTAAAATATAGAAAGATGGATTTTGGTATTTATATTTTAGATCGCCGTGGACGTTTTTTTTTATTTTAAATAAGGGATATAGTTTATACTATTAATTTAATTTTATATCTTAACGAGATAGCCCTGAAGCACATTATGTTCTGCAGCGTTCGACCGACCATCATAAGAAATGGTATTCATAGATATTTCAACACAGAATAATTCCCATTCTATTTATGTAACTCATGTAATTATTACAACAAACAGCAATTGCAATTAATAGTCACAACCGCGTGCACAGGTAGTAGTACCTCATAATTATAAGACATTATGATTCAATAATAACTAATATAAAGGAGTTTTTGGCGGCATTTTGGTCTGTGATGTAGTGGATTTTATATTTTATTCATAATCTTGTGTTACTTGACTCTATATTGTGTAACATTGGTGGTGTTTTATGTAATATAGTTTGTTTATTGTGCATAAGCGAAGTGAATGGAAAATAATACAACTGACAATGAATTTTGAGATGCCACAAACAACTCCATGGAAGATGGCCACCATCTTGTTAGTTAATTGAAATTACATCAAGAAACTTGTAATATCGATACTCACTTGACAATGGCAGTAATAGTCTACTAGAAGACTGGTTGCCAAAAATGGAATGGAAGAAGAACTTATAATACTATTAACTACTCGACAATGGCAGTAATAATCTATAAGCTTGGTTGCCAAAAATAAAGTTAAAAAATAAACTAATATAAGATTATTATTCGATCAACTGCATCAAAACTCTTTGTGTTAGATATTTACAAATTAAAACTTTATTGATATGGAGAAACAAATAAATATTGGCAATTTGCAATTTATGACAACAGTGTGACCCTGACGGTAGATGGAGGCTACGAAAGCTCGTTCCGTTGTCTTCGTGAGTCACGACTCGGAAAGTGACAACTACAGGTACAGGTAAGAGAAAAAATGATTTTATTGTATGTATATCCGGTTACTATACAGCTGTATTAATATAGCATCAAATTCACTTTAAGAGGACATGTGTTATGCAGGTATCTCTTTGTAAATAGTGTATTATTATGCAAGATATTGTCTCTCCTCCATTTCATATACTAATGATGTAATATCGAAATAAGCTGAAAGTAAATAGGTACATTGGAAAATAAATAACTCACCAGGAGAATAGGTCGTAGTGATGATTTGAAATAAAGAAAAAGATCTTAAATACATATCATAATAGACATAATCATAATCATCATCAGCCTCTAAGAGACCCACTGCAGGGTTTTAGGCCCCTCTTCTTTAGGCAATTTCAAACTAGGAGAAATGCATAGTTCTATATTTTCCTACATACGAAGGTTTATAAAACTGTACATTTTCTGTCGCCACTATTCTTATGTAACTTCGTCACACAGTCTCTTTCTACTAACGATGTAGGATCAGCATTAGTTCCAAATTGTAAGATTTAGTGCAGATACAGAATACGCAATGTAAATAATGCAAACATTAAAATCGATAAGTTTACTTCAATTTTTTTTAATCTTTCTTCTCATTTCGTACTTGCACAGATATTTAAGATATTTTTTTATTATATAAAAATTACAATTATTTATATTCTATGTGGCTATAACTAATAATTTAAAAAGCACATCCAAAGAAATTAATCTTTGAGCATGCGAACCAGGGCATGTAAAAGGATTTTCTCACAGTCAATTTTAACACACCTAAATACTAGTGTTTCTTAAAATATAACAATGAAGTTCGATGAAGGTGACGGAGACCTCTCTTTACTTTTATAGCTCGCTCGCATTCGGCTAATATTTCAAAATGTGGCTATTATTTTTTAAACGGTTCTCATTTGTGTAAATTTTCACCCTCCGCCCATGGTACATAATAACGCAAGTGATCACTCTTCTCAGAACAACTGCACAATTACGTTATAATCACATTAACATTGTTCCATAACGTGTCTGTTTCCTCATGATTTGCAACGTGCTTTATATTTTCAACATCGATTTACAAACCCTTTTCAATGTACACACAATTCAACAGAAATGTTATTAAACTGCAACTGTCTGGAATTTTGTTCATAGTACTTACAACATAATATATGACACCAATACAATGTAGCTTATATTCTGGGTGTATACAGCTTTCTACTCCATTCATTTTTAGAATGAGATAAGTAATTCAAGAGATTCACGTTGCATCAGCATGTAAGGAATCCACAGCAGGGCCGTAGGAACGTATGATCATAATCGTCCCGCCTACGTATTGGCTATTTCAAACTCCGAGTAATCCACAATTATATATTTTCGCATATACGATGTTACGTCAATAACATTTCTCAGGTTCAGGTGTCCTCACAATGTTTTCCTTCACCGTCAGCCGCTAGTGTAACCAATTTAAATGAGTAAATGTAAGCGTATTCCCAAAAAATCTTTATTAGAAGTGGGGAAACTATGGCCTCCATGAGTTTTATGCTGCCGTCATAGGAGCTAACTCCGTTATTTACTAATATTTAATTACGTACAGGACATAGGGAATTCTATTCTATTCTAGGGAAATATCATGACACAAAATAACGATTTGCATATTTGCTTGAGAGATAAAACGAAGCATATGAAAAATGCGACAAAAGTAAATGGACCTTTAGAAAAATTAAATATATCTCAGAATTATTTATTTTATATCATAGGAGGTAAACGAACAGGCGCGTCACGTGATGTGTTATCACCACCGTCCATAGATATTTGCAACACCAAGGGAGTCGCAAGTGCGTTGCCAGCCTGTGTTTGGGGGAGGGGAGGGGAATTAGGTATCCGGCGCTCTCACTGACCGAACGAAACGCAACAATGCAAGCACTGTTACTTCACGTGAGTGTTTCTGTGAGACGATGGTACTACCCCGGGCGAGCCGACCCATTCATACTGATAGCAGCAATAGCTTCGGCGTGCCTCTACCACCTACTAGTCATATCATAATGTTGTTATCATAATCATAGTTTAGTCATGAAATCATAGTTATATCAATAGCACTCGTGTTTACGATAGTACCGGTCCATACAAAATGATTTAAACATGTGGCTAATCCTATATCAGAATTATTTAATGTCACTTTTGACGCATCCAGTTAGTGTTTCATTGATATAACATTAAGTTGCAAGTTGATTACAAAAACAACAGGAAAAAATATTAGTTTTTTCTTTTTATTTTGTAGAATGAATATTTTATACTTTTTCAATAACGTTGTTGTTATCTATACATATAATGAGAATGTAAATCTAAAGTGTCTGTACTATTTAGATTTTTGTGAAAACAATCGTGTGGAACAAGTAATAAAATACATTTCAATAATTTTTTTAAATTGTTTGTATATACATTATTGCTAAAGTACTGCGTTCATGATAAAATCGGTTCACTCTATCAAAATTCATTGTAATTTTAACGACGTCGCGACTTAATTACGAAAGAAAAGATAAGTAAATGGACTTAATACATTCAGATGATTTTATTAGTCAATGTTTTTTACATCAGGTTCCACGCGGACGGAGTCGCGGCCACAGCTTGTTTATATATATAATGAAAAAAAAAGTAAGTGGTAGAGCTACGCTGAAGCTATTAATGTTTTCAACCTGAATGGGCCGGCTCGTCCGGGATAGTACCACCCACCCTCTCACAGAAAACCGACGTGAAGTAACAGTGCTTGCATTGTTGCGTTTCGTTCGGTCAGTGAGAGCGCCGGAGGCCCAACTCCCCTTCCCTTACAACCCCTTTCCCCCAAGACAGGTTGGCAACGCACTTGGGGCTCCCCTGGTGTTGCAAGTGTCTATGGATGGTGGTGATCACTTAACATCAGATGACCCACCCGGCCGTTTGCCTCCTATGATATAAAAAAAAAATTACAAAAGCTTGAAGGCTCTCTGACCATTCGATGCGAATTTTTTCGTAGATGGTTATCGGCTACTTATGTTTTGGATTGATGAAACTATAGATTTTATATAAATAAAAAAAGCAAGACACTGAAAGGCTAGATCAGAGTCACGCGATATCTCTATTATACATTCGATTGTGATCATTCCCTCAACCCTCAACTCTTACGTATGGAAACATTTGCGCTTGCGCCAACGGTCGTGACCTTAAACCCGACAGTGCCATTGTTTCGGCGTGGAAATCTACCCAGTCACAATCCGGTCGCTGTGTGGGAGTGAAACAGTTATCGGACTGTTATGATAAAATTCGATATGTTTGATCCAATATCGCCTTAATTTGAAATCACATATAGATCGTATGTATCATTCAAATACCAGATGGTATTTTAAAACAACAATAGAGAACAACAGTAAACTAGCTTTATATCTGCAAAATAATTTACAAAGATACTAAGTCTACGATAAGGTGGACAAAGTTTTTCTCCTGCTATATGTAATCATTATTATCTGTAGCTATTTTTAATTTTTTTTTCTATAAGGGAAAAAATGAATTGAGATTTGCATAAATAATATTGTAGATTGTAGACGTAACGAGTGTGAAGTATGATGAATAAATATTTATAAATAAAGCTTCGACTCGTCGAAGCCATAGAAAGAAAACTGTGTATTTCCAAATATTCTTTATTGATAACACGAAACACTAAATCCGTTGAGATACAAAGGAGAAAAAGTTTCTAGGCCGCTTATTTTCCACTAGATGGCACTGTAACACATCAACTTTTATAGCGCTCAACCAATTACCGTGAAAATCGGTATGTGTAGATATTTGTATACGGAGAATAAAACAATAACGAATGCGAGTGAAGCCGCGGCCACAGCTAGATTATATTAAAAATACTGATTAAATTAATTTATTACTATGTACTAACAATGAGAATTTCCACGTACTGAAATTTTAAATTACAGTTGAAGTACATTTACTGAGTTATAAAGATAAATTGAACAATAGCCATACGACAAAACTTCTACCACAATTCAATGTTAAGTCTCGTGAGAATACTATTGTGGCGATCGCCGTTTCGTGTTCCCACGTGGGATGAACGCTGACTACAATAAACATGATACGCTGGCTCTCTCTTTTAAAATTGAAAATTTAGAAGTAACATGGAAATTTCGTGTCAGAAAAAATTTAAATTTACTTATAATGTAATAATGTAGAGACATTACCGTACAAAAAATTTAAAAGGCTGATCTGATATAGGTTGAAATCTTCCAATTTATCTCATCCTTCTGTTTCGTTCTGTTAAATGTTGGCTATGAAGTTATACTTCTATTGACGCGTTTAGGAAATTTATTAGAGTGAATTTTACGATGCGCGCGCAAACTGACAACTATAAGCGACACCATGAAGTTGGTTGGTAGCTGCTTGTCACGTTTTCGCGAGAAGTGACAACTATGTTCAAGGTGGTTATTCTAATATGTATGAATCTACACAAGTGTTTTATTTCAGTGGAGGTAAAAAAAATCATACATAAATACATACACATGGCTATTTGTGTGTGATTTTAAATGATATAAGGTGATGAATGATAGTTTAATGTGAGCATTCGGGTTAAAAGTGGTTTTTATATATTATAAACTTAAGTGAGTTCATAGATTTGAAGTTAACTGTCGGTATACTTTTTATTTGTTTACACTATGAATTATTATTATTACATTATTAATTGTTAATTTATTCTACTTCTTTTTGGTATTTGTTATCAAAACGTTTACAATCACATTTAATGTATTTTTAACCGACTTCGAAAAAGGCGGAGGTTACTACGTTCGGTTGTATGTGTTTTCTTTAATGTATGTTAATCGATATCAATCCGTCAATTATAAACCGATTTTAATGATTCTTTATTATTTGAATTGGTTATATTCAGAGGAGGTCCCGTATAAATTTGAAGAAAATATTCAACCCCTAAGGGGGTGAAAAATCGTTTATTTGATTTCCACCCACTTCGTCTTTACGTATTTTCGTGAAATTGGAACCGATTTATTATACGCATTAGAAACCAGATATATTTTGTGCACACTAAAAATGGAAAAATATTTTTTTTTTTTACAAAAAAAATATAAACCGCCTTCGATGTGAAAAACTAATAAGGCACTAAAAAGCGAAAAATAACTGAATTATTAAATTATAATAAATAATATTGATATTTGCGCTACCTAAAAATATATTTGAAGTCGATGCCAACTTTTATACTATTTGTTTGTCTTTTTGTTCTAGCGCGCTATAGTGTAATCAAACTTCAGTCATATTTCTTGGACAATATACATCCAATAAATCTGGGGAACCACGACATAAAACTGTTGCAATAATACAAAAGCAGAAGCTGTAAATACATACTCTGATGACCCAAAAAAATAAAACGATCCGTGTCCCAGACGGCGCAATTGAACCGTCTACAGCGAGATACATAAATTGGTCAAAACAATCAATGGAGTTCCACGAAGCCGCTGTTGTTCTCGAAAGGATAGGATTTCCTCGGTAGAACATCAAACACACATTGTTGTCTTGACGTTCGATAGACGAAACACTCTATTGTGAACACGGTAGCGAGATGGCACAAGACAACCTCGTGAGTCACGACCCACGCTTAATCAGCGAAGAAAGTCATACAAAACGCTTATTTATTTGTTCAACATGACCCCAAGTTCAAGAGACTGAATTCACGGTGGCTTTGTTCGTTGTGACATTGATTTTCGCTATTAATAATACAAAAGGTTTTATCAGAGCAAACGATACTCAATCCATATATCATTTTACTATTACCAATGTAGTGGTCGTTGTGTAATCGATTTCATTATAATCTCTCAGTAGTTGGTTATAGTTACGTATACTAAAATCGATAATTTATGAAACCATAAAATACTGAAGTTTTTATTGTTCGTCACACTGAATTCGAAACCAATTTTGACGGAACTTTCACCGGTACATAAAGAAGAACATTTAAGAGTATTAATCTTACATTTCCACGATTAAACTATATAAAATAATCCAGAAAAAGATGTCGCAGGCATATTATAACATAGCAGTAAAAATAATATGAGCTTATAAGCTTACGGAGGCTTAAAGAAGTCGTAGCGTATACATTTAACCCATTGTTTAATTAAAAACTACCAAAATTATTATTCTTGTACTAAGGTTAGTAATTTATTTCCCAAGAGATAATATTCAAGACAAACATTTATTTATAAAAAAATAAATAATTTAACAAACTTAATTTAATCAACGCTCTGAGAATATATCTAACTACTTAGAAAGTATACTTGTCATCCAAAAAAATTAACAAATACTTAACAGGATTAATATTTTATATGTAAACATATAGAAATATTTGACGGAATAAATAGTTTTCATCAGAATTTGATGTCATCACATATCGTACTGCAATTAACCATGGAATCCAACCTATTTAACATAATCTACTTATATTTATATTAAATTGGTGACTACACCTTACTTCACAAGAAACTAACCTACCTGAGATGACCTCAGAAAGACTATTTAAAACTACGGGTTACGTAAAACAAAGGGCAAGAACGAGATAGACAAAAGCACAAAGAGGCTTTTGGGTGAAGGTCGAGAAGACAGGCAGGAAGCGTGTGTGAGGCCGCAGCTCTGACGTCATATCCTGAGCCGATGAACGAGTTACATTATGCTAAGGTATTCGTAGCGATAACTCGTTGTGTAAACTTGTATTAGAGTGGTTTTAAACGATTAACGCGAGTACTAATTTCAACTGTTGAATGACGAGTGAGATCTGTTCGCTGAGGAAATGAAAGTTAGTATGTTAGGAGTGCTATATAAGGGTGTAGATTTTCACTGTAGTTTAAAAATCGGTCAATACATTTCTTATTCAAATACTAGCCGTGCCCGCGACTTCGTCCGCGTGAAACCTGATGTACAGCACAGTGACTAATAAATTCATCGGAATGTATTAAGTTTTACTATCTACTTTTCTTTGGTATTTAAGTCGAGCCGTTATTAAAATTATAATAACTTTTGATATAGTGAACCGATTTTAATGAAACAAAAACTTAATGTTACTTGGATGATATTTTTATTTTCTGGAAGAGGTTTTATCCCGAATTCAGTAATTTAGTAGCAATGCGTGTTCATACAAACAGACAGACATTTCTAAAGATTTACATTCTTATTATATGTATAGATATCGATAACACACGTGTCTTTCAATTGGTTAAGTTTACTGGTCTACTGTAATTCAGTTCCCAGTTAACGGTAAGTCCTCACATAAAAATATTGGAAGCATATGAATATAAATATACTATACTAGCCTCTCCCCGCGACTTCGTTCGCGTGGATTAGTTACTTTGGGCTAACGCTTACACGCAGCGGAAGCTCTCAAGAGGAAAAATAGCGATTTTGAAACATCCTTCATTGATGCTTCGCTTCTATTGGTCTTTGCGTGATGATTTTTTTTTATATCATAGGAGGCAAACGAACAGGTGGGTCACCTGATGTTAAGTGATCACCACCGTCCATAGACCAGCCTAGGTTAGGAGGGGGAGCAAAAGAAGGGCGAATGGGAAGAGACGTGGGCCTCCGGCGCTCTCACTGACCGAACGAAATGCAAACATTGCAAGCACTGTTACTTCACGTCGGTTTTCTGTGAGAGGGTGGTACGACCCCGGGCGTGCCGACCCATTCATGCTGAAACCAGTAATAGCTTCAGTGTGGCTCAACCACCATCACGCCACGCATATAGCCTATAACCTTCCTCCATAAATGAGCTATATAACAGTGAAAGATTTTTTTTAAACGGACCAGTAGTTCCTGAGATTACCCCCTACAACGTCACAAACTTTACCTCTTTATAATATTAGTATAGAAGGCGAAATGATAGAGACAAGTATTCTGACTAGGTATAGATTTGTTTTTAACCGACTTCAAAAAAAGGAGGAGGTTATCAATTCGTCTATATTTTTTTTTTTTTTTTTTTTTTTTTGTTACCTCCTAACTTTGGACTGGGTAAACCGATTTTGATTATTTTTTTTTTTTTTAGATTTGTTTTTAACCGACTTCAAAAAAAGGAGGAGGTTATCAATTCGTCTATCTTTTTTTTTTTTTTTTTTTTTTTTTATGTTTGTTATTAAGAGCCAGCGATAAAACAAGTATTAAGTAATTCGACCTTTGTCAAAAAGACGTTTATGGATATTGATATGGCGACGATAGGTAAATGTCTCAAGGCTATTTCATATAAAGTGGGGTAAGAAGTTTACATAATTAGAATGTAACCGAAATTGAAGTAAATGAACAATTTGAAAATTTGACTTTTTTTTCGTAATTTAGTATTTTATTGCTATATCTATCGTAGCTTCAGTTTTATCGACAGTTGTGTCGGTATTATAGATTTTTCGTTGTAAGCCTAGTTATACCACATGCGATATTTTACTTTGTTGAAGTTTAGCCATCTGCAACACAGGAAACTACAGGAAGTTAATTTCTGGAGCTACTTATTCGATTTTAAAAACGCTTCTTTTCTATAAAGCTACGTTCAGACCGATCGCTATAGGCTATATTTTGTTATTATTTTATTTTATCATACAACGTGTGCCTCGCGGTTTCACTCACATTTCTCTGCCCTCACATCCCAATACCCCGCATCACACTACAAGGCCTGCTCGCATCATTAGGTTTTTCTTAGGGTTCATCATAATGATTTTTATTACAGAAAGCTCTTATTAATATTATAAGACACTAGAGCGCTTCATATATTAAGAAAATTGTTTGCACAAAAATAACATTTACTTTGTTATTTTATTACTTTTAGCAACATAACCCCATTCATGATAAGATCGTAAGCGAACATGCCATTGTAATTCTGAACTAGTTACCTAAATAATAATCTTTATTTTATTCTAAATACCACGATTCACAGAAAAAATTTGGTTCAGAACAAGCAAGGTCACGTATGAAGTGATACGAATAAACAGGTTTAAACTAAAAATTGTTGTCAATAAGCGACGTCGTAAGAAATATCATCAAATGCAAACTCTTTACATCATGAAAAGAATGTAAGAGACGAATAAGGAGCAAAAAATAAAAGATTTTGTAGAACTGTACTGGACAATCTACTTTAATCACTCTAATGATCCATAAATATTATATACACGAAATTATTATTAAAAAAAATATATATTAAATTTTTTTTTCCACGCTGCCTAATGCATATTTAAGGGCCAGATTTGTAGCAACAACAAAATGTTTCTTTATACTTTACAAGTATTAACCACATCCATTTGTCCACAATCACATCGAAAGTTAAATAACAATGGTACAGACGCAGAGACTACAATCGGACCAATTTCTCAATGCTGCTACTTGAACATCTGTAGACGTTGGCAATCCAGACAGGCACTACAAAAGCACATGTGAATTTTGGTTAAAATCACTCTGTAAATAAACCCATACAATCTCCTTGAAGACTTCAATATTTAAAAAGATAAATGCACTGTAATATAAAGAGGAACTACAATGCAAGGTTTAGAACACTGTAAGCGACATAGACGGGGTATCGAAGAAAGCAAGGTGTCAATTTAAATGCAGATATACGTACACCGGTTCAACGCGCTCTAAGTTTACGGACGTACATAAAAACTTAAATAGATCGAATGCAGTAAAACCGTGCGCCCGAACCGCTGCACGGCTGTTTCCAATTTCCACCCGCATTGCGATCGATAGAATTCCATTGATATAAGCACGGCACTTGAATGCAACTTTGAACTGACAAATTGGCCGTTGTGATTTCGCTCACGGAATTGGATTTACTGGTTGTCGAGTATAAATATGATTTTATGCGACCCGGTGGATATAAATCAAGCCACTTGTTGAACAAATAAAAAGAATTCATGCAATGCAAAGTACGTATAGCACAGATGTACATACATTTCGACCTTTTTTGAGATAAAGAAAAATAGTGAAGTTTTCCTTACGGCAAAGAATACTTTTATGAAATAATTTGCAGCCTTAAAGACTGTACTATTTTATATTAAAGGCATTTTTATAAGTTTTTTTTTATATAGTAGCACGGCAAAATTACTGCATTGTGCCTGATGGTAAGCACAGTACAATCCAAAAACAATGGCGAGCACCGAGTGACACAGTATCCATAGCCGGTCGCCGCTGTCATGCCGGCCTGCGAAAAGCTGGATATGCACAGGCTGATCCCGAAACGCGACTCGCAGAAGCAAATCACTATGACGGGATTTTTCGTTATATACATGGTGGTTGCGACCCAGTCGGGCTGTAAACCCCTACCACCCCGCTTTCGCCATTGCCTCGTTCGTTATTCAGCAGGGTGCACCACGTGCAGGTGAGGTTGGCTTGGGTGTCTCAAGTCTTCGATGTTATTTGACACCCCTTACACCCCTAGAGAAGAAAAGAGTAAAAAATACTGAGGTAGTTTAAATATCTATTCAGCAATTAAATCGTATATACATGTGATAATCTAATACATAATCGTTTGTAAATATCATGGTCACTGTAACAAATACTTTTTTAACAGACTTCAAATGGAGGAGGTACATAATTCAATATTTTTAATGTCTGTTACCTCAGGACTTCGTCATTTATAAAATGATTCGGAAAATGCTTTTTTTTATTGGAAAGGGTATATTTTGAAGCGGGTTCCATTTTAATTTCATTAGCATTCGATTTCTAAGCCACACCAGGAAACTTCTCTAAATTGGATAGGAAATATTCTTATAGTAATTGAGATATTGGTAGGTTTCTCACAATTCAAGATACCTACCTAAGTCGGTACCTATACATGGTCAAGAACGTTCTAGTGCATCTTTAGAGTAGTTTTTTTTGAAGACAGTTTTTTTCATATTTCATCAATCGTTTGCTGATCACTGAATCTCGTGAACGACAGACATTACAAAACCAGACAAATAATGATATTTTCAAAAATGTGTTGGCTAATATTTTTATTAGCGTTGGCTATACTCGATTTATCACATATTACTTGAAGGGCAGTAATTTTACTATATTGTTTTGACACATTTTCTTAGTCGTTGAGTTTCGGTATATAACCACGCTTGCCAAATTTAAAAATGTATTATGTGAAAACTGAAACACCCGGAGTCTAAATTACACAATTGTTTAATATCATATTTGAATACATAATAAATATTGTTATATCTTGAACAGAGTGCAGTCCTTACAGATTATTAGTAAATAAATTAACACATATGTATTAAAATGTCCTTAAAAATTACTTTTAGGAAAAATATTTCATATCTAGCTCGAAACATAGTCCTACTGAGATAAAACAGAGGAAAGGGAAAAAGCTAAAATATATTTTTACATAACTCTTTGGCTTTGAGTTCACCAACGTAGAAAGGATTTATATCCACATATCATTTTAACTTTAACATGTTCTAATTTATTGTAACATATTTCAACATACTCTTAGGGCTGTATCGGGTTAGGTAGAATCATAAAACGTAACATTAATATTTATATATTTAATTTATTTAAATATACCAATTATAATAGATAATTCTGTGCAGTCACTGAAGTTACTATAATCTATTTAAAGAAATCACTTCATCTCCACAATATTTGGTTTCACTTCGTTGATCGTTTTCAATATCCTCAATTGAGGAACCCCAGATGAGGTTACAATATTCCAAAGTTCACTGGCACCATATCAAGAGTGCTCCAGATAAATGGATCACGTTACTTGATTAACCGGAGCGCATCCCTTCCCTTTATCACCCCTGGGAATATTTAAATGGGCCCTGAATATATCACACCGCCCTCCCCGAGGTAAACGAGCGGGCAAGTAGACTCGTTTACCTGCTCTAGATTGAGAATGTAAATTATGTTATCTTCATTAACATCCGAATTAATATTAAAATGGGTAAATAATACTGGAAGAATATAATATAGCTAGCTATCATGTTGTGGTTAAATAGTTCCTATATTATGAACAATATTCTTGTCACATGCGAATTGGAGCGACAATTTGTGAAATACGTGCGTTCACAATCAATATGACAATCACGTGCGGTGTCACCGCACCACTTCTAATGCACTATTATGGCAGATCTAAATTCACGCGTGATCGATGACGTACAAAGGCACATATATATATAAACTCATTAACATCAATGACGAATGTTTCAAAATAGTTTTTTTTTCTTTCGAGAGCTTCCGCTGCGTGCGCTTCGTAAACAGTAACAATTCCACGCGAACGAAGATAATGTTCGATCCCCCCCCCCCGATGTGGAACTCTCAAGCACGCTGCTAGGGCGATTTTTTTTTATATTATACGAACAGACAGGTCACCCGATGGTAAGTGATCACCGCCGTCCATAGACACTAGCAATACCAGGGGAGTCACAAGTGCGTTGCCGTTGCGAAACAGTGACACTGAATATTTTTACTGACTAGCCTAACACACAACACATATCACCCCACATACGCGCACACATACACATATGGTGGAAGGGTTTTATTTTTTTCTCTTGTTTTTTGATCTTGGATAGTATAGTTTAGCCGAGGTGACATATTAGAAAATACAGGTTTAAGTTTGTGTTAGTTTAGCTTAGTAAGATTTGCTTTGTTACATTCAAGGCAATAGCCAACCCAAACAAGGTTCAGCAATTTTGGAATTCTTGAGTATGTTACCAAGAGGCTGAGCGACTTTTTTTTCTCGATCTGACTACTCTATTGACCTGGCAAGGTCTTAACAGCTTCACCGGACTACGAGGCTGAGCGACATAAGCGCTCGCCCTATTAATCCGACGAAGATGTGACGGCTCATCAGGTCAATATCGTATAGTCTGTTCGAAGGAAGGGAAGTAATCTTTATAATATCCCTCCGAACAATCTAAATTTAATCTCGCTCGTAACATTAGTGTCCTCTTGATTTCTAATAAGGACACAGAAGCACAAAAACTTATTTTTGTATGGAGTATCTCTAAGGTATCCGAAGCCATGTAAACTGTTTTTGCGGCTATAAATCCTGCCAAGATCCTTGTCTCCGAACCAAGGTCCGCAAACTCATTCACAAGATCAAGTGGCAAAAAAACTGGAGCAATGAACTGAAAGTCACGTAGGATGTTCATCAACTCTCAAAGCACGTAGTAGCGTCTAAACTACCGCTCATTGTCAATATTGGTGAGCTGTTCTGAGCTAGTGGCAAAATCAATAGAAGCATTATCGGTTATTAGACGAATGATTGCTAGAAATTGTGGAATATGTTTTAACGTCTAATGAATTGTAAACAAAGGTATCAGGACCGAAGATAATATTACTGAATAATGAGATAAACAAAGAATGTTGTGGATACTGTTTGAACAACAATTCTTTGAAGAGTTGCTAGAAATATGATTCCAGGAATATAGCAATGTCTAAAGAACTTTTTGAAGGTGGTAGTGCCACGCTGTAGCTATTACTAGTTTCAGCATGAATGGGTCGGCTCGTGCGGGGTAGTACCACCCTCTGAACTGAACACCGAAGTGAAGTAACTATGCTTGCATTGTTGCCTTTCGTTCGGTCAGTAAGAGCGCCGGAGGCCCACCTCCTTTCCCCCTTTCCATTCCCCTTTCTCCTTTCGCTACCCCTCCCCCATACACAGGCTGGCAACGCACTTGCGACTCCCCTGGTGTTGCTAGTGTCTATGGACGATGGAGATCACTTAACATCAGGTGACCCACCTGTTCGTTTGCCGCCTTTTGACATTACAAGCGCCGCAATTATGTTATAATTTCAAGTTCGAACTAATCCTGTATCGATAGTAATTTATTTAAAAAACTAGCTGTCCCGCGACTCCTTGCGCGTGGAACCTAATGTAAAAAAAAACAACAACAACTAATAATCATCTGAATGTATTAAGTCCATTCACTTATCTACTTTCCTTTTGTACTTAAGTCGCGTCGTCATTAAAATTACAATACCTTTTGATAGAGTAAACCGATTTTAATAAAACCAAGGGTAAATATTACTCGAGGATATACCTTACGATTTTCTAGGTTTTACCGTGAACGCAGTACTTTAGCAGCAATGCGTGTTCATACAAACAGACAGACATTTCTAAAAATGATTGGAATGTATTTTATTACTTATTTCTAGACACCAGCAACAAAGTTTTTTTTTACAAAAATCAAAAGAGTACAGACACGTTAGATTCACATTCTTATTATATGTATAGGATGCCGCCATTTTATTCCCACATTTTGGAATGCAAATTGAATAATGCCGGAATCGTTATTAAGTCGACAAATGTATCTGAGTAATAGCTGCGGCGAGTGAACATTTGTGTACACACAAAGTGCAAGGCAGTCGAGTGCATCGCCGATCAACCGGAGATGAAAGCGCCTGTTTATTTGATTTTCTGCCGCTACGTGCAAGCATATTTACTAAACTACGGATATTGACCTTTGCATTTAACTGTATCTCTATTTCAATTCGTAAAATTTGTTGTTATAAGAGTTCAATTTCTCAAGTCTCATTAGTATATTTACCATATCAAAGTAGATACAATCCAATTTTATACCCTTTATTGTTATTTTTTGGTACCATTGTAACTCCGATGGGCTTATAATAACTCAACAAATACCCAACCTAACCCAAACGATCAAGCATAGTTAGTATCCATTCGTTACCAAACGGTTCGTCATTCATGCGTGTTATTAAAACAAATAGTTATGCTCTAGGTCGTCTGTGTTGCAATCATAGGAAAGATAAATCGTGTAGCATATCTGTTCATGCCATATTCTCAAAATGAGTATCGTCAGGCTAATATGAAATTACAACTTCGGGTTTGTTATTAAGATCAATATCATTATATGGACTATCAACTTTCAATAAATACCACTATACACGTTACTTTAATATCTTGCGCTATAACCTTGGTTGAAACGTTCACTTTGTCTGCGAAACATATCATCGCTAGTCGCATACAAGACGTTATATTATTAATGTTATCTTATTAATTTATCTGCAACGTTTGTAAGTTAAACAAGATAATTCGTCAAGAATACATTTTAAACTTTATTATGAGACTAGCAAAATTTTTTACACTTCCTGCAAAGTGCTGGTTTCTCAATTAAACACTTCGAATGCCGGCATCCCATCAAAAAACTTTCGGATTACGTTTATGGATCATTTATATAAAATCTGCTACGGTTAATGATTTTCATCCGTTCTGCTATTACTTGACCAATTCTATTTCGAGACACTGTTACTTAATAACTTTTTATAGGGGTTCGATAGCTTTTGTTACGTCGGATTACACAAGTGAGTCACGACTTTTCTTTTTACAACTTTAGCTATAAACGCTGAAGTTAGATCAGTTACAAATGTTAATAATATTCCTTGATAGAATCACTCTCAGTGCGGGATCGAAAAGGACCCCTCTGGATATTATTACAAAAGTAGGACCGTTTCCCCTGTTAAATAACATGTTCATTCAATAACTTCGTACAAAGTTCTCTATAATATTAACGCAATGTGAAGCAACGTTATCATTATTTAGTAATAGCTGTAGCCGCTTCAAAGTTTGCATATTTTCGGCGCTTAGTAATACCGACATTCTCTTAAATCCTTATCAGTTAATAAATATCTGCCATGTACCAAAAGCTTGCATCTTAGGTCAGTATTCTCACCGTTTATTTTCCTCATACCGGTCCTAGACCTTTTCACAGCGCCGCCAAAATCCTGTCGTCCGGTTCAGCAATAACAAAACACACACTCAGACTCAGCACTTACAATTCATATCACAATGCACTCATTTACAAACATTTAGTTAACTCTGTGTTATCTTTAATTCATAGAAACAAACAGTAAACACCATTCCGGTTGGTTGATAAGAAAGAAAACACATAAATTGTTTATCACGAAGCGATCTACACCCACGCAAACATGTTGCGACGCGCATCAACGCCGCGTGACTGCAGGCGTGTCGACGCTTGACACTTTGGCGCTGTTATTCGCGGAAAAAATCAGAACTATATTCAACTGTACTAAACATTGTTGATGAATGTCAAACATAGATAGCGCTTTAAATTATGTTAGTTGTATAGTATATTGTTTACAATCATAATACTGATCAATTAGTATTTATTTATATATTTTATATGCATGTAATAGTATAGTTGATTGTAGTTACTTTAGTTAGAGTGATATTCATGTCGTTTTGATATCGTCAAAATATTACAAAATTTTAAAAACTATTAATATATTAGGTATGTCTAAAATATATTTATAGTAATCGCCGTTTACCTACCTAATTTTTAAACTAGTCTTCAGTTGTATATTGTTAAAAACTTACCTCAGACTCTCAGCGACGTTTCCAATATCTTAAATGAACTTAAATATAATATGAAACAGTTCACTTCACAATTACCGTAACTTACAATTTATTTTCTCAAGACTCATAACCAGGGAATTCAGTACATTGACTTTAGAAAACCGCATTGAACGAAAAGCCGGCCGCAACCTACAAATACTGCTGATAGTACACCACTTTATATACATCAGACATGTTATGGGGTTTTCCAACGTTGCACTGAAATAATATACGTACGGTTTGAATACGGATCAACGTGAATAGCGAACGATAACATTATCCATCACCCTATTATCCTACGCGACTTGAAGTTAGCAACGAACTTGAACGTCAAAATATACCGTAAATAACGTGGTACGTATTTCGGGGTGCGCCACCCTTAACTCACCCTCCGCTCTGGCATAGCTGACGAATGGCAGCATAGACTATTTTGTGCTAAGTACTTACTCGGATTTGATTGGTAATTTTAAATACCAAAACAGTTTCAATACTGTTTCATTGTTACAAACAATCATAACAATACAAATTTCATTCAGTACATATTTAATAATTTTACATAGTATATTTTCATCACATAAAGTCATAGCTTAGGCTATTAAAATTCTATAGAACTCCTAGTCGACTAAAATCATACTTTGCAAGCATTATCCATTAAAAGCGTTACCCGCAGCTAATAAATACTCTGAAGAGGTTTTATATAAAAGTAATTATTAAATAGAAATCTTTATTAAAAAAATATTCTTTCGTTTGAAAAGATGATTTATTCTTTAAATAAACTTTAAAGCATTAAATACAAGTTTATGTAAAACCGAACAATCGTCCTGATAAACAAAGGCGTAAACAACAGAATTTTAAACAGCAGGTAAGACAATAAGACGTCGCCTTGCATATAAAGAGCCATTCGTTACGAGAGGAAGCGAAATGCGCTGAAAGGGAAAACCGACAAAAGAATCCTTTTTAGGGACCCGGATAAGAAGCGACGTGAAGAAAAAGAGAGCGACAATTTTTCCGGTTCATATCTTTCTGTACATTTCATTACTTCCGCTATGTATGAACGCGGCTCTCGGCCATCTTCGGTCGTGGTCGGGCTAAACCGGATGGCTTCGGATAATTCCGAGGAACTAATCGATAGCCGTCAGGCATGCTATAGCTTACATAGTAGAGTTACGTCGGAACGTAGCCAAAATGTCTGCAACTTTGTAACCGTACGCAACGTTTGCTTTTAGTTTCTTATCACATACTAGCTATTTTTTCTGGATCATAGTTACTGCTACGTCTATTCGAAAATGGAAAATTTTATCTCTCTAAAAAATTATATTCGTATGAAATATCTATGTTTCGTTATGCATTGGAATTACATATAAAATTATTTATTGTAACAAGATTTAGATAACAACTATCACATACAAAAGAAATTATAGAGCTCTCTAAAATTATAAAAACAAATATGATGATTTTACCAAACATATTCAAAAAAAAAAATTTTTAAATATATTATCAGTGAAATATAATTTATATAAAATACTCGTTAAATTCATTTATCATTACTTAAACTCAGTAATATTAGTTATTATCAATAATTTTACAGCTTCACTAAATTCTATTTTAAGTAAGTACCAATTAAATACCTATGATCAAGTAATATAAACAGATTTTAATATTGTAAATGAAACTTATTTTTGGACATAAATAATTGCAGAATATTTTAATAATTAGGATCTATTGATATCATATTACTGAATAGTAAATAGTACACTTCATATTTTATACATTTTGGTTTGTAGTTATACGTTGTTGTTCCGATTGTCGTTAAGGTATGTTAGATATTGCGTAATTTTGCAAAAGGACTCTGGGAATAGTTTATTTAAAATAATAAAATTCCATATTACGTCACAATAAAATAACATTACAAACAAAATAAAGTAATACCTGCCGAATATACATTTATGTATTAAATATTACTATTAAGTACAAAAATATCTTACTACTAATGACATCTATTGTCCAAAACCAAAACCTTAAGACAACATATAACAAAATTTATATACGAGTTTTTGGCGGGATCTTAGTCTATCAAGTAGCGCGTTTTATATTTTATTCACAATCTTGTGTTACTTGACTTATTTTGTCATATTGGTGGCATTTTACGTATTATATTTTGGTTATTGTGCATTAGCGAAATGAATAGAAAATAATGCCACGGAGCATAAATTCTAAGATGCCACAAAAACTCCCTGGAAAGTTCTAACAAGGGGGCCACCATCTTGGTAGAACATTGAAATTATCAGAAGATACTTGTAATATTATCTACTCGACAATGGCATTTACAATCTGGCAGATTGGTTGCCAAAAAAAATTAAAACAAAAAAAACCTTTTATAAATTAGATATTGCGCTATGTAGTGACAAAATAAGTCGTAGAATATTGTATCGAAGTTTTTTTTAGACATTTCTTTTTCTCAAGCGTGCAGATTAGGGTTGTTACAAACTTTGAATATTCTTGAATCTGAATGATGATAATAATGTTTTAAATGCGACTGCAAATAATCAGAAAGGCATAGAATAACCTTAGTTTAGCCTAAACACTCCTCGGTCCATTACACCAGCAATCCTATGAACGTAACACAAACAAAAATAACACGACGGACTACTATACCCAATGTATTTTATCAGCATTACAGGCTGTGAATTACATTTTGTAAATAATAATGTGCTCATGATGCGATTTCTCAGTGACTAGTCATAGAGCTTACTGCTCACGCTGTACACTAGAAGCTGGAGTTCTGAGGTTATATGCAATATCTGTCTATTTGTTATATTTATATTTGGTTGAAAAAGATTTTTACTTGTCGCAACTTGCATTCACAGCATTCACTTCGTTTGAAGTTAATGCGAACAATGCGATTTTTTTCTCAAAACACTAGTAATAATAAAAAATTATTAAACCAAATCATAAATAAAACGTGCACCGTACGATCGTTTCTGTTGTATTGTTATATATTCGGATATCTCAGTTACACTATTATTGTATAGGGACGTTATTAGTTTTAATATATTCCAGACTAATAGGCTCATAGCCCTGCGATAAATTAAAAGAATAAAAAATAAAATAACATGAAAATGAGAACAGTAGTACACGTACATAGGGAGAATAACACAAATGTTTATATAAAAAGGTAATGAAATCTAATAACAACGTGTTAATTGTTGCGGTACTTAAGACAGTTTACTCGAAAATTATCAATAACTTTCCGCGTAATATTATTATAAGTTAATATGCTTAATGGAAAAAAGTTTATATAAATAATAATATAAATTATACTAATAACTTTACTACCTATGAGAAATCGACGTCTCGTCCACTAATGATTATGACCAAATAAATATAAACTATTTCTCCCACACTAGGGCTGACACACAAAGTACTACCTACGTATGAAGTTTATAAAATACGTAAATACAAAATTACTTTTTATTTTATATTGAGAGTCAAAATTATATTATAGGTATAATTTAGTATGATAAAAATAACATTGTAACTGATACAGAAACTAAGTAGTCGTTCTTTCGAAGAACTTCCTTTACTTATAAAATAATATCTTTCACTACCTGTGTTCGATAAAATGGACTGTATTTTCGTTTCGGATATGTATTGTTACGATATGTACCAAATGATATTATAAAATATACTTAATTGTTCAAACAATTGGATTTTTTATATATTTCGGGCAATATTAGATTGGAGACGTCAAAACTATCATTTTGACATTTCATATCACAGACACAGCAACACAGAGTGCATATATGTCGTAGGTTGACGTTTCATTGTTATCAAAAATCAGAACGATGCAATGGTGCCTAGTGGGTAGAGTAGTTTTTTCGATTACTTTAAAAATTGATACTCTTTTATTTATTTCATTGCTACTTAACATTTTAAAGTCGTTAACCCTGGGATTGATTGATTATGAAGAAAGAAGAAATAAATCCAATATAGAATCAAATGGATATTACGAAAATGTTGTCGTAAGTTAATTTTACTTATTAGAATAGCATTGTGAGGTAGAACAGTCTAAATATGTTTTATTTGTATTTTAGCGGGGACCAGTTGGTGGCGAAGGGTGTTACAAAAATTGATGCATCGCTACCAGAGATTGGCATGAAAGATGTTTTGCCAAACGGTTCTTGGTTGGAACAAAAACAGATACAATCCGCATTAGAGGCAAGAAAACATTTGATTGAAGTTGAAAGAATTGAAAAATGGTAATTATTATTAATTAATCAGAACTTATTAAATTAAATTAATAATGAAGATTAACATTATTCGATAATTAATTGGTCTGAAGTAAATAAAATGACTAGCAAAATAATCTGTAACAAGATTTTAAAATTCAAACTGTTAACACATATTGTAAAAAAATTAATATATAAAAATTAAGTATTTAATTTTTTATGCTTAATATGCTTATATTATATGCATATGCAAATAAATCTGCCTTTTCATACTAAAAGGTGCAGCAGATTAATGACCAAATATGCTTAGTATAAAAAGTTTAACACCTCTTCATATTTGCTTGGTGATCTGTAGGATGCTGGTGATGAAAAAATGTTCACATATTAACAATCTCATATTGTTAAATAAATAATAAAAATAATAATGGACATTTCTTCATAAAATGGGTTTATAATAAATTAAATACTGCTTGCTGGCTGGCTACACATCTTAGTGTATACAATATTTAAGTAGTCAGGTGATGCTTTTAAGGTCTTGCTAGGCCAATAGAGTAGTCAGTTTGAAAAAAAAAATCCAATAATAACAATATATTATATATTGAATGATCACTTACAACATTTCAAATGATAGTATATATTAAATGATACACACAACCTTTGGGTATTTACTGGTTAATTTTGAAATATGACATTAAAATAAATAATTGATTTATCTGTGAAAAAAAAACTTCTGGTGTAGTAAAAACACCTTTATATTACAATTTATGATCTCAGCCCTCCATTGTTCTTAAAACATATAATTGCAGTGGTGTATTAAGTCATGCTGAATGGAGAGATGATTTACAACTTGCTGAAGTCACACAGCAAACTGGTGGATATTGGCAATATTATGGATACCACATTGGAAAGAAATTATATTTAAAACCAGAGGAAGCCTTATTTTTGATGGAAGTTGTAAGTACAAATACAAACTTTTATATTGTTAGGGTAATTATAATAATGACAATCAACCATAATTCATAATTTTTGTATATTTTAATATTATTAAGTTTTTTTTAACAAAGTGTACAAATACTTTAAATTTGTAGATATAAAGATTTTGAACTGCGATACCTATAGAAATTAATTAATAATTGAAGGCTGGGACTCATAGATGCAAAAAAAAACTGTTTTTTTATTGAGAAAATTGTAAATCCCAGCCTATATACTATTGTCTCAACATATATATGTACATACATATATATGGATTATATAAAAATACATCATATGCCATAGGAGGTGACGTCGAGATTAGATGATGCAAAAGGGGCTTATAAGTTAGGTAGTAAGACCTGATATTTGTAACTGACTGGACTGCCACCACTAACCACTAGATGTAACACTGACAATAGTGGCATGTTTGATCATGTCACACTCTAATGCCAGCTGATGTATAATAAGTGTTGAAAAGAAGCAGTAGTTTGTCTGTATCTGACAAAATCAGTACCACTAGGCACATGATGATATATCTGCCACAATGATTCTTATTTGGCTTGTTACATTTTAGGATGAGGCAATAAAAACAAACGGCTAAAGAAAGCAGTATAATCATCAACGTGGATTATAAATCTCTCTTCTTCTATGATATTGTAGTAATGTGACAATGCTTTTGATTCTTATATGTCAAGAATAATGTAAAATTATTATGAATGTTATTAATATCTTCAACATCCCATCACATCAAATTGTAAAATACTCACTGCAGCGTCATAGGCATCTCCCTGAAAACGATGGGCATAATCAAGCTCAGGATGAATTGGAGATTTCAAACTCCAAGATATCCACATTTCTATATATTCGCACATATGGTGGTAATACAATAACATTTCTCAGATTCAGGTTTTCTCAAAATGTTATCCTTCACCATCAGCCAATGTTATCAATTTAAATTAGTAAATGTACCCGTATTTCGAAAAATTTGTTGGTGTATGCAGAAGTTTGAACCAGCAGAGAAAAAGTGTGATAATCCACCAATCAACCATGGCATTATAAATATGTGGTGAATTATGTACAGAATTTTAACTTATTTAGTTTTTTTGCAGAATTCCTTACTACTAAAACATAATGGAATCACTGTTTCATTACAAAAAGCATACTCACTATTACTGAGTGGTACAGTTTCTGTTCTTCAGTATAAAGTGTATGCTTCATTGAGTAGATTAGGTTACAAAGTATATACATACAAAGAATCAAGAACAGATAAGAAGAAAAAAGAGTCTATATGTCATATAATTGAGCAGAAGTCTGACAATTGTAATAAGGTTGCAGGTAATATAGATAATGGCAAATGTGATAATGAACTAAATAATGATAAAGAACTAAAAATTGATACACTAATGAACAATCAACAAAGTATCGAAAGAAGTGAATTGAAATCTGAATATATGACTAAAGGTAAAGAAGATGAAACAACTTTAACTGGGAATATAAATGGTGAAGTAAAGGAATTAATAAATGATAATATAACATCAAATAATGTAGTTCCAGTGACTGCAGAAGAAACTCAGTTGGATAATGTTGAAGAAAATTTGAATCTGGAAATTGTTAACACAAACATAAATTTAAATACTTCTCCAAGTAAACAAGAAGATAAGTTAGGTAAAACTGCATTTTTTATTTAGATTTAACCTTTTAACCCTTAAAAGCCTGATTTTTAAATCAATTTAAAAAATATATAAGTGTATCCTTTATTGTGTTTACTAATGGGGAAAAATAGTAAAAAAAAAATCAAAACGATATTTTTATATATTTATTTTGAAAAAAACATTTGGTATCATTTTTGATACTTTAGGCATTACGGTAATCAAAATATTGAAATTTATTTAACAATGAATCAATGCAAAACAGGGATTTTTCCTATTATAACATAAGGAAACTTTACATTTTTTACATAACCATGAAGTAAGCTTTCGACAATTTTGATATTTACATTTATTTCTGGAGTCCATAAAAACTTTTTCATGTCCCACTCGATCATAACATATGTCAGTTGAGGTAAGACCTGGACACCAGACCGTGATCTTTGGTTCAACATCATCATCTTTTCGACTTTTACTTTGCCTTCCTCGTTTATTATCAGGTCGATTTTGATACTGACATAAGGTGTCAGCAAGCTCTGTTCTGAAGTTAACTAACTTCTGTATGTCCTTCTGGGGTGTTCCTCTTTTGACGTTACCGTTTTTGTAGAGTACCCAAGGGTTGATTATTGTAATATCAAGTAGATGATAGAACAACCTCATTGTCCACTTTCTACATTTTATACGTATATGGTATCGCCCAATGAAGCTGTCCATCAGGTCAACACCCCCCATGTGGGCGTTATATTACTTGATTACGCGAGGACAAGGTACTTGAATATTACGTTTTATTTTTTTGTCGTAGCGGGTTATACACTCTGCTGGTTCGCAACCAACATAAGTGGAAAGCAATAGCACTTGCTTATTGTCCTTCCAACTTGCTGCCGAGAAATCCATACCTTCAAAGGTAGCAACATTTTCGTGATAGGCTCCTCTTGTTACTGTGGACTTCAAAACTTCCTTTTTATCTGGCTACTTGCAAGTCTTGCCCAGTCTGTTCCTCTGGACGGTACCAAGACAGTAAATACCTTCTTTGGTTAGGTAATGTAATAAGGGAATATTGGTATAAAAATTGTCGAAATATAGGATATGGTTGACATTCCTTGGTATTGGTTTTAGCTATCGAACCAGATCGAGTTTCTTGCCGGTTCTTCTTGATGACTGGGTTGTTTTCCGAACCAAAGCAGGTGTAAGAAAAAAAAATCATAATAAAAATAACATACTCACCTATCGCACAAGTATTTTTAGTTTACAAAAAAATGTAAAAAATCAAAGAAATTAATAAGCGAAACTTTTTGTAAAACTATGTCACCCATTCAATGCGGCGGGAAACCGAAATGTCATATTGTTTGTCATCTTTCGACACTTGACGTTTGTTTTTGTTTTCTAACTTGAAGATTATCAGTCAAAGGTAACATGTAAACAGCCTAATATTAAAATAAAATCGATTGTAGGTGCCCAATGCGATTTATAACCCCGGTATCAAATTTGAAACTTCAGGTATTTAAGGGTTAAGGTTTTAATTAGAAATAATTAGTTGTTGATCAACACAGGTTCCCAACTTACAATTTGTAGGTGGTAAAGCCACACCAAAGTTATTATTGGTTTCGGCATCAATGGGTCGGTTCGCCCATGGTAGTAACACGCTCTCATAGGAAACCGACGTGAAGTAACAATGCACACATTGTTGCGTTTCGTTTGGTCAGTGAGAGCGCCGGAGCTCCACCTCCCCTCCCTTTCGACTCCCCTGGTGGTGTTAGTGTCTATGGACGGTGGTGATCACTTAACATTAGGTGACCCACATGATGGTTCGACTGCTATGACATAAAAAAACTTTACAAACAGCCTATGTTTTCAATAAAAGAAAACGTTGCAATGAGGCCATAGCCAGATAATAAGGCATATTCTAATACCCTCCTGGTTAACTACCAATTAAAATTACTTAAAATTAACATCAGTTTTCGGGAATGTATAAGTGTGTTCCTGCGGCTAGACTTGTGACTGAGTCCTTTTAGACAGCATTACATATTTATGGCCTACATTGTCACTTACTATTTGATGTAAATATTATCCTATAAATATATTTTAAAAACTATTATAATTTTCAGAAATCGATAATCAGAATGAGACTGGACATGATGATAAAATTAATGATATTTCTACAACAGATGATGTAGCTATTATGAATGTAGACTCAGGTATTTTACTGAAATATTAGAATTACTTTTAGTTAACATTAAGTAACTAATGTAATTTATCTGGAGTGGTTTATTTTGTGTTTCCCTTATACAAATTCTTGATTCTTTTTTGAGCATTTTTACTCTTGTATCTACCAAATGCACCTATTAATATATTTATTGTGTTGGTTTTATTCCTAAATAGAACACTTGTTAGTGTTTCTTAAATAGGAATACAGACTTATCTATAAGTAGCGAATGAACAGGGTATCATAATTTCTACAAATACGTATTCATTTTTACAGAAATACCTGATAAAATTCCAGTACGCAAGCAAGAGGAAAGTCTTGAAATCATGGAAATATCACAAGGTTCAGAAAGCGTTGTAGATACCCAGGACAACAATAATATAGAACAGTGTACAACTAATAATGAAATACTGTTGCAAACTCTATTAAATCGTAAAATAAAACCAAGTAACAGTCAAAATATACATCAATATTTTAAAGATATACCTGATCTATTTCAAAAACACACAGTCACTATAAACGTGCCTAAAGAGGAATTGATCCCAAAAAATATATTTGTTAACAATACAGCGTATGCACTTAATTTGCAAACAATACAAACAAAAAATATTAAAACAACATCAAATGAACAGACTTACAATGCTTCAGATGAAGTCAACGAATCTCTAAGACGAATAAGAAGTAGTTCAAGAAATGATACTTCACAATTTAATCCAAACCACATTTTCTTTGCCAATATGAGATACCCTCGAATGAACCAACAATTTCGACCCTACAATTTTTGGAGACCACGAAATAATTTAAATTATTTCCAATTTAATATGTTCTACCAAAGACCTGTCTTGCAAAATTGTTTTATGCCAAGATTTGCCTTTGCCCATAGAATGAACAATTTTTTAAGACAATTTCCAAACTCCGGACACTTTAATTCCAATAGTCTTGGTATTAGTCCTACTCGTAAAAGGACAAGAGATGAAAAGCAATATCATTTGGAACATATAAAAAATCTAGGTTCAAGATTTAAACAAATAATCTTAATGGGTAATAATAGAAATACGTTTAATATTCAGCCACTTCAAAGACTTATATCTACATATAATTCTAAATTCAGATGTAGATTACGTCTAACAGACGATTTTGAAATAGTTGACGATTCTACGATATTAGAAACTATTGAATTGGAGGAAGAGGAAGATGAATCAAAAAAGAAAAAACCAAAACTAGAAATGGACACTTTTAAAGACAATCTAGATAAAATCCGCAAAATGGCATTGCAATTAAAAAGTATAGAGGAACGAGAAATTGCAACACCGAGACTTAGGAGAGCCTTTTATAATGCTATCAAAGAATTCAACAAGTCTTACACTGCTGATATTTATTTAAACGCCAATTACGAAGTGATTGATCGTAGGCATATTACTCTAGACTCGAGTTCGGATTCCGATTGCGTTATTAAAGAAAGTGAAAAAAAGAAATCGAAGAAATTACGAAATCCTTTTAGTGTATTAAAAACACTAGCAAAAACTGTCAAACCAGAACAACCAAGTACGAGTAATACATATAATGTATTCAATCGAAATGAAGATAATTCTATCAGTGACCAAAAAAACAACAATGAAGATAATGAAAAAGCTTTCGAAGAGAATTGGTTACCGAATGCGGATGATTTTGGTCGAAAAGAAGTTGTTACAAAAGATGAGATGAATACACGTATAATGGAAACGTATAAAGACGAATTGCTTTACGAATTTATACAGAATAATCCAAAGAAGTATGATAGTTGGTTAACTGCTAAAATTGCCTTCGCAAAATACATTGAATACACTAAAAGGCAGTTAGAAAATGATCACGGTTCTATTGAAAATCTGATGATTACAAATGAAGGTAGATTAGGGCCTATAATAGGCCCCAAGGATTGCACAGATATGCCTTCAGTTTTAGACAAATTAAGAATAATAGCGACAGATAAAGGAGAATTTTCAGACACCAGTTTAAAAATCGATTTTGACGTGTACAATAGAGATGTCCAGAATTTTAGAAAAAGTAATCGTCCCAAACCCCACTTTAGAGTGATTTGTATGAAGTAAGTATTTATCTGATATCAATAAAAGTAAAGTGTTTATTATTTGTCCGTCTATTCCGGCTATACCTGAGTCGATCTTTTTGAATTTTTAAGGGCTGACTGTGTTTGTACTTTTCAGAGTAATATACCAGGTGAAAGGTTAGACACTCGCAGTATTCTAGGATATAACACGTCATGGTAACGTTTAACGTATAAAATAATATCAAAACTAATACTAATAGGCAACAAAGATAACCTTAGGTACAGTTTGTTCTAAGAATTTCAAAAGTATGGATAATGACTTAAACCTAGTTTGAATGACCGGTGACAAAAACTGCGAGCGGTGACCGTGGATCGTGTCGATCTACCTACCTACCTAATAACTTTCGACCATAAAACGGACAATAAACCCTTTTGTTTGTTCAAACTTCAAAAAATTATCCTTTTTTGATTGGTAGACTTCACTTTCACGTCACCCGACGGCCATTGACACTGTGCTTTAACATAGACGCTTAGAGGGTTGTGTATAATTTTTGTATGTTTCTAGATAATTAGGTCAAATATTAAGTACCTATTCTTTTAATTGATTTAAGAACGAGAATCGAGTGCAGAGTGTCCTCCATAAATATTGCTACTGTCTAAACATTCATCTGGTATATGTTGCATATTATGCTTTCTCATTAGGATCTAAGTAGTATTAATACAATGTAACTGAGATTACATGAAATCGGGTAGAAGTGTTAAGTGGTTCAGTGATCACGACAAAATGACTATATAAGTAATAAAATATAGCCTAAAACTTTTCATATAAAATATGGCTATACAATGAAATTGTTCTCATGAAAAAGAAGTCAGCACCAAATAAATAAAAAGCCATTGCCTTACACCATCCAAACTAATATTATAAAGTAGCATATTCCCACGGCTTCGCTCGCTTTAATGTTGCTTCGACTAATCGCTCGGAAACAGTATTTGCTTTCTGGATGACATGGTCAAGGTATATACATATAGGTTAAGGTATATTAATACGGGTGGATCCATGGGCAAAAGCACTAAGATAAATTAGATTTTTTTTTACTTTGATTCGATTGTGTTGTGCCTGTAGAATGTATTTATTATTTCTTAATTCCAGTGAATCATCACATTTTCCAACCGGAGAAGATCTTTTAGGATTGCAATCGAAGTACAAAGATGGAGTCGCAATTGTATTCGCTATCGTTTCTATTAGCTCCATTTCATATTTGCAGATAAATCCAACAGACTTGCCTTTGTATATTCCTTGTCGTGATTTAACCTAATAAAAATACTTTAATAACCACTTGCCTACTTCTTTTATATTTGTTTCTTAATTCAAGATAATAAAATAAAAGGTTATAATATTCCAACTAGCGGGTCGGACGGATGCTGTCCCGCCCTGATAAAAAAAACCTTGACAAATGATATACCTAAACCATCCTCATGAATCACTTTATCTACTGGTAAAAACTGCATGAAAATCCTTTAGTAGTTTTAGAATTTATAGCGAACAAACAGACAGATGTGGCAAAGGACTTCGTTTTATAATAATACTAGCTGTTACCCGCGGCTACGGACGTGCTTTTTAAAAATTTATTCAAGAAATGTAAAATTGTAAGTGGGTGTGTACATTACAGAAACGTTTTTTCAAAAACATTTGTAACTACGATACGAACGCCATTTACTGTAACATGTAACGTGTATATTAGATATATGAATACTATTAGTATATCGAATGGGATGGGATTTATCATCAGCAACACACCTGGAACTTCAACCTACTATATACTAAACTCAGTGCTCACTAACACTATATAAGAAAGTAATAATGAAAATTAAAAACTATACATTATCGAACAATATATCTTAAATCTTTTATTTTATAGATAAATATAATATGCCCGTATTGTCGATATACTTAAGTTATTCTTATACGTTGCTATAATAACTAAGTTATGTAGAAGCAAACATGGTAAATAAAACAACATGGCCGCCAAATTGACCAAAAAGATGATATAATTCATATTACATACAAATATATGTCTTTCAATTATGTATATTTATTCTTGGAGTCAGTAAGGCACACGTCTCACGCAGTTGTAACATATTTTTGATCAATTTCACAC
>MU158708.1:1530685-1724235 GCA_015888305.1 Antheraea pernyi
GAAAACAAAATAAACTTTGAAAATGTTAGCTTTGATACTTACCACATAACTTCAGAATTGGCAGTATGGATTAATTCCTTCGCCTGTCCTATTGGACGAATATTATTACTACTTACCACGTTACCATGGCAACGTATATAATAATAAGGAATCTCTAAAAAGCAAAAAAGTGCCCGATTTTGAAACATTCTTCATTGGTGCTCTGCTTCTATTGGTCTTAGCGTGATTATATAGCCTAAAGCCTTCCTCGATAAATGAGCTATCTAAAACCGAAAGACTTTCTCAAATCGGACTGGTAGTTCCTGAGATCATAGCGTTCAACCAAACAAACTCTTCAGCTTTATATATTAAAGTATAGATATAATGATAACACAACAAATACCGCCACGTGTAATCTAAACTAGATTCTTCAAAACCGCGTTTTACGTAAAGTGACCGGTGCTCCGTGGTACGTCCAGAGAGTCTATCTCCATAGGGATCTAGAGATGCTTTCTATCTGGGCGTACGTAAAATCACTTACGAGTAGTTATTGTGAAAAAGCCGTGATTCATCCCAGTCCCTTAGTGGTATCCGCCGCAAAATACGAACCCGTACCGAAGGCTGCGTATTATAAAAGACGTCTGTGACATATTTTTACCGACCCTCCCGATGAAATTACGGCAGTGAACGATCAGTACCAGCCTGTCTCTCCAAACAGAGCGTGCTCACGCCCGCGTAACCACGGACCACGCCGCCGTGGTCTGGCGGTAAATTTCTCTCCCGCACACCAGATTAGGTCCCCCTCGGCAGCGGCTCAAGCCTAGGTCCGTTCCCTCGGCGTGGAGCCCTTGAGTACGCTGCTCGCGCAACACAGTGACACAAAATCTTACAACACTGCAAGTACAACATTACACATATCACTTCCATACACGTGCTCGCACACATGCTTACACATGAAATTGGAAGGGTTTTTTATTTGTTTTTCCCTTATTGAACTGAAATAGCTTAGAAAAATTATCCGACACAAAATACATATAAGAGTTGTTGAGGTATGTATGCTTGGTACAGATATATGTTTCAATAACTCATATAAGTATGAATATGTAGCTTAGGTTAGCTCAGATAGGTCGCGAATTGTTTGAATCAGGCAACAGCGTAAGCCGAGGTGTGCCGTGCACCCTTGAGCTAGTTGTCTAATAAAATCGGCGGAGTGCCTTAAGTGCTCGTCTTAGTAGTCCGGTGAACCTGTAAATACCATACTAGGTCAATAGCGTAGTCAGTTCGATGTTATGGATGTGCAAAGTCTCATTAGAATTTGCAGTACTGCCTTCTTAGTGACTGACGTAGAAAAAGCAAAGAATTTGTTATTTGATGCTATTCCTAGCAGAAATCTAAACTAAGACAAAGCTTATTCTCCTCTCCTTTTCTAACGCATCGCTTCGTATCGCTCTACATTTACAACCGCGCCTTGAAATTCCCAACATTGGTCAAACGGAATACTCACATATTAATTTATATGTATACTAGCATACCGCACTGACTTTGTATGTTTGCATCATAGTAATGTGGCGTCAAGTGTGTAAACGATTAATAGATTTATTGTTTACCGCTTTGGTATTTACTAGTTCGTCAAAGTCATAGAAGCTACGTACGTAAGAATCTTCACACAACGTAAATCTGTAATATCTTACAAGATATTCATTGAAATGATACGCTGTAGAGCTTGCTTGATTATTTAAGACCCAAATCTCAAAATGGCGGACCACGTTTTTAAATATCTAAGCAATTTTTAAAATTTCATAATACATAATTTGTTATTGTTGTAGTTTTTCAAATTTTATAATCAAATACGTTATTTTTTCAATTATGTCGCTTTTAGTTTTGGATAGTCCCAGCCTTTAAATATTCAACTTAGCTATTTTATTGGATAATGATTGCTACTATATTTGTCAAAATAGCGTCGTGAATAACTGATTGTGGTTTAAAAATATATAAAAGATATAAATTATTAGAGTGAGTTAGCCTTAGGAGATAGACATCAGCTTTCATATATATAATACTTTAGTAGATAATTTTATGTACTTCGCAAGTTTTAGTCAGAGTTTTCAATGTCTTCAAAAATAAAGTCCTGTTCATAATTAAATAAATGTATTGGACTTTTATAGCATCCGATTTAGTATCATTGTTTATATAAGACATATTGTGTACATTAATACTTTGCAACAAATAATTAGGCATATATAATAAATCGTGTTTTCATAATTATTATTGCTATTATCCGTGGTGGGTTAATAATACGATTTGATAGCTCGCTTTTCCTTTATTTTCCAAACATCGTTTACACTACACACATAACCAACAAAATAATTCAATACATCAGACAAAAAGTTACGAACTTATCCAACAAAATTAAGGTTGCCTTTATCAACAAGTATAATGTTTAGGAAACTTTATTAAGAAATAACATTTAAAAAAAAGTGTGTGTGTACTTATGTACACGCGTTAGAAGTTATACTTCTTTGGCGTAACAAGATAAAAATCTTTTCAAAAATTTTATCTTTCGCCTTATTCTACGTTTGTAGAAAAAACGATAGCAACAATAGAAAAAAGGTATTTAATACATTGAAAGTTTTAATACAAAGAAACAAAATGTTGACTATAGCTAACTTCAGGGTGTCGGTGTTTCGTGACGGTGTGCGCGCGCATCGTATATATTTACTCATCATTTTTCCCTAACGCGCCATAAGGAGTATAACTTCAATAGGCACGTATTGTTATACATAATTAAAACGTCGGTTATAATTTTCAAAAGTCTATATTTTGTATTTCACACAACTGCTCAGAAACGATACAATATGATACATACAGTACATAAAACTTTTTAACTTAAAATCAGGTGTTCATTGACGGTGAACATTTGTCACGAGGTTACTGCATATATACTTCTAAAGGGACGGATACACCTAAGTTAAACTATTAAGTTCCTAAATCAAGGTTTGAGAAGGTCGATAGTCAAAGGAAAAAAAATTCAACAAGATAATCATTATTACATAGTATAAAACAAAGTCCCCCTACCGCGTCTGTCTGTTTGTTCGCGATAAACTCATAAACTAAAGAACGGATTTTTATGCTTTTTTCACAAGTAGATAAAGTGTTTCACGAGGAAAGTTTTGGTATATAATTTGTCAAGGTTTTTTTATAATCAGGGCGGGACAACGTCCGGCGGGCCCGCTAGTAATCTATAAATTATATGACAAAATATCGGAAATCTGTAACGACAACATAATATATGTTTGTTGCAGCTACATTTTATACATTACTTTCTTACTAGTAGATACAGTATATTAACGATAGAATGACAGTTTTTTCTTAGCCACTGTGTTGACTGGAAATGAGTTTCATAGTAAAAATACTATCGTCACTATGTAGATGTAAATAACAAGTAGAGTTTTTGGGAGGACCTTAGCCTGTAATGTAGTGGATTTTATATTTTATTCATAATCTCGTGTTATTTGACTCGATATTATGTTATATTGGTAATGTTTTACGTAATATAGTTCGGTTTTTATGCACAAGTGAAATGGATGGGAAATAATACTACGGATCATGAACTGTGAGAATCCACAAAAACTCAATCAAAAATTCTAAAAGGTAACCACCACCTTGTTAGAACATTGAAATTGTCGCAAAACATTTGTAATATTATTACCTACTCGACAATGGAACCTGGAAGGTTGGTTGCCAAAAATAAAATTAAAGAAACAAATAACACGTAAATGAGTTATATATTATTTTTTTTAATGTCGTCTTTTACCAATGTATCTTTGTTCGATTTCGCAATATTCAATATCGCGCGCCTTATTAAAGTATATACTGTAAAATGCCATGTATATAGATAAGAATATTGCAATGTAATATCCTACTTAACAAAGAATAAACTTGAATTATAAATATAATATCACAATTCTCGCTCAAGGATATGAGTTATTAAATATATTTAGCACACAATTAACATTAGCGAAAGCGCTACATAATTAAACACATCTATCAATTGCAGTTTCAGTAAATTTAATGCTGACAATAGTTATTAATCTAAATTCCTACATTCATTACCTACATAAAATACAGTTTACCCTAAAGACATCTAAATAAGTCTTATCGCTGTTATGACGACATTTTGTAATTATTTATAAATATAATTTGTTGTTACATTACAATCTAAAAAAAAACAATATCGCTAAAACACTACAGTCATTTGTTTACATTACACAACCATAGTAATACTGAATTAATTTTTTTTTAATTATTATTTTTTTTTTACCATTCTGAAGTTAGTTGCGTAGAGAACAAATTTAGATATTCGAGACAAGTTTAAGCATAAATAAATGTTAATTTTAGATTTCTTATAATAATAATATGAGCTTTGTTCTCTCATACCCTTACCTATAATACTAAAGCCCGAACTAAGGGCCGTTTCAGAGTGTTAAAAAAATTTGGTACGACTGTATGTAACCAATCATAAAGCTGTTTAGTATACATACATTATGATTTAGGTTGTTCTTTACTGCGTACTCTATGGCAACATTCTATCCTGGCATTTTTTACTTAAGTCTTCAATAAATAATCACAATACAATTGCGAAAATACTACATAAAGGAGAATATAAAGTATGTTTATTTACTTACGTATAATATTTAACCGACATAGTTTCGTTCAATAGAACATCTATAGAATAGCTGATATGATAATAACACTGACGAGTGCAATTACTACAATTTTATAAATACAGACTTTTTTTAAGTTGTTACTGAACAAGTTCATCATTTCATTGAGTATTCGTATGTAGAAAATTTGTTTTCGTCTTTCTTTCTTTAATTACAGCCGCAAGTGCAGCTGTCGGACCACATCTATTGATGTGTGGCGACAAATCTTCAATTTGAGACAGCTAGCTAGCAAGTCGGGTTATAGTAAATCCTATAAACGTGCATAATTATTACATATTATAAAACAAAGTCGCCTACCGCGTCCGTCTGTCTGATCGCGATAAATTCAAAAACTAATGAACGGATTTTCGTGGGGGTTTCAACAGTAGATAGAGTGATTCAATTTGTCAAGGATATTTTTATAATCAGGACGGGGCAACGTCTGCCGGGCCCGCTAGTATGTATATATTAAATAGTTACTCCATATGTTACTCAATTAAAACAAATTTAACGACAACTTATAGGTTAAAAGCTATTTAAACTATATAGCGTGCTACAGAAATAGTACCTACTTACATAAAATTTAAGACTAAAATTACATAAGCTAGTTATAGTGTATATCTACGCCTAAACCTAACTATGTATATACCAATTTTCAATGGAAGTATTTATACTATCCTATTTTTATAATGATGTACATATATATTAATTATTATATAGAAAAAATGACAAAAGTTTACGGTTGTGTGCGCATCACACGTAAACTGTCGAATAGATTTCGATCAGTTCTGTTGTCTAAACAAAATATCACTATAACTTAATTTAATATAATATGAAAGTTGTAAGAAACTACTATTTCTTTAAGCACTACAAAAGGCTAAAGTAACTATGTAAACAAAGTATATTTTTGCTTTATATTTATTTCTCTTCTGTAAAGATATTAAATAATGTAGCGGAAATCGCGGGTGTCACCGAATTTGCTATAACATACCTACTTAAATATATATCTATCTACTACTTGTAGAAAAGCATGGATATTATTTACTTTGACACATAAAAAATTATTGGAAATACAAAATCCTATAAGGCTACTTCATAATCGTATAAATTACAAAGCATAAAATAACGTACAGTAATGCACTTAACAAGGAACCATTTATTTAATACCTATTGATACCTTAATAAGACAACTTGTAACGAATGCGAATATATGCGAATGCCTCTGAAGCGATTGCAATGAAATTTAGCTTAAGCTCGGAATCAAATAATCAAAAAATCAGGAACAAAATAGAATTACAATGACATATAAAAAAATACGCCTAGCGAAACGGACAGGTATGGTAACAATATACCTAAGAAAAACTTGTATAAAATTAGAAAAATGTCACACTTGCGAGTACATTTATTTATCCTAGTTAAATGAAGCATATTTGTATACTCTAAGCCAGTGGTCGTCATATTTTTCAAAATATGTCAATTTCTGTCAAAATGTGATTCCTTATAAATGTTATAGAGCAATAGCAACCTATGCCGGCCAATCGCAATATAGGTAGTGAGGTATAAATGCGGGCCGCATACTCATGGAGTGGGTAGTTAGCATCACCAACCAATTGATATACCTACTTTTTACGACCTGTCAAAATATGATCCCTTATAAATGTTATATCACAATAGCAACCTGTGAATTCATTAATTTTCGAACTTAATTGTCCAACTATTGATTGATTAGAAGGTAATTAAAAATCTAATTTGCGGTTAGGTTCGGGGCTAAAAACATACTATATATCAGATAAATTATTCTTCAAATAATTGGTTAAAGATGTTAACTACCCTAACAACTTTCATTTAGTTACAACATATGCAAAATCGGTTTTGATAAATCTAAAGTTGTTTGCTATATCGCGAGCCGCATAAATAGCAGCCACGGGTCACATGCGGCCCGCAGTTTGACGACCACCGCTCTAAGTTGTACAATTTCTTATATACACGGCGTAGTCTAAAAACAGCGAGATCCACCCGGACGCTACATACATGGACAAGATATAATAACAGATAACTTACAAATACATATAAAATATAAATTCAAATAAAATGTAAATAATTTTCTCGACGGTTAATTCTAATCACAACAGATCAAGGCCATTCAAAATGAACTCCGGACAATTTGTAGAATCTCTCGTTGTGAGGTCTATAGAAATCCCTCAATAACTGGATGATCGTCGGGTTTATATGCGGATGACTCCGTCCTTTGGTCTTGCCCAAACAGTGCGGAGTCGAGCGACTCTCTGATTTAAGGAGGCAAGGGAATCCTTTAGTTGAGTTGAAGTAGAAATGCTTTTCAGTGATAACTCGCTTCAGACCTAGGAATTCCTGTAAAACAAGATTCCTAATATATACACACAAATAAATGTAAAATGTAACAAGAGCAATAAGAAGCGAGATGGTTCAATTAAAAATGAGAATTATTGCGATTGTTAGTTGTCAAGCTAAGTATAGTCTGCGCCAAACTCTTTGGCCGCTTTGAATATAGCCGCAAGTTCAAGCTTACACATAATATCGTCAAAGCTTCATTACAAAACAAGGTTAAATATTAATATACGAAACTAAAATTAGCGTTTATTTATCCTTAAGTTGTCTCGATGCTATGCATGTAATATAATACGTATGTTTACATAAATTTGTGTTCTGCGCAGAGCGGACAAAATGTTTGGCGCGGACTATAATACCAAATGTTAATTTTATTTCGCGCACGATAAATGTTGCTGTATTTATAAAGACATAAAAGACGCACTGTACTCCATAAAGGCGATTTATCATATTTGCGGGTATGCGAAATACCTAAGAATTATATAGACCAGTAATTGCCATAGCAAAAATAGCATTTCGTAATAATTAGGTTATAAAAACGAAACGTTTATCCAATGAGATACATCTTAATATACTTTGTTTTCAATTAAGAAGTTGGCACTCATTATATTCGACAAATCACAGAACCTCACGTGTTTCCATTTTTTTTTTGAGTTTTAATATGTTTTAATTATAGCAGATTTATCATTACATAGTATAAAACAAACCCCCATACCGCTTCTGTCGGTCTGTCTGTCTGTTCGCGATAAACCCAAAAACGACTGAACGGATTTCATGCGATTTTCACCAGTATATAAGATGATTCATGAGGAAGGTTTGGTATATAATTTGTCAAGAATTTTTAAAAATAGGATGGGATAACGTTTGCCGGTCCCACTAGTTGTTTATAAAATGATCTTTACCAATATATAAATGAGATAGCGAGTGTTTGTCACGCTTTTACGGCTAAATCAGGGATACAGAAAAGGTCATACTATTCTCGAGCAAAACTGCGAGGAAAAACTAGTTATTTATAATTTGATAAGTAATTTTTTGCAGTCGGTATGTCATCCAGAAAAACAGTACTGTTTCGGGGGATAGGTTCAAAGTACATAAGGCGGTAAACGAACAGGTGGGTCACCTGATGTTAAGTGATCACCACCGTCCATAGACACTAGCAACACCAGGGGAGTCGCAAGTGCATTGCCAGCCTGTGTATGAGGGAGGGGTAGGGAAAAGAGAAAGGGTAAGGGAAAGGGGGAAAGGAGGTGGGCCTCCGGCAATCTCACTGACCGAACGAAACGCAACCATGCAAGCACTGTTACTTCACGTCGGTGTTCTGTGTGTTGGGTGGTACTACCCCGGGCGAGCCGACCCATTCATGCTGAAACTAGTAATAGCTACAGCGTGGCTCTACCACCTTCAGAAAGAAAAGCATAACCGCGAGCGTAACCGTGGACAAGAGCTAGTAACAAATAAAATCCATCATCATCATCAGCGTGTAAGAGATCCAATGCAGGACCATAGACTTCCCGAAGGAAAGTATGGCCATAATCACCACGCCAGCCTACGATGTATTGGCGATTTCAAACTCTGAGAAATCCATAGTTCTATGTTTTCCCACATATACTAGTACTCAAGATCATTTCACGGGTTCAGGTTTCCTCACGATGGTTTCTTTCACCGTCAGCCGAAAGTGTTACCAAATTAAATTAGTAAATGTACGCGGATTTCGAAAAATTCTTGGGTACATGTCGGGGTACGAACCAACGGACATCGGAATGATATTCCACCGGTCAAACCACTAAGCCATCACGATTTGACTCACACTTGACGTTACATAATATGTCTATGAACCACTATGATATAAAATATGAACCACTACTAGGTCCAATAGAGTTAATATAAGTATTAAGGTACCTGTACGATTGCCATCTCAGCAGCAGGGTCGACGACCAGTCGTTCCCCATTAACTAGCAGTATACTATCTCGCGGGAACCGACGCAGCCATCGACGTAGGGCTCGTGCGTACAGCCCTAACCTCAACGGACCCCACACCGAGTCTACTGCCCAACCTCCCCAAGAGGATGCGTTCACCAACGCCAGCTGCTCGAACCGGGGCAGCTTCGGCCTTTTACTAACAACATTACGCTTTTTTATGTTGTAGGTTAGCAAACAGACGAACGTAGGTCTTCTGATGGTAACAGGGTTTACGCAGACAGGGGTATCACTGATCGCTTAAAGAACGTGTTTTAATCCCTTTTTAAAGAGACCCATATCATAACTCTGGAGGAATACCGGGTAACCCATTCCACAACGTCAGCATACGCATAATGAAGGTTCTGGAGAACCTCACGGTTGTTGCTATTTTATTAGGTTTTCGAGTGTGTGGTTGAACTACCAGCTGGCATCAGGAGGTATGAATTTGGAACGTCGATGAGGGCACTGTGGCAAAAAGTTCTTCAGATCATTCTCCATTGTACATGCGGTAAAGTACACACAGAGATCCAATATCTCTGCAAAATTGTAATGACTCTAGTCCAGATATTTGTTAAATTTACCTGTCGAGGTAAGCAGGGATTCTAATCCACGCAGATCGCAAATAAGCTTCTCTCCTCCACCTCTTTTCATACTACGCTATATATTTTAACAATATAATTAATAACAACACAGCATTAGTAGGTGGTAGAGCCACGCTGTAATTATTACTAGTTTCAGCATGAATGGGTCGGCTCGCCCGGATTAGTAACACCCTTTCATAGAACACCGACGTGAAGTAACAGTGCTTGCATTGTTGCGTTTCGTTCTGTCAGTGAGAGCGCTGAAGGCCCACCTCCTTTCCCCCTTCCCTTCCCCTTTCTCCTTTCGCTGCAACGCAGCTGCGACTCCCCTGGTGTTGGTAGTGTCTATGGACGGTGGTGATTACTTAACGTCAGATGACCCACCAGTTGGTATGCCTCTTTTTGATATAAAAAAAGTGTGTTCGGACACCGCGTCCAGGAATGAAGGTTCGAATCCTAGCAATTGAGTGCGAGCTTTTGGTCAAGGAAAAATTGTGATGAAACAATACCATGGTGGTAGGGCACCTCACAGAACACTGACGTGAAGTAACAGTGCTTGCATTGTTGCGTTTCGTTCGGTCAGTGAGAGCGCCGGAGACCTACCTCCCCTCCCCTTCTACTTCCCTTCCTCTCCCCCAACACAGGCTAGCAACGCACTTGCAATTCCTCTGATGTTGTTAGTGTCCATGAACGGTGGTGATCACTTAACATCAGGTGACCCACCTGTTTCGTTTGCCATCTATGACATAAAAACAACATTTTCTAAGCTCGTTTGAATAGCTACCATTCTTAAATTGTAAAGCACCTATTGGTGTGTTCCAGCAGCTGTACTTAAGAGTCAATTCTCTCTAGGCTTAAACCACATCACCAATATACGATGAGATTGTGTACCAAACCTATGAAATATAAAGAAAGGTTCACGGTCTTGTTGTACTCGTTTGCTTGCTTTTATGACAGAAAATATAAAGTAGACAACCGAAGGTTCATTGGTGGAGTGTTCTGACATGTAGATCGATATAAATCGGAGTTGTACATAAATCCTTAGCTTTTGGTGAAAGAAAACACGATAAAAGCTATACTGTATCGTTAGATTATTTTTGAATCCTCGCCTGACTAGCCACCAATGTCGATATGAAAATCGGTGGCCAAGCACTAACAAGGCGTGCTTCAGCAATTACATTTGAGAGCCAGTCCGTAGGTTCAGCATATTATCATCATCGTCAATTATCATCAGTCACATTCTCGTCAAACGTTATGTCTCTAAAGAATAAAACACAACAAAATAATTTTCGATTTATTAAAATCTCCTTAACTTTCTTATGTATTTCGGCAAGATTAAACTAATCAATCCTTTAACTGAATTCGTTATCTAACCAAACTAATTTATCTAACAGCGTTGAAGGGTTAGATCGAAGGCCCAGTAGAAGGAGGGAAGCCGTCACATATTTTGACTAAACATACCTTGCAGACTGTGCATAATCACTTATAGCTCGTGTGACAGGGTCACGAACCACTGCGAGTAACTTCACAGCTGGGTTCATATCATACACTCTCTTCGGTGCTGACTTTGTTACCCAGTATGAAGGTGTCTTCTCCATTGTGATCTGACCTTCAAGGGTAGGAGGCATACGTTCCCTGGAACACAAAACTATGCATTTACTCCGGAATTCAGAGGTCTCTAGGCCTAAACAAAATTGGCCGGAAACCAACTTATAATAAATTATAAATAACTAACTTTTGCCCGCGGCTACACTCACGTTAATGTAGATTTTACCTATCTATCGGGAACAGTACATTTAATCTGGATGACAACTACCCTGTGTTTTTTTCTGTACCTATTCCTGGGAACGTGTAAACAAAATTTCATGATGATCTGTTGAGTAAATTTAGGTGTGAAAATGTAATAAATAGACGAACTCACATTCGCATTTATTATTTTACTTTTGACAACCAATCCTGTAGTAGATTATTACTGCCATTGTCGAACACGTAATTAATTATACCAGTGGGTGCTCAGTGGTCGACATTCGACCATAGTTCATTCATTTTTTAAAGTTGAATGTAGAATGAAAAAGGGTAATTGGAACGTAAGAGTAAAATAATACATACAGTCGAGCATAGCAACCTCCTTCACAACCTTTTTTGAAGTCCTTTATTGACATATTTCAAAATGTCTTTTTTATTTACATGTGTGTATATGTTGTGTAAAATTGAAGCAGTAGTGTGAGTAATGCATATTTTAATTAATTTAATGTACTTCTAATGCATTTTATATAGAATAAATAGCTTTCTGCACTTCTCCTCCATATAAACTTTAACTATGCCAAATTTCACGGTCATCCGTTCGCCCAATTCCGTCAAAAAGGGATACAAAGTTTAGGCTTCACGTATTAATATATATGATGATTACAAGTTTCTTGCGATCATTTCAATAAACTACAAAATGGTGGCCATCTTGTTAGAACTTTCTAGGGAGTTTTTGTGCGAAGTCTGAATCCATGCTCTATGGTAGTATTTCGCATCCAATTCACTTGTGCACAATAACCAAATTATGTTAAAAAAATATTATTTATATTTATTATCATGTAAAATACCACCAATATTATACAATATAGAGCCAAATAATACAATATTATGAATAAAATATAAAATTCACTACATGACATTCCAAGATCCGGCCAACAACTGCACATTCGCATTTACAATATTAGTTAGGATTTTTATTGTGTTAAAACACCACCATAAACTAATCATACAATCATTACATGACACTAATTCTATAATATTGTTAAAGAAGACTAGCGACGAATAATAACTGAATATAATAAAACATGGCTTTTCATAGGCCTGAACGTAGCCTTCTCTATCAATAAAATAATTTTCAGAATCAATGTCAATAGTCCTAGAAATTATCTCCTAAATCGAGACTAAGTAACTTTTACTTAATTAGTATAGAAGTAGAGATACGGCAAAAATTATTACTAACCTGTACCATTCAAAACCTTTGTGATAATATTTATCGAAGAAATGAACCTCAGATCCTGCTGCTCGAACGTCTGGATGTAATCTGTAAGTTACAGTTAATAAATTTTAATTAATTTTCGTAATTACTTTACATTGAGCATGTTGCGCTTAGTGGCGTAGCTATACAGATACAGAAGGATATCAAAATATTATACGGAGACGAGCTTATTTTTACCAAATTACAAAATGGCATATTTTTAACGATGTTTGACGTAAAAGTTACTAGGACTTAAGAATACAATTGTTATTTTCATTATAAATTCATTACGAGTCTCTTGATCGATAGAACCGGAGTTGCGTAATATTTTAAGAATCGTTACTTAACACGTGATTGCTAATACGGCTGATAAAAAGGTTCTTTATTCGAACTAACGCTTACTGGCCTGGCGGAACTTCACAGCTTCACCGGACTACTAATACGAAAATAGCTACTTCTCTGACATGTGTTATACACAGGAATAATGTTTTCTTTATGTCTTCATTTTAACCAAAAAAATACTACCAACGTTAAAAAAAAGGTGTGCCAGATCGATTGGGTTATTTTCCGAACGGGCGCGGTGGCGGTGCTGGACGACGCCTTCTCGAGGCCTAATTAAAAAAGTGATTTTGTTTTTTTTTTTTCATTCATTCGATAGCTGTTGGATGTTAGCAACGTGAACAAGTTTTATATACATATTTTGATACGCAATGTGTAACAAGTAGAATAATTAATGAGACAAACAAAAAAGCACACTGCAAGTGTACCTTTTTTTTAAGTATATTAATAAACAAGTTGTTCATTCGATTTAGAATTTGTACGTTAAAAACTTATTCTTATCTCCTATCTTCCTCTTTTAAATAGTTATTTAAGCGGTGAAAATTGTATTGTCGTATCGTATCGTATCGTCGCGACCAACCGACACCAACAGCCACCACAAATGGTTGACAAACTCATCATGTGACTCTTACGGCTTGTTGCTTTTTGGAATCAGTCTGTATATAGCCAGCAACTAAGACTTTGGAGACTCATATAGACGTGACAAGACAAGACGTGGAGGATCATAAATTTCAGATCTCTGGCCGTTATTTTTAAAATACACTACAGTTTTACGGAAAAACATATATGCTTTCCGTAAACTAAAAAATAGTATTTAAATTTCCTCGTGATGTTTTCCTTCCTTGCAAGTCGATAACAATAACAATTATAGAAATCAAAATTTAGAGTAATATTAACACTTCAAACCGCAATTAGTAACCTGCGTAATCAGTATTTATATATTTTTAATCAAACGGACTCAACCACAGATTCTATTGTCCAATTACTTTTATAGTCAGTCGATATTATTTTTAAACAGATTTTTCAAGTCTTCGTTAAAGTACGGAATCTCTGCTCCTTTGGATCAGAATACACTATGTCACTAGAACAAGTCCTCAGGGGCGACTTTAAAAAAATTATACTATTTACGCGTTCATATTTACATTTTTTTAAATATATAACTACCTTAAAAATTCCAAAAGAGCCCTAGTACCGCACTTCTTCACGCCGATTATCAAAGCATCTGGCAGTCTCTTCACTGGCACAGTGTTATTATTCAACCTCATATATTTATAATCATCGTCCACTTTGAATCCCAGAAATGAGGCGAAACGAACCATAGCGCTTTTGTATCTTGATATGTGACGTTTCACGAAAATGAATTTTAATGAAAACTGAAAAAAGGAAAACTTATCAGGTCATTATTTCCAAATTTACATGCAAGAAAAAATTGTCTTTCACACACACACACGGCACAAAATACGTGTGTATTGGTGTGGTGGCGTGTGGTGGAAAGAATAAACAGATTATAAAAAAAGGAAATTTATGAAGAATATTAATTTAACTGCGGTGTTTTTTAAAATACCTTTTTATATACTTCACTGGCTGTTTGTATAATTATAAACTATTTTAATAATGAAGTAATAAAAATAATAGAAGTTACATGAATTATTTATTGTTATTAATTTAATTGGTTGCTATATATATAGTACTTATGTCAGCTACTCACCTTCTTTTCGTTTACTAAACAAGTATTGAAAGTATATAATAAATATAATACGAAAAGTAACGTGAAATAAACAAAAATGATTCGTCTCGATAGCACCGGTATCCATTTCATAGCTAGTTTTCCAATGCATTTGCATTGTTTTCGTGTATTCTCGTTCAGAAAATAATTAAATTAGCTAATTTATTACATTTCGACGGTCTCAAAGTGTTTATTTCAGTCTGTAGCACAAGCATACCGTAGATCATTAAATTTAGATATTGCGCTCTGCGGTAATACTGTTTATGTAAACATATATTTTATCTATGTTTAAGTTTTCGTATTTTCCGGGGTATGAGAATCCTTACTCAGATCAATGCGTGGAAAGCATTCCATTTCACGTAGGTTTCGAGACACTAAAATATTACTTAAATATAAAAATAGAAAATGAAACAGTACCTACATAATTTGTTCATAATTCTAAACGTTTTCTTTTCTAATGCATTATATCAATAAAAATGAATATAATATAATCATTGTATAAATTATACCATTGCTACACTCTGGAAAGTATGTAAATTGAGAAAAGTGTAAATGTGAGTGCAATATATTTATATAACAATAATAAAAAATTATAATCGCTTGGCGTGATGATGACATACTACGGTATCTATGTATCTACTGGGCGATTTTTCGAAATAAATGTTGTTAAATTCTTAAGTTCTAAAATGTAAATTAAATAAAGTATATTTGATTAGATGATTGATTTGATTAGATATGTTTAACAATAGTAAAATTAATTTCATTAATAGCTGCTTTAAACCGTGCTATGTCCTCTTCTCTCGCCTCCGCTCCTTAGAGCTTGTCACTTATTTTTATTTGTCTCTGCTCGTCACCTTCTTTAAAAGGATTGTTCGGATATTTATACATAATATTAATAAAGCTTGGGGAAAAAATGAAATCCGTACATTCATATTACTTAAATGTAAAATCATTTTTAAATTTAGATTCCTTCAGCAGTTGAGTATCATTTATAAAGACAAATTGATAGGTAGGTATAGGATTATTTTAACCTTCTTGCAATAGTACCAACATAACAACACTGATAAGAGAACAAATGACAGTGACAAGCATCACTTAAATAAAAAGAAATTTGATCGTGTTGAACTTTGAAACTGCTAAATAAATTAAAATGACAGTCCAACAGCTCAACTCGAATATTTCTGACGACTCAGATGATATGGTTAGTTTGCCATCCGAGGAGGAAATTTATCGACGAAAATATCAATTATTATTGGAACGATGCGAAGTTTTACAGCAAGATAACGAAAGAATAATAAACAGGTTTGTGTTTTAGTGCTTTAGTCTTGTTACAATAAACTGAGAAGTGCAGCAAGATTAACTTGTTACAGATTACATGAAGTAAAAAAAATGACCAAACGATATCGCAGAGATGTGAGGTTGGTAATTGAGAGATTAGACAGACATGGAGACTCCTTTAGGACTGTAACGATGGAAGTAGACACTAAATCGGAGGTGAATATGCGTTCAGCCCGCCCTGGAACTAAAACGCAAACAGCAGCTAAACCAATGGAAAAGCAAAACACTACTAATGTAAAGAAAGCTGGAACTAAAAGAAAAACTAAAGCTGAAAAGGTATTGGTAAAAAAAAGTCTCTTTTGTAACTTGTGCTTACATTTTCATACTGTTCTACACGTTTTTCAGCCTGAAAAGGATCCAAATGCACCAAAGAAGCCTTGCAATGCTTTCTTTCAATTTTGCCAAGAACAGAGGCCATTGGTTGTAGCCGAGGCGAATTCTGAAGTGGGCGCAGAGCCCTCGAAGCAAGAAGTCACAAGGCAACTGGCATCAAGGTGGAGATCACTGACTAATGATGAAAAACGGGTGAGCCGATTTTTATTTTAGTCATTTTAATCAATTCTGAGTTTCAATCTATTTATTATTAATATTTCGATCTAGTTATTTTACTTTATTTAACTAATAACTAGCCTCAGATTTTTTTGAATCTTCTGCCTAAATAGCATCACTAGTCTACATGCGTTCCCATCAACATTTTGTGTAATTTTGTTATAAATTGGAAAGTATTACTTGAAGATATTTAAAACAAGGTTATAACATACCATAGTGTAAATACACTTAAATCTCTATGTAAGTAACTCTATATAGTGTTATACACTCTACATAAGGATGGTAGCTTAATATTTCATAGAGTAAAACCTTCCCAGTGTATAGATATCTCTAGTAAAAAATAAAAGTTAACCATGTTGTTTCTGAGATAATCATAAATATTGAAATATAATATAGACAAAATGAACCTTTTTAATATACTGAAAATACTTGTTTCTTGCAGGTTTATGTGGCTATGTTCGAGAGATCTAAAGAGAAATATGCAGAAGAGATGTCAGCGTATAATATAAAAAAGGAACAATGACAAAAGCTTGACAACGGTAGCTCTTAAATCTCTTGTGATAGTCAGCTTTAAAGTTAGATTAATAATTATGATAATTATAAGTATTATTATTAAGTTATGTTTTAATTGGTTGATATTTAAGGAAATCTTAGGTTATTCTAAATTACCATACAATAATTTTTCCAACAATGTGTTCCTAGATAACTCACATCACCAGAGTTAAAAATATATTGATATTCAAATACTGTTCCAGCATTTACGCTTGAGACATGTTCATATGAGGCATATTCAAGCGTACCATATGCCGTATCACCTTGGAATACTTAACCTCTTCATTATGTGACATTGTGGTATTTTTTTTTCGAACTGACTACGCTATTGACCTGGCAGGGTCTTCACCCGACTACCGTGACATTGTGGTCAAACTTTCTTCTCAATACCATTCAACAATATTCCTATTTATGTGAAGTTTGATTATATTGACAATTATGGCAGTCTTTTATATAGAAATACCTATAGTTAAGTCTCCCACAGCTGTACAAAATTTTCTTCATGCGGATAGACACAAGTTAAGCTCAATGTTTGATATATTGGGTAATTTGAATGTCTTTTAAATTTGCAATTGTGATATAGATTTTTCCAGTGTATTTTACGACCGAATGAACATTTCTCCAGTTGTCGCGTCATTTAAAGAGGATTTTGCTACCTACTGGTTTATTAGATTGTATCAGTCTAATAACAAATACAGTTACAATAGGTTAATATATGGGAGGGTTTGAATCCTGAATAGGGAGCCTCAGATATTTTACCAGTACATATGCTTTTAGGCAGCACATAATGTAAATACCGTTACTTTCACCACAAACATACCAATTGTATCTGCAATGTAAACAGTTGACAAATAATTTCATAATTACACTATTTATTGTATTTCATAATAGAAACAAAAATAAATACGAAGAACATATTTTAATATATCCGTTTTATTATTGAAAACATTAAATGCAACAAAAGTAATAAATACATATAAGGGTATTGAGGGTTTTGTGAACGAAATACCAAATAGGCACCCTCAAACATCTATTTCTCAGAAGACTTATCCTTTGTAGTTATCTTTCTCTGCTCTAATAGCTCTCATTGTTTCTATTGGATCATTTTTACCAGCATGCTTCTGCACAGGTGTCTCGGTAACCCTCATAAATGGATTGTATAATTTTTCTTCAGCAATTGTTGATGGCACCTGAAATTGATTTATCTATATATATATTTCATCCTTAAATTACCAAATCTGATTTATATGAATCAAATTAACAAAATACAGGGTGCACATAAAAAGTATTTGGCGTTGATAGTTTTGCATGAATGGAATAAAAACAAGGAAAATTGTTGAATACTATTATTTTTAAGTTTTTTTTTTTTATGTCATTGGTGGCAATCGAACATGTGGGTCACCAGATGTTAAGTGATCACCACCGTCCATGGACACTAACAACACCAGAGGAGTTGCAAGTGCGTTGCCACCCTTTGGGGGGAAGGGTTAGGGGAGGGAGAGGAGAGGGGAGGTGGGCTTCTGGCGCTCTCACTGACCGAACGAAACGCAACAATGCAAGCACTGTTACTTCACATGGGTTTTCTATGAGAGGGTGGTACTACCCCGGACGAGCCGACCCATTCATGCTGAAACCAGTAATAGTTTCAGCGTGGCTCTACCACTATTAGTATGTCATAAGAAAATGAATGTGATAACATGTATTATATTTATGATTATTGAGATAATAAACCTTGTATGTCTACATTAAAATAAGTAGACAAAGGAAGATATTAGAAAACAAAATTAATAATGAAAAAATTGAATATTAGGTTCTTTATATTTAACATTACAGTGATTCAAAAGCCTTACATTCATAAACAATGGTTAGTTACCACCGTCAACGTGAAAGTCTATTGCCAAGCACTTGTTGATGTTTTCACTTGAGAGCCACTCCAGGTTTAACGTGTTTATAATGTTGGACCACATCATTTTTTTTTATATCATAGGAGGCAAACAAACAGGTGGGTCACATGATGTTAAGTGATCATAACCGTCCATAGATACTTACAACACCAGGGGAGTCACAAGTGTGTTGCCAGCCTGTGTTTGGGGGAGAGGGGGTTGAGGAAGGAGAAGTGGCTTCCGGGACTCTCATTGCCGAACGAAAGGCAACAATGCAGGCAATGTTACTTCACGTCAGCTTTCTATGAGAGGGTGGTGGTAAGGGACTTTACCTTATTTTAAAGGTAAGGTCTTTAACTGCCTGGATCGCTTTCACTGCAAATGATGATAAAATTAGTGTGATTCTTTCGATACCGGCTGATATATGGTCATCTGTGGAGACTTTTGCAGACCACAATGACACTAACGACTACCAGTGGATTGCAGATATAACATCAGGTCATCATGTTGTATTGCTACAATTAAAAAAAAAGCTTACATTAAATACTCTTACATACCGTTGGTAATCCTTCTTCCCTTCTCTGCTGTGACCATTCAATTTTCTTCTTTACTTCCTCATTCTCCGGTTCAACATGTGAGGCAAACTTAAGGTTATGTAGTGAGTACTCATGTCCGCAAAACACTTTAGTGTAGTCTGGTAGAGCACTTAGTATTGTGATTAGAGCCTTGTACATCTGTTCAGCGGTGCCCTCAAAGAATCTACCACAACCACCAAGGAATAGTGTGTCTCCTACAACATAAGTTTCTTAGTAAAGCTTGATAACATTAATAATATTACTTGTTTATAAAAATGAGCTTATATAACACTAGCTGTGGCCACCACTCGGAATGACTTGTAAACACTATATTTTATTAAAACGTAAGTATATGTTGTGATTTGTGATTGATCTAGCGATAATTTTTATAGGAATTATATCATATTCTAACATTTTAGTTTAGTATTGGAAAGTGAATAGTATTTTAAATATTATTAGACTAGTTAAAGTTAAGTTAAAAAAGGTTGGACCGATTTTGCCGGAACTTTCACCAGCAGATAGCGGACATCATAACAAGTAATTTAGTCTATTTTAATTTAAACTAGCTGTTAACTGTGGCTTCGTCCGCTGTGCTATCACCAAAACGGTTAGACCGATTTCCACGGGACTTTCACTGGTAGATAGCGAATCTTATAAAAAGTAATTGAGGTTATTCTATTTTAGGCTAGCTGTTACCCGCGACTTTGTCTGCATGAAATTTGGCAAGATTTCAACTCATTCTTCATTTTTAATTAGAGAAATAATTATCAGCTTATTGTTTACAATTCGACATTATAATTATTAATAACTTTAATGATATAGAGGTATTCTTAATAAGATCTTAGATTATAAACGTATTACGTAAAAAGTATCATAATACAATTTTTTGCGGAACAGACAAGCGTTTATTTTTTGTATAGTCACAAAATCGTAATTATAATTGCAATGTATATTAAATGTAATGTAAATGTAAATCTTTATAATCATAGTTTAAGTTATTGTTTCATTAGTTCCTTAGACAGTGTAAGTGAGCACTGAGGTAGTCGTGTTGTTAGTTAAGGTTTCAAATATGTTGCTGATGACAAACCACATTTGGCACGCTGTTCGTATTTTTAAATGTAATGTACATGTTCCATGTTACTGTAAGTGTTGTGTGTGTCATGCTTACAATAGCTTTTAAAGAGCATATCTATAATTGTACATAGTCTCACAATTTTATAATTCTTTAATACGATTTTAAAAAATGTGTGCGGAGCTGCGGGTACAGCTAGTTTAGAATAACTAAATACTTTAATGTTATATTCCAGTAGTGACTAGTGTTACAGCGCAAATATTTCTGATTTGAGCAATACCCTGCAGAAGAGAAAATTAAAGAAGCTATTAAATCTTTAGGAAACTATAAATATAAAAAATCTTTAAACATGTAGAGAAAAATAATATGTTAATGTAAAAGTCGTAAAATTGGCTTAAGCTATTAAAAGCCTACAATGTCTTCAGTCTCTTAAAAATAATGCCATTTATATTGGTATTTAATTAGCAGTCAGCTGTAAAATCCTCTGACTTTGTAACTCTGTAAAGCATTATATTTGCGCGGAACCCAAGCTTTTATTTTTCTAAATTAAGTTAATCCTGTTTACATTAAATATTTACCAGTGAAAGTTTTGTCAAAATTGGTCCAATCGTTTCAGAGATTATCCGGAACAAAGAGACAAAAACAAAAATATTTAAAAATTGTTACTATTTTCTTATGTGCACCAGATATACTTTCATATTCACTTTGTCAAAAGCTGTTATTTTAGTATTATAAACAGACACTTAAATTTTATTTATCTGTATGTATAGGAAAAGGTAGTGGCTTTTTTTTGTACGCTATTGACCTAACAAGGTCTTAACAGCTTCACCAGACTACAAAAGGTAGTGGTAAGGGTGTGCATATTGCTCATTATTTATTTTTATATTATTTTTTTACTTCATTGGCATATACAAACTCATTACATGTACTCACTACATTAGTAACAATGTAAAATTGTTCTTATCAAGCCTCATGCTATCATAAAGAACATTATTATCTATAAATAAAAATGTCATGACTTACTGATTTTTATGGAATGTTACAAAGTATAAGGTATAAACCAACCAAGGTACTTTACATAACAAATATTTTAAGATTTATTTATGTATTAAAGATCTAAAATTTATAGTGTTTTCAGCCTAGAACTACTTGAATTCCGAAAATTTCTCGAAATATTAGATAAATATTTAGTAATTAGATATTGAGCTAGGCGATACGACATGGAGACAAGCCATATGAATCAATGTCTGTGTGCCTACTGCAGCACTATTATATGCACACTAGTATATTATGTTTTTCTTGTCACCTTAGTCATTATATTGCCGAAATATCATATGCCATACTATAATACATATTATATTTATAAATTTAATTTCATAAATTACAATTGAATAATGTGGTCAAGAAACTAAACATAGTTGGTGTAAAACTATCAAAGTTGTTTCTATTAATCTGTAATTTATTAACATAATTACTGACAGAGGCACCAAGATAATGAAGGAGAAATAACATATAGAGAATAACATCATAAGACTTGAGACACCCAAGCCAACCTCACCTGCATGTGGTGCACCCTGCTAAGTAACGGACGAGACAATGGCGAAAGCTCCAGCTTTTCCCAGGCCGGCATGACAGCGGCGACCGGCGATGGATGGTGTATCACTCGGTGGTCGCCATTGTTTTTAGATTGTACTGTGCTTACCAAGTGCAGTTATTTTGCCGTGCCACAATAAAAAAAAAAGTAGTTTCAGAACAACACTAGCACTGCCTCATTTTATTTATAATAGCTTTGGATTTAACATGAAAAGTATATTTTTGTTAATTTTTGGTCTTGTTTATTTATGAGATGTATGTTGCTTTTCCTACATACTTCTGCATATTTAGAACTGGCTAAATCTCTAGATGACAAATGTAATTTATCATATTTCTTTTTTTGTTCTTTTTGGTTTATACAAAATGCCACAATCATTATGTATTTCCAAATATAAAAAAAAAAATACCTGTAAAGACTGCAGAATTATTGCTGTCTTCGGTTGCAGTGACAAAGTAGCAGATATGTCCTGTGGTATGACATGGTGTAAAAAGGCATTGAACATTCAGATTGCCAATGTTGAATTTAGCATCATGTCCAATTTTGTTGGTGAGCGCTCCAATTCTATCATCTCCACCATACACTTGTAAGCCAGGGTGTTGTTTAACGAGTTCTTCATTACCACCAGCATGATCCCTGTAAATATTAGTTTTTAAAGTGAAACTTTTTGTCTGTTGCTTCAAAGTTTTTCGTTCATCTATTGCATGTCGCATTACAGCCGGCCTCGGAATAGGGTAAAGTGAAAGGTGCTCGGCAAAGCAGTCAATGGCAATATGTCGGCCCCCATGACTCAACTCGAAATGATTTAGTAATGGAAATAAATATTTACATAATATAATATTTAATAATATTTATTATGTATTCCATACTCTGGTACAGTAGATAAAAATTATAATTGATTATCTTGTTTACTATTGATTTCCCATTATCATTTCCATTTTCCAAATATTAAGTTAGTATAAAAACACTGTTTTAATACCCTGTTTTAATAAAAATAATTTTCGGAAAAGTTTCACTAAAACGCCTATTATCGGAGAAGATATCTTGTCATTGTGGTTTCATAAAACCACACAATTTGTGTTTTTTTTATACTTTATTTTGACATTTTGTTTCATTTTCAGGATATGCATGTCTTTTGGTGATTACTCTTTGCCAACCTCTATGATAAGTGACTTATATTTTTTATTTATTTTATATGAGTGATATATATTATTTTATATATATGCTCCATGAAATCTGACATGTATTTTCAAAACAGTCATTAACTTTGAAGTTTTATTAGATATAGAATATATTACGAAACTAGCTACGTAATTATTAATCTTGAAAAACGCCCCCTGAATATTGTTGATTGAAGCTAGCTGTGATATTTTTTTACTTTTAAAAGTATCATTCCACTACTTTTAAAAGTTTTAGAACAAACTTTAACTAAGGTTCTCTTTGTTGTTTATTGGTATTTGTTTGGATATTATTATTGTATGTGTTAAATGTGACCATGAACTACATCATGATTGAAGGATGTTAAACTCTAAACAGTCACCTGGTATAAAGTGACTGAACATTATTTGAATGTCAGAGATATAACGAATTAGGTAAAATTATCAATTTAAACAAACTAAATTATGAAAAGCAAAGTTACCAATGGTGATGAGTAGTCAAAACAGTGGTAAGTTTCACTCCGTGTTCCTGGACAGCCTGTAAAACAGTTTTAGGCTCTACCGGATCGACAATAGCAGCTTCTTTAGTCGCTTTATCAACAATTAAGTACATATAATTATCATGTAGAGCTGGCAGAATTTTTACATCCATTATCTTGTTTTCGTAATTCTGTACCAAACTGTGAGCTTCTCTTTGATTCCAGATAAGAGCTAAATAAAGTAAACAAAATATAAAGTATTATTAAGTGTGGTTAAGGAAATGCTACATACACCTTACTATACTTCTGTACCGTGTTTATCAAAAATTACAAGACTTGTATTGCAAGTATTTTCTCTTGTAGATTAATGCATTTTTAGAGGAATATAATTATCAAAACTTTATGTTTATGTTAAAACTACTAGTGACTAGTACACAAACACATCTAACTTTTTGATTTCAGAATTGGTCAATTAAATTATCACAATCTAAGTGTTAAAGTACTTCCTCTTTCACTCTTTGAACTTTGCCACCTCTGAAAGTTTGCTGGGCTAGGCAATAGAAATTTGCATCAGGAATTTGGGGTTGTTATGGTTGTTTTATAGGGGTTAGTTACCCCATCAAAAGGCGTGATTTTTCCTTCAGATGCTCATTTTTAAGTTTTATAATACTATAATTTTGTTGTTTTAACATATTTATTGTGGTTTTATAAATGTTCACTGTTATTTCAGAAAAAAAATCAAATATAAATTATTTGTATGACGTAAAACAGAATGTTTCCCAGATCTTAAATTTTTTATTTTATTGCTACTATGTTTAATCAAAAACTCAACTGTCTCAATCCTAGAAAAAAATATAATATAAGTCATTTGAATGATCATAAACCCTCTCCACATATAACACAGGCGAGCGAGCGTAGCAAGCAAGCTAACTGGTCAGAGCAAATCCGACTAAGTCACGTTAGGTTAATAGAGGGTTCGGCGTGCTGGGAGGCAGTCTCACAACTGGGCAGCGTCAGTCGGGTGTGGCGTGGGAAACGCCTGCCGCCGGGAGTGTTGCGGAGCTTCCTAACGCAACCCGGAGACACTCCCATAGTGCGGCATAGGTTGTCGTGGAGTTTTTAGCCGGTTAAAGTCGCGGTATGGCACCACCCCTGCGTGGCAGCACAATGGCTGGTGGTCGGTTTAGGTCGGGCTCTCCCCTGGGGGCCTGACAGTCCATGATGGATTTTTCTCTCCAAAAAAAAAAAAGGTTAATAGAGGAATAGGTTCTCGATGTCTGATAGTATTGTGAACACATATTAAATTTCTCGTTGTTTAATATTAAATATTTTTTTAACCATTATGAGCTTAAATGTGAAATATTTGAGTGAAAAATGAGGACAGAAATTTATTGAAAAATAATTTATTTTTTGTTCTCAAGATTTATGCTGTTCCATCAATAGTTCATTCCTTAATGCGTAGATATACATCGTTTCATACAAGTTATTATTTTTTTAGTTGAAAACTCAACCTTGTTTTATGCAAAATTACTATAATTTTTACAAGAGTTTAAATATTTAAAATTTATATTTTCCACAAAATTTTCCCAGCATTAATTTTTTGCTCTACTTATATATAGACATATATTATATATTGCACAAAGTGTTGAATTTAAACTTAAAATCACCATGTTGTTAATATATAAAATTACCAATGCGCGAAGCGACATAATGTCAAAACTTTGATTATGAATATCTCAGTAACTATAACATTCCATGGCGGGGGAGTGGTTTAGAGGGGTAGTCAGCCCTCTCGCCCTCCCTTAACCCTTTTTTCAGGATGCGAATTTCTAATGCAGCCCGGTAACTAGTGGTAAATTGTAGATTTCTTGGTGGTTACAGTTGTTTTTAGATTCCACTGTGCTTATTATTACGTAGAATAGACAAAACGTTATACTGGATGAAATAAAAATCTGCTACATTACATTTTTTTACAGTAATTTTTACATCAGTTATTTTCATATAAATAGACGTATGAATATTTAAAAAAAAAGTACCTTGGAAGTATAACTTCGTGAGGTGTTGTGAAACGCCTAACGGCAAACAATTAATGAACCTTGCGAGCATCGAAAACTGAACCAATCTACAGTATTTAATTAGAATAAAAACGTACTTTCAAACACTGATAAACGTGAACAGGTTTTTTATCATGTTTTATCGCTGTTTCATTGTTTTGATGTCACCTTCCTATATTACTTAATATACTCTTTGGCAAAGAGTATAATAAGTAATATAGTAACTCTTTGCTTTGATGTCACCACTGGAAGTTTGAGAATGCGTAATTTGTGTATCAGCCAGTGTCAATCATCAGTGGTTGTAACTTGGTTCTTTCGTTAATAAATAGCGTTTGTGTAATAGGAAACGCGCGTACTTAAATAAATTATTAGTTTTCTTTTTTGGCGAAACGTATCATAGTTTTTTTTAACTACTATGATTGTATTATGCTTCCATTATTAGTGACAAGACACACGATTTTCTGATTTAGGTGGCGGTGGCTATTATTATAATCCAACAATTTTCAACCTAGTCGTATATATTTTCTAGATTGCGGACTTGTTTAATAACGTATACTATAAATTTACCATTTAAAATGTACCTCTTCACTAATGTTGTTTTATTATTAACTTTATTACATGTAATAAATAATAAATATGTAAAAAAACATATGTGTGTATACTGATGTACGCACGTAAGAAATTATATATCTTTAGCTTGAAATAGGCATTATTTTTGTATTAAAAAATGTAATTAACTTTAAAAGGCTTTACATTTATTTTTCTATATATTTGTAGATTTGGGCTCACTACTATAAGATTCTAAACTAACACGGACAGCGTAATGATAATACTCGGAGAGCATAAACTAAACTGAGTACTGATATTGAGTTTTCACTGTTGTCGGCAGTCCTTCTGCCTGCCTCGACTTTTTTTTGTAATATTCAACTTGTATTGCATACTTATTAAATGAAAAATATATAACAAATGATATACTTGCATGAACGCCGCACGTGATCAATGAATATTTGATTTCACAGTATGTAATATGATGTATATGTCACATCATTTAAAAAATCAAATGCAGAGTATTTTTCAGAGACTTAAAACATCGCTTCTAACCTTATAATTTTCATTCATGAGCAAAATCGATCATTTAAAACAAACGTGAGATCGAATATTTCTTACTTATATAAAGTCCAGTCAAAAAAATGTTCCTAATACCAAGAAGACTTTATTTTTATCATAGAGTAACAAACCGCGCGTAGTTAATAGAGTGTGCACAATCGGTTTTTAGTATGGGAACAGCGCGATCCGTTGTCGCGGGTGTAAGGAGGGGCCCGGGGTACCGCGGGGTAACCCCAATGTTTCTATAGTGATGCGCATTACAAACTTGTACGGACACTGTATCGATATGTTAATTATGATAAAAAAAAGTTCGATAAAAATGTATTCAATTTATTTATTGTAACAATAGCATCTTAATCACTAAAATACAATAAAAATATATTTAATTAAATATTATAATACAAAATTTTGTAACCCTTAAATAAAATAAGATTATTATAAACTCGACTCTTCGAATTTACTTTATCTTTACTACTTTTACAAATGTAATAGTTTGTGATGCTTAAATATATTTTAACTAACTGTACCCGCGACTTCGTCCGCGTGGAATGGTATCTTTGGATAGCAGTGTTTCACTGCAAAGAGCTTATTAAATTATTTATGTATATAAGTACATAAGGTATATAGAATTAATATGTGTTTATTTAATAATTAAAATATTTAATAATTAAAAATAATATGCACAAGTTTCCACGCTACCTTTGAGGTAGTGTACTTAGCGCGTTTTTCTTAATGTGGTTTCCCCGGTAGGCCTATTCCACTGATCTGTTGTGATTTTGTTTAATCAAGCATTTGTAAGTTCCAAAATACTTAATTAGATTAGATAAAAAACACGTATCAGTATATTTTATCAAAATGTCCAAAATCGGGATTAATTTAGGATATAATTTTATCAATAATTATCTATGTGTTCATATATTTTACATTAATTTTAAGACGATGATTCGCTATACATGTAGTTGGATGTATTTAGTAGAAGGAAATCAAAGCCAGAACTATGCCCTATGACCAAATATCTTCCGTCGTTTCTATTAACACAGCTCATCCGTCTACATAACAATATTAAACAGCGCTTATTTATATAATTTTAACATATTGTAAATCAAAATCCTATTAATATTATCCATATTATAGAGAAATGGCTTGTTGACCTTCACTTTATAATGTTCTTGGATCAACAATAACTAGATAAAGGGTCACGTACAAAATCGAAGCTAAATCCTGGCCGCGTAAATATAATACTTATGTGTAGCTATTTGTTTACTAAGAAAGGGAGAAAAAAAGTTTTAAAACAGTTTTAAGTTCAACCGAATTACAACCATGACACCTAGTAATAAAGTCACGAATCTTCAAAATATTATCTAATACTTACGATAAAACGAGTAAAGCAATAAATCTTCTCCCGTCACTTACAAATGAAAAGACAACATAAACAAGTTTGTGTGTATTCAACCTTAACACGCAGTGAATAAAGTACTTTTCTTACTCGAATCAAAACAAGTTTCCTCAAAATGTTCTGAACATATTGAAGTCCGAGGGCCAGGAAACCAACCATCTTTGCGAACTACATTAATCCATTTTTGTTTCATCTTCTGATCCTTAGGGAAGTTGTAACATTACGAAATTTGTCACTGAACATATTTCTAAAAATATATAAATAAACATTATATAATTTAAATGACGAATAAAAAATATCACAATAGTTATCAAAAGTATCGGTTAATAATAGAATTAATATTGCTTATAAAATAAAAAATCAATTTATAGATACTCGATACAATCCGAATAGGCACAACACTACAGCGTCTTAGACATATGGCGCGCTGCCATGACAGTTTGGTTTAGTTTAATATTTTATTTCACAAAGAAACTTAATTCAATCAATACTTACACATGAAAAGAGATACACTAGATTTTAGGTTTTTCTTTCTGTAATGATTTTTATAATTTTTAACTGCACAATTAGACATATTTACTGCGTATAATAATAATTTAGCGGAGACGTTCACTGTCAGAGTTACGCGAACAGACTGATCGTGCTTACGGGAGTCGGGAAGGACATACATGAAAAATTCATGTATGAGTGGTAAGGCAGGCACAACGCTTATGCGACTTCTATTGTAAGTGTAAGCGGTTTCATAATTCTATGATTTTTATATAGGTATTTGTTGTACCTTTTTTTTACCTATCTGTTTTGTACCTAGCAGTTTGAGAAAGATTTGGGTATACTGACATTTATCTACTGTGGTCATTTCAAATGTCATTGTCATGTGCGTTCGCGGAGTTGATTTCTAGTGTAAATAAATATTATTATTTATGCTTTTACATTATATTATAAATAAATACTAAACAAAATGAAGAGCAAACCTCTCAAACATAAATCGACGAACACATTTCGGGTAAGTTGCTTGCGGTTAATCAATTTTAAGGTTATGTGTAATTTTTGCTATTATCACGTGTAAATCTTAGAAATTATTTATATAAAATAAGCTGTTATGAAAGCTTATTAAATGTGTATTATATGAGTGTATTTTTATGTATATTTTGTAAGTAATATAGTTATAATAAATTAATTACTATTCTGAATTATTTTGTGTATTCTCTAACTTGAGAAGAAGTGAGGGAAACAAGACTTTAAAATATATGTCCCATTAAGAAAACAATATTTTTGAAAATAATTATGCAAAAATTTCTATGGAAATTTAAAAAATTAAGACTTACAATAATTATTGTGCCTTAAAAAGGAAGTCACGAAATAAGGCCTGTTTATAAGTATATCATTAAGACAACTTAAGGACAAATAAATGCCAATTTTAGTTTCCCATGATTATATTTTAACTCTTGACTATGTTATGCGCGAGCTTAAACTTAAAGCTATATTTAGAGAGGCCAAAATGATTCTCAAGGAATGTATATTGTCACATGATCATATATAAAAAAATAACATATAAAAGTATGATACTAACATTTATTAATAATAATAATATACTGAGATATAAATTATGTTGAATGAAAGAATAGAAATGATTAAAAAACACAAATGGTATTATATATATATTTTATAATATTATGTTGTTGTAATTTTCAGTTTGTTACTTTTGCTGAGAGAATCAACTCTATAGATATCCGTCATGCTGCTTTGTACCATATTGAACATTCATACTCAAAACAACCAGAAGAAAATGAGACTCATTTCCACTTGGCCATACAAAAGTGGTATGTTCTCAACTTGACAGAGAATTTTAAAAAGTTTAGAAAAGAAACATTTGGTGTTGTGACAGTACCTCAGTTGGTGCATAGAAAGGATGAAATTCTAGGCATTCTAGAGAGATATTTGAATTTAGAAGATCATTTGTGTTTGCAGCCATTATTGGAGTGAGTAATATTTTTTTATCACTATAAATATCATCTTATAAAGTATTATAAAGTATAGTCCTATACCATATTTATCTGTCTGTTTGCCTGTCTACTTGTTCACAATAAACTGAAAAAACTACTGAACGGATTTTCATGCAGTTTTGTCACCAGTAGATGAAGTGATTCATGAGAAAGATTAACATATAACTTGTCAAGGTTCTTTTATTGTCAGGACAGGACAACGTCAGTTGGGCCACCTAGTACTCAATAAATAGTATATAAAGTATTAAATCTTGTAATTGTGAATCTTACATGTTATAAAAGACTCTGTTTAACTATCCATTAGTGTACTTACAATACAAAAACCACTGAACCAATTTACTTTATTATTTTTAGAAATTATAGATATAATATCTGGTCAGCTTAGATATGCCAGTATGATAAAATTATTCTCTATAAGTTAAGTTGGTTTGTCTTCAATTTAGCTTCTTAAAAATGTTAATGCCTTTCAGCTTATTATACAACTAGCCGACCCGTGCCCAGTTCGTTGGGCGATAATAGGCATTATCAAGCTACAACTTTTCTCTAGAACTCAATCATATATATCTCATAATTAAGGCAGTGTTCATAAAAAAACGTTTTCGTTCAACCATTTTTCTCCGACTCCGCAGATATTACCCCCTACAACCAACAAACAACTACTACAAATAACAAAGTATAGATTATATAATTAGTAAATAACTTCTATCCGTGATTTCGCACGCGTGGAATAGTTATTTTGGGCTAAGACGCAGCGGAAGCTCTCAAAAGGAAAAAATACCCCGATTTTAAAACATTTTTCACTGTTACTCCTCTCCTATAGGTCTTAGCGTGATGATATATAGCCTATGACACTCACAACATGGCTTTATACTGGTAAAAGAATTTAAATTGGTTTAACAGTTCCTGAGATTACCCCCTACAACATCATAAACTTTACCTCTTTATAATATTAGTATATAAATTATAGCCTCTGCCCGCAACTTCGTCCGCGTAGTGATAGTTCTCTGGGCTAAAGCTGACACACAGCAGAAGCTCTAAAAAAACATCTCGATCTTGAAACATTTTTCATCTGTGCTCCGCTCCTACTGGCCTTAGCGTGATGATATATAGCCTATAACCATTCTCATGAATGAGTTATATAACACGGAAATAATTATTCAAATCAGACCAGTAGTTCCTGAGATTACCCCTTACAACGCCACAAAGTCACAAATTTTACCTGTTTATAATATTAGTATAGATGTTGACTTTATAAAAAATCAAACACAATGATTAAATATTGTCAATGGATAGTGACAATATAAAAAGTAATATAAAAATCATGTGACTAAAATCATTTGTGTTTGACTATTAAAATATTGTTTTATTTTTTAGAATTTTGGTTTCTTTGGCAAAAGATTTACGTGAAGATTTCTACCCACATTTTCCAAGGTTTTTGGATATATTAATAAAATTACTTAACACTAAGGATGCAGAACGGCTGGAATGGACATTAATTTGTCTCGCGTTTCTATTCAAAACTTTAAAACCAAACTTGAAAAGAGACATAGCAGTTATATTAAAGAAGATTATTCCATTGTTGAGTGAAAGTCATCCTCAGTACATTAATAATTTTGCTGCTGAAAGCTTTGCATTTGTTGGGCGAGACATCAAAGATAAGAAGAAATTTATCAGTCTTATACTTGATTACTTACGAGTAAATGATGATGTAAGTAATAACTGGGTTTTAATTGAAATTTATTTATGAAGGAATAGAAACAAGAAACATATATTTAGTTCTAAATAAAGTATAGTGCTAAACAGTAATAGGGAATGTCATTTTAATGAATTAGGGTACATTCCTGATTATATTTTTCACATGGATATCACACAAAAAAATTGTTGGGAAACTAATTTTAGCTCACGACTTTGTACACATTAATGTAAGTTTTATTTCTCCCTCAGGAAAAGCTTATTTTTCTGCATAAAAAGTGCTTTATGCACTTTTCTGTATATGTGACAATGTGTATGCAAAATTTCATGTTTTTCAAGAAGTTAGGGCATAAAAGCTTAAGGGGGAGGGGGGCTAAGGTTAATTCGTACAACAAAAGGCATGTTTTTGGGATTTTTTTGTGACGACACAATTAAAATCTTTTTATTAAAACTAATGGTACATTAAAATATAACATTCAAAGAATATTAGAAAAAAAATTCAGGAAGAAATATAAAAAAATACAGCAGTGGCAGCAATTATTCCCTCTAAAAAAAAGTAGAATTGCAGTGCCCCTCATACTTTGGTGCTGAATCATCTGAAACGAAGAAATGAAAATTCATTCCTTAGATAATAGTTTTCTCCAGTTAATGCTGGAAGGGCTTTTTTAAATTTAAATTTTCCCTTTTTTGGAACATTTTGAAGGGAAAAATGCGATTATTACGAAAAAAAAATCAGCTAATTGGTTATTGTCAAATAAAAATTACTAATAATTAAAAAAAACTCTCCAGCATTACCTCGTAAATGATGTACAGAATTAGTGTTCAAAATTTCAAAGGGATCGATCTATAGTTTTCAAGTTATGAGGGGCACCGACTTTGAAACATCTGCCAGGTAATAATTGCAGGCTCGGGTCGGGTAGGTAAAAGAATTAAATCCGACGGGTAAAGAAATACTCATAACTTCGTCAATTTTGCTTCAATCAACTTAAAATTTTGACACAATATTCTTGGGATATTATACATTCAATTCGAAAAATAAAAATAAAATGAAGAAAAAAAAATTTAATACCTTACCAAAGATTAAACTGACATTCACATTGATAATATTATTTGGGATAATATTTGTTGCATAATTGCAGAACATCTATTATCACTTGTTCCTTACAATATGTATTACAGTTATAATTCACTCATATATTTGTGTCCTATCAGTAATGTTTATTTTTTGTTATTGCTTCATATATACTTCATGTGTTTAATATTGTAACTGCATTTTACAAAGATTATAATATTGTCTAACAAAAAATTCCAAATGTATTGAATAGTTTACTCGTAATTACATATTATAAAACAAAATCCTCTGCCATATCTGTCTGTATGTTCGCGATAAACTCAAAAAATACTAAACGGATTTTCATCAGTAGATAAAGTGATTCATCAGGAAGGTTTATGTATATAATTTGTCAAGGTTTTTTTTATTATGAGGGCAGGACAAAGTCCGCGGGGCTCGCTATTTTAAATAATGATATGGTTTTATTTGACTGCATTACAATTTGTCAATTGCAGTTGGACTATTATGAAAAGGAGGTGTCAGTTTAGCCAATAATTTGTATCTAGGTGACCTTCTCTCTGATTATTAGGTTATTATTAGACATCATTTGTCTGTCCCTCAGAAACAGTACAAGTTTTATTTGCTATATGCATTTTCTTATTCCAACTATACTGAATCTCTTTCAGGCAATAACAGGTTGTGGACACCTTCTATTTGAAATAATTAGAGGTGTAGGTGATAAATTCCACAGCTGTATAGACATATTCCTACCAGTTGTACTAGAACATCTCAAAGAAAGTAAAGAAGATCAACATATATTATTTAAAGTTTTAACACAAACCATAGAGGATAGTCTTCAAACAATATCACAGATGGAGTTTAGCATATTTTGGACAAACATATTAAAATATATCTATTTTCTGAAAGATTGTGATGAAGATAACAAAGCCCTGGAATACATTCTAAGGCTTGCAGGTCAAGTCGTTGAACATCAGAAAGGGAAATATTTGTCGAATCCCCAACAGTTTGTGCTTGCACTTGTAAAAGTAATATGTGAGCAGTCATCTGAAACTATTTTAGAAATTTGTTCACAAATTGGTGCTGTATTACTGTTATCTCCAAATGTTTCACTATCTCAGGAACATGCTGGGGTTATAGTAAAAGTTTTGCTTCCTCTACCATTTCCTAACATTTTGATTAACTTTGTACAAAATGTTATTGATTACTCTCAATTTGATATGCACATATTACCTCCCTTTATAAATTATGTCGTTCAGTCTGCATTTGACAATGATGCTATGTATACACTTAGCAAGATATGTTTGCATAAATCACCTCCTTCTATGAATGGGATAAAATTGTTTGAGTGGGTGAAATATCCAATCGAATTTGGAAAACACCTACAAGAATTCATAAAACATTTTGATTGTGTAGTACATGATGATGTGGAACTTATCTTGGAGAATCCAAACAAACTAATGAATGTTTTGTTTTGTTTACCACATGTTGAAAAAATCAATGTTGATTATTGTGTAAAAGAGCTTAGTCAATTAATAGATAAATTACTGAAAGTTCTAGAAAACAATAATATCGAAAACCATGTGCATAAACATCGACTAAATTACGATACTACAGTTTTGTCGGTTCATTCAAGAAAAGTATTGTTTATTCTTGCCAATGCCTTAGAAAGCGCAATACATATATCAAATTGCAAAAAACTTACGGAAATTTGTGATATTGATAATATTCTTCCAATAGTACTACCATATGCATCAAATCCAAACTTTTTGTGTGCATTACATTTGCTTGATTTATATTTAACAGCTTACGAACATGAAAATGGGTTAACCTATCCATTACTGTCCTTGACAGATTCTTATCTGAAGAATAATGTTTCTTCTCCATTCCATATTGTAAGTATACTTTATGATTTGTTGTATATTTAATGTTATATGCAAATGCTATCATTTTATAAGGTTGATTAAACATACCATATCAAAATATGTGTTACGTAATCGGGATTGTTATTTTTTTTAGGTTCGATTGGTAACCACTCATATTTATAAATTATTTGAAAATGTGGAGGAATTAAATAAATCTATAGAAGGTTCTGGCAAGGTCGAAAAGTTTAGTATATTCAGTAGATGCTACACTGTGGAGTCAATATCTCCATCCATTCAAGAATATAGAACTCAGATAAATATACTTCAAAAGATGGCATTTAATTCAATTCAATATGCCCTTGCAAAAGAAACAGATTTTCATCTATTCTCACTGAATTATATGTTAGGAGTTTTATATATCAATTTCAAGTTGTTATGGGAACCTGTCTCAGAATTTATAACAGGTTATGGCAATTCCTTAACAGCTGATGAATTTTGGCCTATATTTCATAATGCTCTTCAGGCTGCTTTTGAAAACGCCAAAACACCTTTCAAACTATTACAATTTGACAATGAAATGGATACGAATATTGACACATTAAAAAATCTTTATTCAAACTACAACACCATATCTGAGAGACCAGATTTTTATAATTACAGAAATGTAATTTTGAGAGTTATGACAAACTGTATACAAGTTTGTGAAGCAAGAAACAGGGATGTTGTTGTTTTATTTATGAATTTTATTGAAGAAGAGTACAAGTGTAATGATAATGCAAATGCATTAAAAATTAATGTTGAGGTTCATGATGATAAAATGGACGTGGATGAAACGAAATATGAAGATAATGATAGAACACTGGATGATTTTAATGAAACAAAAGAGTCTACGTCTGGAAAAATAATATTTAAAACACTTATAAATATAATGCAAGTTTTATCACAATTTAAAAATCCAAGAGCACTCCACAAAGAACCTGTTTTCTATGAACTTTACATGGAATTCTTAAAAAATAAAAATCCTGGACTTCAGAAATATGCTTTAGATTGTGTTTTAAATTATAAAATTAAACATGTAACACCATATAAAACTAACTTATATAACTTAGTAGATGAGAAAAAATTTAAAGACGAACTTACTCTTTTCAAAGTAACAGAAGATGCTAAAACTATACAACCAGAAGACAGAGAATATGTAATACCTATCATTTTAAGAATACTTTACGGAAAAATGACTACTAAGTTGGGAGCTGATAAGAAGGGCGGTGGACAGGTTCGAAGGTCTCTTGTGATGCGTTACTTAGCTGGATGCAATGAAGATGAACTTAAAATGTTTATTGAAATGGCTTTTTCTCACCATAGCCAGTATATGACTATGCAACCCATAGAAATACATCAAAACATTGTTAAGAATTTAAATTTGAAATCAATAACAAGTCCTGGTAAATTGCATAGTGTTTTGAATTTGTTTGAGGTTGTCCGAGAATATTTTGGAGGATACATGAAAGATAAACTCCTATCAGAATTGTTTAGAATATTTTACGCAATTTGTTCAACTGTAGCAGCTGTTTTAGCACAAAGCGATAGAGTTCACATTGGTTATATTAAAGTAATGAAAAATTTGAGGACAATAGCACTCACCATATTGAGGAATTTGTTCGAACAATTTGATAAATATCAATGGAATAAAGATGAATTATTCATAACATTTGACACATTACTGTGGCCTCTAATCCCGAAACTCCATATTGAAGGTATACACACTCCAACGCCGCTATTAAGATTATTAAATACCTGGTGTCAAAATCCTAGATATTATGTCTTATTAGTTACAAAATCTGAAAAAGATTCAATTAGTGCGTTGCCTGCGATGTTTAAATTATTATTAGCTTCGAAAACCACTTCCGGAGTTACAAATTATATCTTAGATATGGTTGAAAAATTGCTAACTTTGATTGAAAGTGAAGAGGATAAAGAAGTTGAGCGTATAGAATCTTTTAATATCCTAGACGCGACAGTCCTTGAAAACAAAGGAGTATCAACTAATATTAATTTCGGAAGTAGAATATTAATACCACATATTCCTAGTGTTTTAGAGATAATGAAAAGAAGAATAGCTAATTCAGCGAAATCAAATACAGTAAATAAACGAGATTTATTAATACTATCTAGAGTGACAGAACTAGTTGACACGCCTGAAATATGTGACGAACTCTTAAGCTTACTATTGCCCATATTGGTAAAGAAAGTATGTATGAATATGGCTGAAGAAAACATGCAGCATGCTGTTATTACTATAAGCAATTTACTGGGGCATAGCACCAAAGCTGAAATTTATATAAAAAATATTGCAATCCTATTTAATAAAGTTAGTCTAATTGATGTTAGAAAGCTATTGATCAAATTACTGTATTCAATATCAGAAAATGCAGCAGATAACAAAGATGTTATAAAAAAAATGGCTGATGTTGTTACCGAAATGAATGCTTATAATAAGCGATGGATAGAGCAGCCTGACTATGATAGAAGGCTTGATGCTTATAAGCAAATATATACACTCACAGATCAAAACGAAGTCGATCTTGATTTGGCTATTCTTATTGTAAATAACTGTTTCTATTTTATACGTACCGAAAAAGATATAGGTTTGAGAGACAGTGCTGGTCTATGCTTAAAGAAGATACTACCAAGGTTGCTGATGAAGTATAGATCTAGTAACGACGGGCATTTCTTAGTTCGTGATACAGTTTTATCACTGATATCAACTGGTATAAGAGATACAAATAATGAAATACTAAAGAACGAATCTATAGCTTTACTTGGTGAACTAGTAAGAGAGTGTCCAGATGCAGATGTAGTTTTGTCTGATTTAGTTCCTTTAACAAATAAAGAGGACGTAGAAGTAGATTTCTTTGAGAATATGTGCCATTTGCAAATGCATCGCCGTGTGCGAGCATTGTTAAAATTCTGTAAAATCGCTAAAAAGATGATTAAATGTCCTACTCCAAGGACTTTGACGAATTTTATATTACCACTTGCTTCAACTTATATCTGCAATGAAAAATACACAGATAAAAATACTTTAATTGATGCTTGTATAGATGTGGTATCAACATGCTGTAAGTTATTACCCTGGTACCACTATGAAGTCATATTGAAGTTATATTTAAACAAGATGCGTCACTCTTCAGAACATCAAAAGCAACTGACACGTATTATAATAGGAATAATAGATGCATTTCATTTTGATTTTTCGAAGATAAAACACATAGAACTACCTAAGACTTTAACTGCAAATATATTTACTGGGAAATTTAATAAAAACGCTGTTTCGAAAGTTGATAGTAATTTAAAAATTGCTCCAGAAGATAACGTAAATATTGAAAATGTAACTCAAGTAGAAGAAATAATGAACCAGGAAAATATTGATACAGATGCTCTTAAAGATCTTAAAGTAAATGAAGAACAAGATATAGAAACAGAATTAAAAGCTGCAGATGAGGAAGCGGAAAATGAAGAAATATCAAAAGAACTGACTAATAATATACCGGCATTTGAAAGAGTAACAAATGTTTCGCCATCTGTGGCAAAAAGAATTATTAAGTCATTAACCACTGGACTCTTGCCACAATTAAATCGGTGAGTTTTTCATATAAATCTATATTAATATGTTACTTTTAACGTTTAAGAAAGCCTAGCATTAACTTCTAATACTTAATTATAACTTGGTGTACTTAAAGTAATAAAATACACTGCATTTACTTAGATTAAATTACAAATAAAATAAAACCGTCTTAATACACTAAGCTACGTTAGGATTTTCTATAAGTTGAATTCGTATCATACAGGTCAATAGCGAAACTGACTGATCATGAAGAGTCTCATAAAGTGAACCGGCGACGAAACGGTTTTGAGAGACAAGAAGAAGATATGTTGCGGGTCCCGATAGCCCTCGCCCTTGTTAAGTTGCTAAACAGATTACCTGGAGATTTATTAAAACATCAATTGCCTGGGTAAGTTACACTGCAATTTACATCTGTTAGACACACATGTACCAAAATATTCCTAGTGTTTAAATTATTATATAATACTTATCAAATTTTATAATTCATTTAACACACTTTGACCTTAAGTTGCTATTTTAATGAAATTACATGAAATAAAATAATCCTTGATATCAATAAACATTTTCTATGTTAATTTCAGGATCATTATAAAACTTTGTTCTTTCTTAAAATCCCCTTTAAAGCAAATTCGTATAGCAGCTCGTGATATAGTCAAGAAAATAATGATAACAATTGGAACGACATATTTAGGAGTGTTGCTTGAACACCTTACTATATTACTCACACGAGGTTTTCAAGTACATGTGCTAGTGGCAACTATTCATACAGTTCTAGATGCTTTAAAGGCTGATTTTAAAGCTGGAGAATTGAACGACAATTTACATTATATACTTGATGTCTGTACTAATGATCTATTTGGAGCCCTCTCAGAAGAGAAAGAGGTTGATAAACTACATTACAAGACCCCCGAAGCTAAACCGAGTAAAAAGAGTTACGTCACTCTAATGATTGTCTCGCAAAATATAACTGACAAATGTTTGATAAATCTCTTACTACCCTTCAAAGATGTCCTACAGAAACATCATTCAAAGAAAATTGTTATGAAAGTGCAGGAAGCTTTAACACATATAGCAAGCGGTCTGGTTACGAACAAATTCATAGATATAGAATCACTGTTTGTTTTTCTACATGGAGTCGCTTCGGAGAGTATTCCCGAGTTCATTTTAGGTGCTCCTAAACGTGAAATAAGTGAGGTACAAAAGGAGAGAATGTTGAAAGCGAAACCAGACTGTTTCATAATCCCGGAAACACCGAAAAGAAATAAAGAATCACAGTCTAAGAATGTTAAAGTATCAGGGAAGGCTAACTCTCATGTACTAGTCGAGTTCAGTTTGAATATATTATACGTTATCCTCAAAAGGGAGAAGGTGCCTAGAATGGATTGTAAGACATTTGTTGATCCATTAGTACCGTTGTTGGTGGATGCATTGAAAAGCGAACATATTAAAGTGACAACTGTAGCGCTGAAATGTATAGCAACTTTATGGACTATACGATTAAGTACGGCTACATTGGAGGAAATGATTTCGGAAATAGTGAAGACGATTTTTGTAATTTTACACAAGTATGCTACATCTGAGATAAGCAAGCAAAATGACAATTATCATTTAGTTCGAACGGCATTTAAGGTATCGATTTTTGTATATAATTTTTTTGTAAAATAATGTATAAACTAGTACCCGCCCTGACTTTGTTCGGGTTTACTACCGAAGAAAATGAGACCAAATTCTTTTTTTTGACTCAGTCCTTGACCCCTGTAACACAATTCTGCCAGTGTCATGCACATTTATCCTTTACAGTATGAGCTATGTGATTAAATAATATGGCAATTTAACAATTTAACGTCTATCTGTCAATTCAGTAAATATGTTTAAAGGTCTCCATATTATCTTCTTGTACTCGCAAATTCACATTTTTTACACATTTTTTTTATTTCTCGTATAACAAAAATAAAAAATTGTTTCATACAAACTTTGTCCTGATAGTTACATATAACATATAAGAATTAACAAAACTGTAAATCATAAGGTTACATACACTCGGAAGTTAAACAATAAATATAATTACAGAATAATTTGAGAAATACAATTTAATTTTTACAGGCTGTAACATTTTTAATTCGTAACGTAAAGTATCATAAATTGGAAGTCGAGCAACTGAAAACATTACTTCTGTACGCGGAGGAAGATTGTCAGAATGATGAACGTCAAGTGAACTCGTTTTCACTTCTCAAAGCTATATTGGAGGCAAAGCTAATTGCACCGGAATTACACGAAGTTATGAATAAAGTGTCTAAAATATGTATTCTAAGTGAATCGGCTAAGTCTAGGTCAGTATATTGCTTTTATAATATGACCAATAACTTCTTGTGAAAATAACTTTGTGCTTTGTAGGAAGTACATACTTTATCTGGACTAATTCTTGACTGTCTTTTGTTTCGTTTTGAGTTGTAATTACTATTTAAGTTGTTTTTTTTTATGTCCAAAGGAAGCAAACGAAAGGGTGGGTCACCTGATGTTAAGTGATCACCACCGTCCATAGACACTAGCAACACCAGGGGAGTCGCAAGAGCGTTGCCAGCCTTTGTATGGGGGAGGGGGAGGGAAAGGGGAAGGGAAAGGGGGAAAGGAGGTGGGCCTCCGGCACTCTCACCGACCGAACGAAACGCAACAATGCAAGCACTGTTACTTCACGTCGGTTTTCTTCGAGAGGGTGGTACTACCCTGAACGAGCCGACCCATTCATGCTGACACCAGTAATAGCTACAACGTGGTTCTACCACCTTCAACAGTTCTATATTTAATTTACCGATTTTCAGTTATCTCTACTAAATGTTATTATTGCTGTTAATTATACAGAATAATCATAATTATGTTTAGCTCATATATTTTTTTTTATCTGCCAGTAAAAGTTTAACAATAATGGATTCAGTTGTTTCGTAGATTTGCACGCATAAATTAGACATCTAGAATCTTTAGTGAACATGGTTGAAAGTTTTCGATTAAGTTCGTTATATTTCAAAAATGTAGTCCATTTCAATAAGGATATATATATTTCTATTTTTACTGGCAATTATTTATTTACCTCTTTTTTTAGGGATGAAGCCCGAATGATATTCGCGAACTATCTAACGAATTATTCGCTCGGGAAACGTTTAAATAAATACATTGAGTTTTTTTTGTCGCAACTTAACTTTGAACTACAACATGGTAGAGAATCGTCATTGAAATTCCTCGAGATGATAATTAACAAACTCCATGTGGTGAGTTTATATATAATTCTGCTGTTTTGTTAAAACTTAAAGATATATATAATTAAGAAAATGTTCATAGTAAGTCTCTTGTAATCTGCTATTTTGTAAAAGCTGGTTATAATTTTTAGACACTGTTGTTGTTAATATTGCCAATAATGATTATTTTGTGACATTAACTTGACAATTAACAAAAGCATAGGCTCTTTGCACTATCTTGTGTAGTATTGTATCAGTTATATTCTAATGTTTCCTCAACAGATACAATGTAGTGTGACTTGCAACTGAAGAAAGTATATTGAAAATTCTTACTTGTCATATATCCTTGTTACATTCTATAAGATGACTGACTGGCGCTTGTTACTTCTTTTATGCGAATATGGGAACTAAGTTTCTTTTCGAACTAAAAGAGGGATCTTTTTATGTTTTTAAAATTGTAATTTTACTATTATTGCTTAACTCCTATGAAAAAGTGCAATAATACTTTGTCTAAATATTTTTTGTAAGTTCCTTTATTCAGTCATGAAATTCTTGTTTAAATCGGTACAGCCCGCATAAACAAATAGATATACAACGTTTTTTAAAACGTGTATTATTGGTTCGATAACCTAGTACTAATAATCTGGTTAAAAAAAAATTTCAAGTTTTGAGCAAACACTTCTTACTTATGGGATTATATAAAACAACTTTGATTTACAGGCTTATCTTATAAAACAAGGGCAACACCTTCTTTTGTCGTTGGGAGCTTGTATGGTCAATGACCCGGCACCAGAGTGTCGGGCCTCAGCCGCCGCCTGTATCGAACTTATGCTCAAACGATTCCCCACTTTGGAGAGGAATAAATTATTCGATCTAGTGCTTACATTCTTTCAGGACACTCAGGTGAACATTTTACATTCATTTCAATAAATATTGAGAATTTAATTATATTTCATCTAATTAATTGTTATTTTCAACAGCCCGTACACTTCGAATTGGCTGCTCAGTTGAGCTCCCGGTTCGTAAACGTAGAAAACGACGAATTCAAAAATCGCCTTACAAATGTGTTATCGATTGTTAATAGCAGAATATTATTACTCAGCAATGATATAACTGAAGGTCGATTTGTTAAATTAAAGTTAGAACAGACAGACGATAAGCCCGACGATGAAAAACAGAAAGAAAAGGACCACAGTCTAATACAGATACTTAACTTTATCGATAAGATTACTGTACATTGCGCATCGACATTGAAAAATAAGAAGTATGTAAGCGATTATGATGAAATAGGGCAGCATTGTAAAGCGTTACTGGCTTATCCTCACGCTTGGGTAAGATTAAAAGCTGTAGGAATACTGGGACAATTACTATCAGTGATCGATAGTGAAGAATTAGATTCGATAGTAAATAATGAAACCGAATGCGATAGAGGATTTGTTTATCACGAAACAGAAGTCACGTTGAGGAGTCTTGTGTTGGATCTGTGTGCTCAATATACCCCTGCAGTGTCGAAAGATATGGCCGAACAGGTGAGATTTTTTAAATTGTAAATATGTTAGTTCATATGAAATAAATTTGCTATCATGTGTTATATTAGCTTTAACTGCCATCTATCCGCTAGTTCTTAGTACTAAATTGTAGGCTGTACATGTCTTTAGAGTTCGTATTTTTTTTAATGAAGAATTTTCTTTTTAATGCTATCCAAACTGTCATAGTGATATTCTGTAAATTTATAAATACGTATTATTAACTTTATATTAAACAGAGATATCGTGATAATACTTTTTTAGATATATACGTGGTATAAGAAGTAAAACAAAAAAGAATTATGGAAATCTCTCGAGTAGTTTTTGCGTGATGCGCGCACATCAGGAGGTTTATTTTATTTATATACAAAGCAGTTACATTGCAATAGAACCCGCAGTGTGCAAGTCCAATCTATCCTCTGCTGTTTTTTTTTTCAGACCTCGCGATAATACACTACCTGATGGTACAAAACTGCCGCAACAAACTAGAAATCTCGAATGTATCGGCAGCGGCTATTAAGCCGTAGTGCAAGCTTCTCAGTAGCTGTATATACACTAACTGATTCCAAAATGTGACGAACCAAAATATAGACACTGACGGGTTTATTAATATGTGCTACAACATGTTATACATGTGTACATGATTTAAAAACAATGTAGAGCTAGTGATAGCATTTCAATAGTAGCAGTAAAACGTAACACCCTGTGATTACGAGATATGTAGCACTTGATCGTATAAATTGCCATTTCTTACCACTTGGCTATTTTTCAATTATTTTTGATGTTGAATATTTATAGTGAATGGATAGCGATGGGCCAGAGCGACTATTGGCATGGCGACGCGTTGCCACGGTATGCTTTGCCACGCTATATGATATTTCATTTTTGTACTTAATAAATATAAATGTGTATTAGATAAACAGTTATCTTTTTCTTGAAAAAAATCTTCACAATTAATTTTTGATTTTGCCATATTACCTGTACAAAATAATTTAGATGCTTCACATCTGCCAGGCGTCCCGCGACGTCTCACGTTTTTGTTAAATTTTGTTCACAAACCAGGCCTTGTATAACACATTTCACGTATTCGATTATAAAGCAGTAACTTATATTAACAGCTTGCATAGTGATAAAATTATTCTTAAAAAAATCTTTACAAACTATGCTTTAAAAATATGTCTCCAGTTTTGTTTTGAACAACTATAAATATCAACTAATTGCTTTATATCACTGTATCCGTTGAACACTCGACATCATGAAACCATGGCATAGTGGTAGGGGTTTTTCTAAGTTCGTCTGTCTAGCTACCACCCTCAATCTGAAATTCTATCTCCAAGCACCTGTTGGTGTGTTCCGGCAGCTCCACTTGAAAGCCAGTCCTCTCTAGGTTTGACGTGTTTACGACTTTAGACCTTGTCGTCATTTAACGTCAAATGAGGTTATAGTGAAATGCTAAAACCTAAAAAGGATTTAAAAATGTATATTCTAATAGTACTTAATCCTGAAAAATATGTCGTGATACTTATAACTATTGATATCTATCGGATTCTCATGTTATGTATACGGTGGTTAAAGTACATAATAGTGTTTGTAAAGTGTTATATTACAAAATGAGCTAAGTTCAATTTTACCCGTGCCTATATTTTAAGATTTTCAAATTTTGCGCTTGTAAAATATGAAGATCATAAAATGAAAAACTAAAAACCTTAGGAACGGCAAAATTCGAACTTCGTACTTAGTGTATAAAAAATAAAAACCTTGAAAAAATGAAACACGTTATATGAACCACTAGCTTCAGCTCGTCGACGTGAAATACTTACTAACACGCAGCAGAAGCTCTCAAATGAAAAAAAAAAAACGATTTTGAAACTTCCTTCCTTCCATGATAAACGAGATATCTGACACTGAAAAAATATTTCAAATCGGACCCTAGTGGTCCCGAGATTAGCGCGTTCAACCAAACAAACAAACCCTCCAGTCTTTATAATTTTACTATAGATTAAAATTGGCTTTAGTTCATTTTCAAGTGTAACGACAAATGTATCTTATCGACTTTAATTATCATTTTATAATTTACAGGTCACGTCAGTTTTGTTTTTAATATTTAAACTAGTACATTCGATGTCATGTTTCAAACTATCAAAGAAGGTCGATAAAGAAACAGATGTCGTGGAAAGTGTTGGAAGTCTAAATATTAGATGGATATTGTTTAAATTGAGGAAAGCTGTGAACGTTGAAGTTGCGAGGGCACCTACCTCTATGAATATTGTGAGTATTCGATTTAATTGTGGTAACAGCCATACACATGAGAGTGTCTGTTATTTACCAAGTTGGGTTTTTTTTGTTTGGGTATCATTGAATTTATTAGTTTATAACATATATACATTGAAAAAAAAATCGAGTCCGTTTAACCGTGTCTAAATTACAATACCTTCCCCATTAACTGAACTGGTGCCTTTAAACTTTTTCGAAATTGATTTTTACCTTGCTTGTTATATTGAATAACTTAGACAAAATTTCATAATTTTCTATCTTCTATGATACCTGGGGATGGAGAAATTTAGATATGGGTGTCAATAATTTTATTTGCATATTTAGATAAGGTCCTAATTTATTGGTAACAACGGTAAAAAATAATTTCTAAAAAGTGAAAAAACCTCATTTTGTTTGAAGGAAAAGTATCGTCACCTAGGCATGGTTAAACGACATTGTTTTTTTTTTCTTAAATGTTTTTAGGCTATTAACTAGCGATTTGAACGACACTCAAGGCAAAAAAGCCAACTTGGTAAATAACGGACACCTAAGCTACCAAGCGTAACGAATGTAGACCTCATGAGGCACAGTCAACAGTCTGTTGGCAGCAAAGTTAAAAAAAATACCGGATTTATTAAAAGACTGGGATAGTAACAAATTATGTAATCTAAAATTTTATCGGACCATCGAACGTTGTCCCGCTCTGAAAAACAAAACCTTGCCAAATTATATACCTAAACCTTCCTCGTGAATCACTTTATCTACTGGTGAAAACCGCATGCAAATCCGTTCAGTATTTTTTGACTTTATGGCCAACAGACAGACAAACGTGGCAGAGGACGTTTATAATATGTAGTGATGTAAATTTTTTTTTTTTTCACGAACTGTCATTTGGCCTAGGAAGGCCTTAACAGCTTCACCGAAGTACTGTAAATTAGTTAAAATTAGTAAATTTTGAGCCTATATGTGTATAAATATTAAATCAAAATAAGAACATGGTCCGTCATTTTGAGGTCTGGGTCTTAAACAATCTGCCGACGGGTTAACGAGGTGTTCAGACTGGAATTAAAAAAACAATGAGTAAAGATGACGTAATTTATTATTCACTCCCAATCAGAGAACATCAATATTCACGATGTGGACGCACCTCATCAGCGGGTTGGAAGTGGATGACGTCATTAAAATAGTTGACGTAATCTTACCGCCGATAGTACGAGAACTGTCCACCGGGGACGCGATGGCGCCAGCATCGATTGCTAAACAACTTGCAGGAAGATTAGGCAAGAAATTGAGGAGAAAAATTGGGGATATAGAGTATAGTAAATTGGTTGCAGAAGCACAGACTAGGTTAAATATTAGAAGAGCTGAGAGGAAAAAGGTTAGTGGATTTTGGCCTTTTTTTGTGGTTTTTAGTTTTTTTTTTATTTCGAGCAATTCCAGCTGACGAGACACAGGGAAACCTAGTTTGGTATTTGCGGGACCATAAAGTGTGTTATATTTCGATATTATGTATATTTTACCTGTAAATGAGATGTATAAAAATTATTATATATGTCAATAAATTATGTTTGTATTAACACATGGACTGTCCAAAACCGTAACGGTGTTATTATAATAAAGTTATATACTTGGTTTAAAAAGGTTTCGAATTAAATGCACCGCGCTCGCCGGAGGCAAGTTCGCGTTATCGTTTTTCGTAAGTCTAACCTTTTTTTTTTTTTTTTTTAAGGGGGGAAAACCCCTTATGGATACGCCACCCTCCCGGGGGAGAGGGTGGGTTATGTCCGAGTCGCACGGACTAAAACCCCACGGTGTACGTCTGCCGCTATAGTTGGGGCGGCACGAGATCTCTATAGACTTCATCGTGCCGCCCCAGCGGTTGGCCCAGTAGCGGAAGCGCCGCCGCCGGGCCCCGTCTTGTTAGGAGACAGCCGGGTACACACCGGCCGTCTCCTCCTTCCGCCGGACCTGTGCAATGGAAAGATGGGTCCCCCGACCCATCCTCCCCGGTCCAGCTATGGTGGGAGGAGGCGATCAAACTGCCGCCTCCTCCTGCCTGTCCTCCGTTGGCGGAGAGGGTCACTTTGAGGATCTTGCTCACGAACCCTCTCCGCCGCCTCCTTCTGCGAGACGACTTCCTCGCAGAAGGCGGCCATTGCGTTCCACACTTCCTCACTGCCGAGCATGGCCGCAACCACGCTCGGCAGTGACAGATCTTGCCCTACCGCCGCAGCCAGAGTGCGACGTTGCTCCTCCCACGCAGCACACTCAGACAGAGTGTGCTGCGCGGTGTCCGGGTCAACGCCGCACTGATGACATACGGCAGTCGGCTCCCTGCGTGCTATCCGGTACAGGTACCAACCGAAGCAACCATGTCCGGTCAGGACCTGCACCAGTCGGAACGTCAGGGAGCCCCATCCTCTATTAAGCCAATCCGGCAGGACCGGGCGGACGGCGTCGATCGTGTATCGACCGTACCGCGCGTCCGCCAGGTCCCGCCTCCACCTTTCCACCACTTCATCCCTCTTCTCTCTTCTTCTTTCCTCTATTTCTCTGGGAGCTAGAGGCTCCCCCATCCGTTTCTTAACCGCCGTATATTGATATACGGCGGCAAGAACCTCCGCCTCTAGCTCCCAGGGAAGGGAGCCGGCCAGCACCATGGCCGCCCCCGAGGACACCGTACGGTATCCCCGTATCACCCTCAACGCCACGGTACGCTGCGCAGCTCTCAGAGCACGGATATTTGTGGCGTTGAGGGCGTCGACCCACAACGGTGCCCCGTAGGCGGCCATGGACCTGACGACCCCCATATAGAGGCGACGGCAGACGGCGCCCGGCCCCCCCGTGTTGGGGAGGAGTCGTCCGAGCGCCGCTGCCGCCTTGACTATGCGCGGTCCGAGCCCCTTGAAGTGGGGCTCGAACCGCCAGCGTCCGCGTAAGTCTAACCTAACGTAATCAAAGCGAGACAAAAAGGCAAGATGGCGAACATTCAGCGACCGCGGTGCGTTTTAATTCGAAACCTTTTTAAAACAAGTATTCAATACGTATTTACCTTAAAAAAACGAATGTAGACCTTATAATGCATTGGTCAATAGGATGTTGGCAGCATAAATTAAAAAATACCGTATTTCTAATAACATCTGAACAACTTTAATAATAATTAATAGTAATTAAAATCATGACAAGTCATTTTGTGATTAGAATCTTAAAAGTCAGCCGAGTGGTTAATAAAAATATATAGAGCTACGACAATCATTATCATTCATTATATTTTTGGTATTTGCCTTTTCAATACATTCTTAATCGAATAACCGCTAAAACTTACATATGTTATATCTTATAATGAACCGGCATGATTTTAATAATAAAAACAATCACAAATTAGCCATCCATGTTTTAGGTCATGCTAGGACTAATAAGAGTTTTTCAGGTAACAGTATTAAGTTCTACAATTAAGTCCTAAAGCACCGATTTGCCGATGTAAGTCCAAGTACCATGTCAAGGAGATTTAAATTCCAAAAATCTATTATATGATGGATCGTTATGTGAACATGAGCGGTATTTACAATCTAATTGTATTCTAATAAATAGAATACAAAGTATTGTTGATGTGTATTTTCAGTTACTATTACAAGAAAAAGTGAAGAATCCAGAGAAAGCGGCAAAGAGGAAGCTTCAAGTGAAAGAGAAGAAGAAGCAGTCGAAGAAGATAAAGCTTGAGATGCTGCATGGGAAGAGGCCCAGACCGAAGAAACGAAAAGCAGAAGACATAGATATAGAAGATAAACTTTTAAATGAAGATTAAGACTATAAATTGTCTCGATGCAGTCTGGAATTTGTACCATTTCCGTATACATATTTTGTATATAATAAAAATAAAAATGTTTATTATATATCTATTTTTTATTATTTTGCGTTTTAAACATATAAAAGTATTGCAAAGTCGAACATTTGACATTGGTAAAATGGCTTGCATATGCAAATGTCAAAATAAAAAAAGTTTATCCTTATCAACTGCCCTCGGGGTATTAGGGTATATCCGGACATTTGTACGGACGCCGAAATTTAGGAAAGACGTTTTGTTTATAGGTTAGTAAAACTGACAAGTAATAGATGTTTGTTTATTTTTTTTTTTTACTTTTCAATGAAATCACTCTTATATTAAATATAAAATCTATATTGAGATGCGCCAATTCACATTTTTCAATGGGGAGGTACACTGCTTATTTATTTCGCTAGGTGGCGCATAGTCGTTGGTTCTGGTGTATTGTCAGGCTCGTGTCAAATAATGACGGGGGGGATCTTACAAGCAAAAGAGTGCAAATTGAACGTCCTATATGTCTAACATAGTCCTAAATACTAAAATATGACCTAGACCACAATTATATATCACTAGCACAGTAAAATAAATTAAAAATAAAAAGTAATTTTTAAAAACAAGCTTATATAACGTATAATTGGACTAAAAAGAATATAAGTTGAAGTTACATTTGTCATATGTATATAATTGGTATATTATATACTGATCGAACTATAATAAATAAAATAAGCCTTTATTGCTGTAAATATAAATTGCTTACAAACTACATTAAAATATGATTGTGTACTTATGATATATTATCGGTATACGGTTTTTCCTATTACAGCTTGTCCTTCGACAAAAGCTTCCTCTAAAGATTTCCATACTTCTCTATTTCTTGCTGTTTGGATCCATGCTGGACCAGTTAATGCGATTATAAAGAAAAATTGAAGAATATAGATGTACAGTGTATAGTTACATAAGCGTCACTGCCGATGGCGCAGTTTTAATTTTTTTAAATTTTAGTGTCCGCCTTTTTGAGCTTTTCGTCTTAATTCGGAAGCCGAAGTATACGTACGATAAAAACGTTTGACGTTGACAAGAAGTAATTATACTAGCGCCATCTGAGATTAGCTTTGCCTGTGCCTCCCTATTGGTACTGTGATCATATATTTTGTAAAAATCAATTAAACTCTCTCTAATCCTTCTTCCTTTTTATTATTTCTAATCAATATGTTACTATTGTGTATGTAATGTATATAATATTATATATACGCGATATAAAACTTTTTTTAAAGGTATTAGGTACTAGTATCATTATTTTATTAAATAAAACAACAATTTGTAATCAAAATAATATTGCTTTGCACATTTAAATTACAAATGAAAAAATTAATTCATTTATACATGAATATACGAACTATGGTAACGATATATCTACATGGGGTGTAACAATTACACAAACGTTATTAAATTGCATTTTTTTACTTATAAATCTTGATACTTTTAGCGAACAATTAAATAATTAAATCCATAAGTAGTGCATTATATATACATGACTCATTTATGATAAAAATACACACACACACACAAGTTATTCGTTGTATAAACAATATTGTTTCGGATACATTTAATAAATTGCATACATTACTAAATTCATTTCAGGCAGCTTTAACACAACCGAATATAGTGGCTTCATAAACCTTACAATATGTATATAATTAAATATTCGGATTTGACTATAATTGTGTAGTTTAATATTTTAACAACCAAAATTAAATATCTACCCTATTTGTGTAAAGTAATAATATAAAGTAATTTACATGTAATTGTCATGTTTAACATATCAATCGCGTCACTCACGATGTCAGAAAAAAAAAGTTTAGTTTCGGAGAAAATTATCGATTTTTTTTCTTCGCTGTGGCATCTGCCTCTGTAGGCAATTTCGCCATTGACAAACACAAAAATTACACTGCACCAGTGTCAACCTCAAAGAAATTACTATATAATAAATATAACCTGAACATGAAACTGTCAAAGGTATTTGATAGCATCCTAATCCTGCCCATCAACGATGGTAAATCTAAAGTAATTACTATTATTTACTTACAAAGTAAGAGATATGAAAATAATGAGAATTTCTAGCTGTATTTTTTTAATATGCCTTATACACTGTGAACGAGGTTTAAATAGTTATTTCTAAAAAATGACGATAGTAAAAACCTAAATGCCGACTCATCTGTGATGAAGCGAATAAGTGTAATACGTACTTATTAATTAGGTGCGTAGAATAAATAACCTCAAAACAAGCTCATTATCCGTTGTATTTTTTTAAATCTATTTTTACATTTCATTAAGCGCAAATATGTATGCTACTTAATAATAATTACATATATACTTTTGTAACATGTTAATATTTATAATTAAAATTTGTGTAGCGCCCGCTCTATAACGCGTTGCCGCGAACAAAAAGACAAATTGCATCCTTTTAATATATATCTATACTAATATTATAAAGAGGTAAAGTTTGTGAGTTTCTGACGTTGTAAGGGGTAATCTCAGGAACTACTGGTCCGATTTGGAAAATTCTTTCAGTGTTATATAGTTCATTTGTCAGGAAAGGTTATAGGCTATATATCATCATGCTAAAGACCCATAAGAGCGGAGCAGCAATGAAGAATGTTGCAAAATTGGGGTATTTTGTCCTCTTCAGAGCTTCCGCTGCGTCATAGCGCGAAATAACCATTCCACGAGTACGAAGTCGCGGGCAGAAGCTATTAACTAATTATATTATCTATAATAATATCATAAAGAGGTAAAGTTTGTAATATCTGAGGAGTCGGTTAAAAAATGGTCGAACGAAAATGTTTCTTACGAACGCTGCTTTGACGATGAGAGATATATGATTGAATTCTAGAAAAAAGTTGTAGTTTGATAATGACTATTACCGCCCAACGAAGTGGGGACGGGTCAGCTAGTTTGAGATAAAGTTAAATTTTACATTTTAATTAAGTAGTAAAAAACAATATATATTTATTAGCAAATATTGGTCGTAGTGTCACGCTGAAGCTATTACTGGTTTCAACATGAATGTGTCGGCTCGCTCGGGGGGGTACCAACCTATCACAGAAAACCGACGTGAAGTAACACTGCTTGCATTGTGGCGTTTCGTTCGGCCAATGAGAGCGGCAGAGGCCCACCTCCCTTTCCCTCTCTTCTCCTCTCCCCTTTCCACTGCCCCTACCTCTCCCCCTCCCCTACCCACTCCCCCTACTTCTCCCTCACCTATCTCCCAAACACAGGCTGCGACTCCCCTGGTCTTGCTAGTGTCTATGGACGGCGGTAATCATTTAACATCAGGTGACACGCTTGTTCGTTTGCATTCTGCGACATAAAAAAAAAAATATGTAGCTATAAATTTCTGAGCATATAAGTTTTTACGGCCTGATAGCCAATGTACCAATCCAAAATTTGGAACTCCGGATAAATGTTCGGGTGCAGTTCTTGGCGTAATCTTAGCCTCTTATGAAGTAGCATTTATTTCTTTATTCATATTTCAAGGGTTTTTAATATATTATTGCACAATGTTTGTGGCATTATGCATAAAACAGCTTCGTTATTGTGCACTAGTGAGTTCGATAGGAAATAATACCACAGAGCATTAATTCTGAAACGTCACAAACTTTTTCTAGAAAGTTCTAACAACAAACAACCATGGTCAACCTTGTAATCATAAGACACTTGTAATGATTACATATTTGATAATATCATTCATATTCTTCAATAGAGAAGTTTGACTGCCAACATAAAAATAAATATCTGGGTTGTTCGCTTCTAGAGCGGACGCCGATTTGTGTCATCGACAAAGATCTAAATAAATACAAATTAGAATTTTTAGTAGGGATAATAATGTAACAATAACATTAGCATTGGACGGAAGCAAGCTCGTTTCACAAAGGTATGTAATTCAAAGCTTCGAATTTATATTATTTTCTAAATTGGAATAAAGTATATTTGGAGGTGCAATTAAATATAATTATGGATATTGTTCTTATACAGATTATAATGATTAACATTCAAATGTTCCGTGTTCTAACAGTGATGACTTGAATGAATTCCCTTCAGTGTAAGGTAATATTCAAGAGTAATTGACTACACTGTAGGTTTTAAGTCTAAACTGCAAGTATTTGGTATTCAGGAATCCCATACATTATTTTACCAACAAGTACTTTTATTATATCATCAGCGATGGTCAAACTTTTTCAATGAAAATGTGCGCAATGAAAAAATTTACAGTGCGATGGGCGCATGTTAGTTTTTTTTTAGGTGAAAAACCTACATTATACATTTCAAGAAACGGTATTTTGAAAACCTTGCAGCGGGTGCATTGCAGATCAACTGTAACCGCACTTGCGAACAAGACAAAACCATTAAAAGAAATTAGCTGTAAGAAAAAATGCAAGGAAACAAATAAAAAGGAGATTAAAGATAAAAAAGTATGAATAGCAGAAATAAAGAAAACAAACTAAAAAAGTATACCAAAAAAGAAAAAGAAAACGCAAAGACATAGATAGATTTAAGTATAACAAAATTGTAATAGGAATGAATAAACACAACAAAGTATACCCAATTTGTTAAAAACTTGGATTCATTAGCAATATGTAGATAATATTACTATGAGTATGAGTATATAAGATTATTTTATATAAAGTTAAAACGTAAAGTGGTCTCTATAGAGATTCTATCTGTTACTCTCGTTCAGGCCACTGGAATGTTAATCGAATTTCGATTTTTATTACAAAATAATCGGGATAAAAATTCGTAATATACAAATTTTGACTTGGATAAGTTTTTGTAGCTAAGTTTTCGATTTGTATAGGCCTATATTTTCCCTTAATTTATATTAACTTATAGAGATGAAATAAATGTTAATTCTTGATACTTTATTATTGTTTCAAAGGAAAATGTCTTCTTAGTCTCGGATATATAATGTAAGTTCCTCATTTATTTTTTTCTTTGAACTATCGAGGTTTTTGATGTAAAATCATGATTGTAGAAGTAGTGGTAACAAACATAGTTATAGAAGAGATATTATGTATACTCAGGAAATACTTTGCATATAAATACAGACTGTTTCGATTTGTTCAGGATTTACATCTCGGTTAATGTAGATATTAAGACATTAACATAGCATTAAGTTTCAAACAACATTAAAGGAATCCAAATACTTGCAGTTCCTTCATATAATATTTTATTTGATAATTCTAAAACATATCACTCTACCTACAGCAGCATAGCAGATATAGGATTGTATCTCATTATTTTGGAAAGCATTATCCAGAACAGTGATGTTGTCGTAGCTAGTACAACGCCGCCCCAGCCGAGTTCCAACGACCAGGATGTTGAGAATTCTCTAGCAGATAACAGCAGCATGGCTGGTGTCCTTGGACCCACAACTCCGTCAGCCGTATCGTCTATACTTGAACTGCTGCGACTCGACGAGCGCTGAACCCGTTTGAAGTGTATGATCATAAGTGTGAACATCGCGAATAGACCTTATAAGGAAAATTGATTACTTAATTGTTATGCTTTTAATATATGTTAATTTTTCAGTAGGACACGTAGACATTTGAGTGAAATAAATTAAACATCCTATATGCGACCTCGGTACAAATAAACAAAGAATGATAATTGGGTTTTAAAAATAGCCCGTCTTGAACTTTGTCGAATCCTTCGAATAATGACGTCAGCTTCTGGGAGCTTTCACTCTCCTTTAGTGAAAGGTATATTAGATTAGAGCTCACCACAGTACGTGCGAGTAGGTAGTTCGATGAAGCTGTTAAGGGCCGTCAAGCCAATAACGTTAGTTCGAAAAAAAAAGTATACGAGCAGAGTTCTATTCTAGACATTGGAGGAAAGAGAAACAATAGAAGTGATCTCCAAGAGGATTACGACTACATAGTACTGGTACAAAGACATGCATACTATAAGGTTTAAGTGTGTCTGTATTGTAATATTATGATAGTGCGTCTATCTGATTTTTGTTTGTACATGTACAGAACGGATTACTATTCCTTTATTACCTGATTAAACTTCCGCCGTAACAACATATATTTTCCTTTGTTACAATACATATACTTATAATCGGAAAGGTTATGTTGTACGGTTTTAAAGCATGCATACAATAAATTCGTTTAAAAAAATATTTTCTAAAACGAATTATCTCTTTTAAAATGGTGGCCAGTCATGCCAAAATCCAATCGTCAATTGAATGTCCAGAGATAAGCATTAAAATTCATATTTCAATAATATGAATCAAATTATTGATCTCATGCTGCATTTATCTACAACTAATGTATATAAAATAAAGACCATACCTGCTAAAAGATACATTACTCCTGTAATAAGTACGGCGCTGATTTGATGTTTACACACACCGAAAGCACCCACTAATGCGGCACTACCTAGCACTATCAGGCAAACTAGCGCACATGATATAGACAGGTTCTGCATTCCTGTAATGTAACAATTATATAAAATATAAGATATTCCTATGATTGTACGGTATAAGGATTATATGGTATAGTGCAACTTTTTTCTTTCTTTTTTCAACTAAATTGGTATAGCATCTACGGAGAACTGTTAAAAGCCTTTTTTACCTATTCAAAATCAAAATCAAAATATCCTTTATTCAATTTAGGTCCTGAGAAGGCGCTTATGAACGTCAAAGCTACTACCGGTTCGGAAAACAGCCCAGTCATCGAGAAGAACCGGCAAGAAACTCGATCTGGTTTATTTTTTCATGTCATATATTTCTATAGTAATATAAATATTCACATTCGTTATTAGTGGATGCACAGAGAGGGGCGTCATTTCCAGACGTCACAATCGTTCACGTATTGATCCACCCTATAATAGCCTTTAGATATTAAAACCCGCTTGACATGGTTCTTGAACTCGCTATCAGGCAAATCGGTAATGTGTTTTGGGACTTTATTATAAAACTTAACATTATTACCTAAAAAACTGTTTTTGGATTTAGTGAGCCTGAAGCATGGAATGACCAATTTGTTGCTGTTTCTAGTATTTAAATTATGCTGGTCTTTTACTAGATCCAACATATCTGAATTTTTGCGGACATACATTAAATTATCTAGAATATATTGGAAGGGCAGAGTTAAGATACCGAATTCCTGAAACTTAGTCTTTAATGGTTCGCGAGGCCTCATATTATAAATTGCTCGAACTGCTCGTTTTTGTAATAGGAATATGGTGTCCACCTCAGCTGCTGTCCCCCACAACAAATATTATCAATATAAGGCATATGATTTCATCGAAAACATCTTATATGTGATACTTATATCATATTATTTACTGAAAATCAATTATATTACAAAAAAAAGATACATACTGCTTGCTGCTTAGCTACTTGTTACTACTGCCTACCAGGGTCGTAGCTAGGGGAGGGGGGGGGGGGCATTGTGGGGCCCTACCTTAAGAACATCGAAAATAAATTATTGTAATTAAATTGTTTCTTCATAGTTTGAGGTAAAAAAAATATAGCAATAGGTTTTTTTATGTCAGCAGTCAAACGAATAGGTGGGTCACCTGATGTTAAGTGATCACCACCGTCCATAGATACTAACAACACCAGGGGAGTCGAAAGTGCGTTGCCAGCCTGTGTTTGGGATAAAGAGTGGGAGGGGTGAGGCGAGGGGAGGTGGGCCTCCAGCGTTCTCACTGACCGAACGAAATGCAACAATGCAAGCACTGTTACTTCATGTCGGTTTCCTATGAGCGGGTTGTAGTACCACGGGCGAGTCGACCCATTCGTGCTGAAACCAATAATAGCTTCAGCGCGGCTCTACCGCCTACAAGGTATCTAAACTTTTCCAAACATATCATAGTTTGTGATATACGAGAACAGATTAGTAATCACATTTTTTTTACTTCCGCCCTACCTGTTAATATTATAGTGGCCGCTACTTTGCATTGCCGCTTGGAATTGACTGAACACTACTACGTCTAAACGGGTTTCGCTCCATCATGGAGCATCTTCTCCCGCGGAGCTCGCCTGCTGCCATCCGAAGAGTCAACAGCGATCTGAAGATGCTCCGTGATGGAGCGAAAGACGTTTAGACGTAGTAGTGTTCAATCAATTCCAAGCGGAAGTGCAAAGTAGCGGCCACTATAATAAATAATGATGGATTTCCGCAAAGGAACGCCTTCTTCAATCAAATATACCTGTAACCAATGCTCTATTATACCTGAAATTCGACTCTATCTACAGCCCTGATGCCTACTTATGAGTTTATTTCTGATCTTTTATCTTAGTTACAACGAAAACAATACAACCTAAAAATGATGTAAGGTCATTGCAAACGTTAATATCTTTCACGAATTTCTCCGTCCGAAATCCGAAATTCTTATAGTGACTGTTTTTCATACATGAAAATCCACGCGGACGTAGTCACGGGCACAGACTACGTTATATAAAGTCGCCTCTGTACAGAAACTGATAATAAAAAAGGTCAGTGAATGTTGTTATACATGTCTGATACAACAAGATCTTTGAGAATTTGCCTCTTTTATAGGTTTTATGCGTAGTCTAGTTAAATTTAAATTAAATAAATAAATAACTTAAGCTAACGTGGTTTTAATAAAACACGATAACAATATAAAAAACAATGTATATAGTTAACTTCAATATCAAGAAAATAACGAACATATTTTGAAATCGTTAAAGTTTACCATCTTGGACCATATCGTCTTTTTCATATTTTTCTCGTACTGGCTATGCTATTGACCTGGCAATGTCTTTACAGCTTCACCGGACTACTAAGGCGAGCGCTTAAGGCACTCAGCCGATTATTTAGCTAACTAGCACAAGGGTGTACGCACACTTCGGCTTGGGTTGTTACCGAAATCCCGATTAACAGTTTCATCAGACGAGAACCGGTGTTTTCAACGTAGTGTGGACGTTGGCATAGTATGGATGTTGGAAGCTGTAAAGACCTTGCCAGGTCAATAGCATAGTCAGTTCGAAAAAAAAAAGAAAAAAAAAGGAAAAAAAAATTTTTTCATCAGACTGTGGTCAAACGCTAAATCCATAAATTCACAATTTTTAATCTTAAACGTATCAACCACAATCAATCGATACATAGATAGTGGATTTAATTATAAGTAGTTTCATTTTCCGTAACTCATTTCAATGACTCGGGTTATAGCCGTCACAAAGCGATTCTGTACTGCTTTTGTCGCAGTACCCGCGAATGACAAGCAAAACAGTTAAAGCATTCATTAATTTCCCTCACGTTTATAACGAAACAATGAACATAAAAAGCAAGGTCGACCCCTCTGGCCGATGAAAAGCCTGTTTCTTATTTATTCATATTCAAACTCGGACTTGGCATTTGGGAATATATTAACATTAAATTTTCAATTAAAAAGGCTTACCTAATTGTACTGAATTCCACGTAAGAATCTATTGAAATATGTTTAACTCAGGTACTGGGAAAACAATATTAAACAAAACTCTTTGGACTAACAGCTTGGTTATATGATCACAAAACTTTACACAGCATATCTAATAAAGATAAATTACATATTTCCCATAGAATAACTAAATCGTATTCACATCAACAAAGTTGTGGACACCAACAAAGTTGTATAAGAAGATCAAGTTTATATATATGGGTAATTTCTGGAACAATTGATCCAATTTTGTACATTCTTTTAGTAATATAAAGATACGTTCTCTCAGAGTGACATCGGTTATATTTTATTATTAGTTTGTATGGTGTTTTCGTTTTTTTAATAATTAATAATCTATACCAATATTATAAAGAGGTAAAGTTTGTGAGTTTGTGATGTTGTAGGGGATAATCTCTGGAACTACTGGTCCGATATTCTTTCAGTGTTATATAGCTAATTTATCGAGGAAGGTTATAGGCTATCTATCATCACGCTAAGACCAATAGGACCGGAGCACCAATGAAGAATATTTCAAAATCGGGTAGTTTTTCCAGTTGAGAGCTTCCGCTGCGTGTTAGCGTTAGTCCAAAGTAACTATTCCAGGCGAACGAAGTCGCGGCAGAGGCTAGTAATGAATAAGTTCAGATGGTTACCAGTATCTACTTCAGTAACTTTTTTTTTCTCGAACTGATTACGCTATTGACCTAGCAAGGTCTTAACAGTTTTACTACGAGTTAGTTCTTATAAAGTATTATCGGTCACCCGTATTCGTTTACCATTACACTTTTATTATTATTATTACATAGTATAAAACAAAGTCCCTTACTGCGTCTGTCTGTTCGTGATAAATTCAAAAACTAATGACCGGATGACGATGCGGTTTTCAAACCAAAATATCCTTTTTTAGGCCTGAGAAGGCGCTTATGAACGTCAAAGCTACCACCGGTTCGGAAAACAACCCAGTCATCGAGAAGAACCGACAAGAAATTCGATCTGGTTTATCTCTTCATGTTATATATTTTTACAAAACATAAATAGTTACATTCGTTATTAGTGGATGCCCAGACAGGGGCGTCATTTCCACCAGTGGATAAGGTGATTCATGAGGAAGGTTTTAGTATATAATTTGTCATGGATTTTTTTAATAATCAAGGCGGGACAACGCCTGCCGGGCCCGCTAGTATTTTTATAAATGAAGATACCATATATCTGTTATTTCGACGTATAAACTATTTAACTGTAAAGTTTCAAGAAAATGGGTTCAGTACTTTTTGTTTGAAATATAACAAAAATAATTTTATTAGAATATATATTTATCGAGAATGAATTAGGTATTTTCTTATTTAATAAAGAATAATATATAAGTACCATGAAAAATCAATATTCCAAGCTAGAGTGAAAAAAGCAGTTGTCGCCAGCAAATCTATTTTATTAAAACTGAATATGAATAATTAATTACTCGACTCGACGATGTGACGTGACAGTGTATAAAACACGGAGGTCATGGGTTTAATTGTAGCAAATATCGGCACAATATTTTGTTTTAACTGGCCAAAAAATTTATCAAAGTTGAGTAAGGTAAAACCTATTCGCCAATGTGATGGACGTTGCATATGGATTATGCGATATACTTTTTTGATTGCATGACATATATTTATATACCTAAGTAAGCAAGGAGAGAATGGAAAACAAGCATAAATAGTCAAGGGAATATTCATATTTTTTATATTTTTGTTATTGACTACGTCCGGAACCCCTACGACACACCCGAAAGGCGAGACTACAACGCCACCAGAACATTAACAATAGCTCACTATATTAGATACATCAATTCCTTACACAAATAAGGACTTGTGTCTTATTTAAATAACAATAATTTGATCGTTATTATATATAATCATTTTGGGGAAATTTAACCCCCGCCCCTCCGTGAGGGGTCTACTATCTTGACCCGCTCAGGCCGCAGAAGGGGCTCCTTATGAGGGGCCGACACCTGCCGGGTGAGCAGACGCAGTGCCGTAGGCAGTTCCTGCTCCCCGGGCAAATAGGTGTAAGGAGGCATCATGGGGTTGTAGTCTGTGCAAGTCGGAAATACCCCACCCTAGCTGCCCGGCCATGTAAAAAAAAGGTTAGCTCAGTAGGTCGCGAATTGCATGAATCAGGCAACAGCCCAAGCCGAGGTGTGCCGTGCACCCTTGAGCTAGTCGTCAAAATAAAATCGGCGGAGTGCCTTAAGCACTCGCCTTAGTAGTCCGGTGAAGCTGTTAAGGGCTTGCTAGGCCAATAGCGTAGTCATTTCGAGTAAAAAAAACGATCTACACAAATTCCTATGTGATAGTTATTGTAAGGCGAAACTCTGCCCGGATAAATAGTCACAGTGCCTACAGAGTTTTATTGGTTTTTGACCGACCGGCTAACTATACGTATTTTATAACACTTATATAGCTTTTAGCGTTAAACCTATAGGGGACTGGCTCTCAAGTGCAGCGGCCCGAACACACATACAGGTGCTTGGTGACAACTTGAGGGTGGTAGATACTCAGACGGGCTTAGAAAAAGCCCAACCACCATACTACGAAAAATTTTCAGGATTTTGAACTGGGTACGTTAGCGTTATAAAATTAAATTAAGGCAATAGGAGAATTTCTTATACGGTTTCCACTATTACTTTTGTAGTTGTTAAATTACATATACAGAATGTATCTAATATTTGAAATAAACTTATTACAGTAGAACCTCGTTAAGTCCAACTTCGATAAGTTGAAAACCTCCAAATCTTAAAAAAATGTTTTGTTCCCTTCCCAAAACCTCCATTACTCAAAATTTCAACCCTCTATTAGTCGAAATAATCAGCGAGTTCCTCCAAGCCATTTGGGTACATATTTTCCTTCCATAACTCGAAAAATTACATTTTACCTCTGTTTACAAGAATTTGAATTTTCTGTTCTTTATATCTTAGATAATGCTATAGATAGAGATCAACCGAATTATCTAAAGCAAAAAAAAAACTTACTGACTTTTTTTTATGCCATATTTTCTTATTTTAAGATTGTTTTTAAATAATGTTGATTTATAATAAATAAAAATATGTGTGTCACATCTGCAACTTGAATTTTTATTTATTTTACCTCTAACTCAAAATTTATAAGAATTAATATCGACCTCTTTATGTCGAATCAAAATCCGCCTAAGTCGAAATAACTCCTCTATAACTCGAATTCTTTGGCGTCTCCTATGATGTTCGACTTATAGAGGCTCTACCTGTATATGTTATAAATGTGATTGCTCTCAATGGGTTTTCAATTCGGTGCTTTGGATGAAACTTGAAATTCGCTATTAAATAACTAGGCTCTTAATGTTAAATTTTCTGGAAATTATCAATTAATTTCTAAAATTATGTTACCTACTTTGTTATTATTTCAATTGATTGTGATACGAACAGGTTTTTCCTAAATTTTTCTATTAAGCTTTGACCTATGGATTGTAATGCGTTGCTGTTTGGTTAAACAATAAAAAAAGGTCTAGTAGTAAAGGGATGAGTGTTTCTAAGATGAATTCATATTAAAATAAAAAGATTCCGTGCGATTCGTTACCCTATACTTTCAATCAGCTACACGTGGTTCATATAGAAATAAGCACGTGTCTACAACACGGCTTACTGTTGTTTTGAGTACCACACCATATCTTGAGAGTGATAATAAATTCAGATGCTTTTAGTAGTCACTGTTTTTTTACAATAGGTTCCACCCGAACGAAGTCGCTGGCACAACTATAATAACTAGTGGGCATTCGACCATAGCTCATTGATATTTTTAAGTTTGAATTTTATTAGGGTTAATATCATTGTTGAATGTAGAATGAAAAAGGGTAATTGGAACGTAAGAGTAAAATAATACATACAGTCGAGCATAGCAACCTCCTTCACAACCTTTTTTAAAGGCATTTATTGACAGATGTCAAAATGTCTTTTCTATTTACATGTGTGTATATGTTGTGTAAAATTGAAGCATTAGTGTGAGTAATGCATCTTTTAATTAATTTAATGTACTTCTAATGCATTTTATATAAAATTAATAGCTTTCTGCACTTCTCCTCCATATAAACTTTAACTATGCCAGATTTCACGTTCATCCGTTCGCCCAATCCCGTTAAAAAGGGATACAAAGTTTAGGCTTCACGTATTAATATATATGATAAGATTGAAAGGACTTACGGTGTTGCCAGTCCGCTCGTGGTTCGTCATTATCACTATCTGCTAAATAATTTGTGCATATCGGCTGTATAGGGAAACCGATTCTTGATAATATTGAAGTTTCTTCTTCTGAAAATAAAAAATTACGTGCTATCTAAAGAGAAAACAATAAAAGTGGCAAGATAACTTATACAATAGTAGATTTACCTTCTAAGGAAACGCACATTGTCCAAATCCCACCGTTCATTGGCACTAGAAATGTGCCAATACCTTTTCGGTAATTTGTGTCTTCGATCTGTGACAAAAATTCGATATTAATCGTTAATATAACATGTTTAGTTTTTTTAGGATTTCCAATTATTATACACCGAGAACGAAGTTCAAATTTTGCCGTTCATAAGGTTTATAGTTCTTTTTATGATCTTTACATTTTACATATACAAAATATTAGGAACGGCTAAAATTGAATTTAGCTTATTTTAAAATATAACGACTCGTGTATTCACGTGTATTTTTTAGAATAGGCAGATGTTTTTGTAGTTCTTTTATTTTTGTTTTAAAATTTTCTGATTTTAGAAAAGTTATTATTAGATACACGGTATAATACTTAACTAGCTATAATATATACTAGCTTTATATCGCGTCTTTATATACGTTGTTTTTTTCTTAATTAGTGTTTTTTCACAATATTAAGAACGTGTAATAACACATTTTACCAACATGTCACAGCGTAACCATGTTGCTTCTACTTTCAGGACGACTTATAACGATTTGGCAGCTAACAAAAATATAATATTATTTACCAGATCTCAGGCTAACCTTACATCGAATTTCATTTCGATCGGTTAAGGGATTTAGTCTTTAAAAGGCAACAAACATAGATAGAGTTATTTTAGTATTTATAATATTAGTGTGCATTCTAAACGATGCCTAGAAAAAAATTAAAAAACTAAATCGGATTAAATTTAAACTAAGATTATGCGCGCTTCTATGGTAATGCATAACTTATAAGAATTAAGTTCTATAAATATAAGTAGGTATTCAATTTTGCAACCTTCGCGTGCAAAACCATCGCGCAGCTGAAGGCTTCAGTCAGTTGATTACATGCAGACATGAATCGGCAACCTTGACATCGCTGAAAATTCGTGTTCAACAAAAAAAGCACAAAGAATCTACATTAGAAGGCAATGGTATAATAATGATATCATTATTCCATTGAACATTTTCAATACCACATTTTGTGTTTTGTTAACGTTGCCTTATTTTGAAAGAGCAGAAGACGTGTTAGGCAGCCTGGCCGGAAAAATATCGATACAAATCTTTCGAAATTCGTCTAACTTGAGGTAATTGCTTTACTGTAAGTTAACCGTAAAGAAAACTATCGTCGGAAAACATGAACGCTTAAAACCCCTGGAAAAACAATGGAACTGGATTTCTTGGTACTTAAAGTTGCTAATACGTTGTGGACTGCCGTGGTGATTATGAATGTGGCTTCCATCGAGATGTTACCTTTGCCCAGCAGTACATACTTACAGTCTCGTATTATTATTATTATTTTTTTTTTTTATGTCATAGGTGGCAAACGAACAGGTGGGTCACCTGCTGTTAAGTGATCACCACCGTCCATGGACACTAACAACACCAGAGGAGTCGTCAGTGCGTTGCCATCTTTTGGAAGGAAGGGTAAGGGAGGGAAAGGGAGAGGAGAGAGGAAAGGGAAGGGGAGGTGGGTCTCCGGCGCTCTCACTGACCGAACGAAACGCAGCAATGCAAGTACTGTTACTTCACGTCGGTTTTCTATGAGAGGGTGGTACTACCCCGGGCGAGCCGACCCATTCATGCTGAAACCAATAAAAATTACTAATATAGATGACACTAAAGCTCGTCAATAACTACTAAACAATAAAAATATAATGGAAATTGGTTGATGGAGAGATAATAAGGGAGAAAAATAAGTGCTTAATTCCTTTGTCTTTGCCTACATATGTATAGAAATTATACTAAAACGTGTTGCTTCTGTATACGCAACATATAAATTTCCCATAGTATATATATCTATCAAATAGCGGATATTTAGAGCTCTTGCAAGCCCGGTTGCCAAGCTGTCATACTCAAATCGAAATTCTTTCGCCAAGAACTAAAGGAACACAGGCAGACGAGTAAAGCGATATTGTTTTATAATACATATTTATATAGATAGCAAGAAATATAACAGTAGATATAATAAATAAAATACCTTATAACCCTGATAGTAATTACACAGTATAAGGTAATATTATGTTAATACATGCAATTTACTCGCTGGACACGACTGGTATGTCTATATAACAGAGTAACAAATCGGAGTTTCTCATCAATGAGACAGAACAAATAAGACATCGCCACTTCGATATTAACCTACGAAATGTCTCCGATTTATATTATAAAGAGGAAATGAGAAAAGAAAACTGCTGCACACAAATAAATAAATCTATATTAATATATAAAGTTGAAGAGTTTGTTTGTATGGTGGAAAGCGCCGATTTCAGGAACTACTGGTCCGATTTACATAGCTCATTTATCGAGGAAGGCTATAAGCTATATATCATCACGCTAAGACCAATAGGAGCGGAGCACCAATAATGAATGTTACAAAAAATAATTTTCTTTGAGAGCTTCCTCTGCACATTAGCGTTAGTTCAAAGTAACTATTCCACGTGGACGAAGTCGCGGGCAGTAGCTAGTAACTAATAACTTCGAATACATAGTTATTAACAGTAGTTTAACCGCGGGATTAAAGATCGGTGAAAACGATTAATTGGGGCAGTAGCTAGTAACTAAGAATACATAACTATTAACAGTAGTTTAACCACGAGATTAAATATCGATGAAAACGATGAATTCAGTGCGTCACGGTCATTGTTAAACGCGTTATTAGGATGATAATCGATTTTATTTATTCGTAATTTATAGTGAACACTTCTTCGAAAACAGCTGTTGAGTTTTCCACGGAGCTAAGTAATATAAATTGAATTACGGTTCTGTGTATCCTTAAGCATCTAATTTTTAGAACTTAACTTTTTTTTTATTTCTACACATTAGATACTATTAGATACAATTATCTACATACATTAGATACAATTATGTACAAAGAAGGTTTATTAACCGGCTTCAAGAATTAGGAGGTTATTTAATTTACTTAGGTTTATTAACCGACTTCAAGAATTAATAGGTTATTTAATTTACTTAGGTTTATTAAGCGACTTCAAGAATTAGGAGGTTATTTAATTTACTTCTGTTTATTAACCAACTTAAAGAATTAGGAGGTTATTTAATTTACTCGTATCTTTCTGAATGTTAGTTACCTTGGTGCTTCGTCATTCATAAATCCTTTTATTATTGGGATAAGGAATATTTTAATTTTATTAGCACTGAACCTTGGTCATCGAAAATCCACAAGGAAATTATTGAGATATTGGTAGGTTTATGACCAACCAAGACTAGGTAGGTACCTAACTATGCTCAAAGCCGTTTTGGTGTATTTTAATAGAGTCGTTTTTTTTGTGGTATTTTTAACTTTTAATGTTTAAGTAACCTATTTCGAACTTTTTTCGAACATTTATTTTTGTCATATACATTTTATTTTTCAAGCGATACTTTGCCAGTAATACGATAAGACTTAGTTCTATATTTACATTATTACACATTATTAAGGGCATGTATAATGTTAATCTATACTAATATTATAAAAAGGTAAAGTTTATGAGTTTATGAGGTTGTAGGGGGTAATATCTGGATCTACTGATCCGACTTTGAGAATTCTTTTACCAATAGAAAGCCACGTTATTTGTGAGTGTCATAGACTATATATTAAATAAAATAAAAAAGATTTTTTTGTTCTAGTTGGGTTTGCAAAGTAAATGGAAGAAAAACGGTCGAACGAAAACGTTTCTTACGAACGCTGTCTTAACGATGAGAGATATATGATTTAGTTCTAGAGAAAAGTTATAGAGTATGATATAATGTCTACAAAAAAGTCAGCGATAGCATGTGTCTAACTTCAAGGTTATTATCAGGGCGGGATAACGTCCGCCGTGGCCGCTAGTGTATGTATTATATTATATTAATGTATAATATTAATTAAATTATTTATCGCGTGCGTCCGTGTGTTTTTAATATCATGCATTAGTATATGGCTGAGTTTGTCTGATAACCAGCGCTGCAACGCTTGCATTTGCAACCCTACAGCTTATGCTGAAAGAAAGACCTCTTCATTCGATACAACACTTGTCTCACTTGATTTTTTCATGTATATACTTGTAAATATGTTGGATATGGTGAATAAATATGTATCTATTTCTTTATTCTTTCTTTCATTCTTTAATAAATCAGTAGATTCGTAAACTCTTAACAAACCATGATTCGTATTTTTCTAGTAGGAAATATAACTGAAAACTAATTTAGAAGTTACTGCGAATCTTACGAAATGTAATGAATAATATTAGCATAAATTTTCGTCGCTTTGTCGCATAATGTAATCATACTAACCATCCATAAATTATTATACACTTGTAAACCGTTCACGATGAATTCTTATAAACCACGTTATGTTACAATAAAAAAATTATAACAAATAAATACAACTTAGCACCATCTATATATTTGGAACAACAACGACATTAAAGCCCGCTGAGATTCAATAAAATTTTAAGATTTTAATATTTTTTACCATTATTAAAAATAATATTAAGAATATTAATATCCTTATAATCTCGAAGTGGTGTATACTATCTTTTGACATTTTTTTAAATCATAGTAGAATTAAATATTTATTTTATTTTATAAGGTATCTTTTTCATTCATCGTAGATTCAATTCAACGATTGAGAAACGACGCAAGTTTCTTGTGTACAAATCTACAGAACATATTGATAATTAGTGGCCTTTATAATATAAACTTATGTCCTAAGTACGTATATTAAATATTAGTTTTTCTTCTTATATATAAGATTTCGGCACTTAATCTGATATTAAAGTAACATTAGAAAACCGACGTGAAGTAACAGTGCTTGCATTGTTGCGTTTCGTTCGGTCAGTGAGAGCGCCGGAGACCCATCTCCCCTCCCCTCTCCTCTCTCCTCTCCTTTTCCCTCCCCTAACCCTTCTCTCCGAAAGATGGCAACGCACTTACGACTCCTCTGGGGTTGTTAGTGTGCATGGATGGTGGTGATCACTTAACAGCAGGTGACCCACTTGTTCGTTTGCCACCTATAAAAAAAAAAAAAAAACATTCAGAAAATATAAATGTCACTTAGGTACAATATTAACAGCGTCATCTGTCCGCCCTTCAAAGTATTACTACGTGAAGATCGTATCATTAAAGTAAATATTATACATCTTTGATCTTTGAAAAGTTAACGATTGAAACGCCATCTCTTTATTACTTTAGGAACTCTGCTCAACCGAGTAGGGTAATTAAAAAAAATATATATATATATTTTTTCTGAACAGAGTTTAATGAAACAGTAGCTTATAATTTGTATCAGGCTTTTATAAATAAGCGTTATCAAACAGTCTTCTTTTATACTTTCCAAATCACTCGAAGTTTCCCATATACAGACATGATGGTTCTAAATTTTTATTGTAGTAAGACATATGTTTTATAGTCGTGAGTATTTATTTTCTTAAGACTATGGTAACGAGAATGCAGTTTTTATCTCCTTCATGAATCCAATACAGTTCTATACTGCATCTTTTCCTGGGTAATTAACTATCCAGTGCTACTACTGTCTAAATTATAAGCATAATTGACTTTTATATCCAACATTCATCATACCTTTAGCGCCTACAACTATACTGGTCTTCTTTTATCGCTTTCAATGTCAGCTGACTAGCATTTATTACATTGCTAGTATTAATCAAAAGTAATTCAATATCTTCATTTAGATCTCGTTAAAACACATTTGTTATAATGTTCTAATTTAGTTTATCAGAATTAATGTTGTATGTTGTTATATAATATGATTAAATACAGCTCGCATGTTCCATTAGTGTTTGTAATAAAATTAAAAACCTAGTTCTCTCACGAACTCCTTTGGTAAACAAATTAATCAATTAATTCTCCCAGTACAACTGTAATACATTACCAACCTGTTTGTATCTGTTAATACTTTACATATACTATATACTAATATTTTACAGACGACTATATAACTATTTTTTAAATAAATCCGAATAAAAGTTTTTGATAATATTCGTAAAAAAATTTTCGTTGTACGAGACGCTGCGCCATCAGCTTGTTATAAAAAGTAATCACTCATTCATTTGCATCTATAATAGTAATCTTTTATGTCGTCAAATATATTTAATTTTCGTGATAAATGGTGTCGTCAAATTTTAATTTGTCTAGTATAACTTTTCGAAAGAAATTCGTACATAACAGTTGACATAACACTATTTCAGAATTCAGTTTATTGAGCAATGCGCATGGTGCCATATACTGTTGTTCAATTAAAAACGTACAAAACGAATAAACACAGTTGGAATAAATAAGTAGATTTATTTTAACATATTAAACATAAGAACCTCAGTATTTATTATTAATATTGACTATGTAGTTTTCTTTCATTCTTTGAAAGCTTGAAAAAGGGAAGACAGAGAGGTCCTTCGCTTCCTTTGCATCCTATTTGATTTAAATTAATCTATACTAATATTATAAAGAGGTAAAGTTTGTGAGTTTGTGAGGTTGTAGGGGGTTATCTTAGGAACATCAGCAGTGTTAGAGAACTCGTTTATCGAGGAAGGCTATAGTCTATATAGCACCACGCTAAGACCAACAGCAGCGGAACACCCATGAAGAATGTTTCAAAATCGTTTGTTTTTCCTTTTCAGAGCTTCCGCTGCGTGTTAGTTAACCCAAAGTAACTATTCCACGTGGAGGAAGTCACGGACAGAAGTTAGTTCTTGATATTTCCTCTAAAACATTTTTCTGAGGGATCGTTGTTTATTCTATTTGTTAATTTTCACAAAGTTGTATAAAACATAAAAAACTTGTAATAACATTTGGCTATAATAATGAAATACAGATAAGGTTTGAAATAAGAATGTTTTTGCTATTATGCGGCTTATCATTTGGCTCTAGCTCGAGGCAAGTATTGCTGCATTGCAGTTGTGATTTTATTCATTCATCCCTTAAAATAATATCACTTCAGTGTGTCCAGATATTTGAGTATTTGAATAAATTTTACTTTAATGCTTAGTTATAAAGGATTTGTCTAATTCGATGGTTATAAATGGAATGTTAGAATTATAACCTTCAATTCTCAACATAGAGCATTCAGTAGTAAAGATTACCTTGTTTTAACACCGCTTTGAATATACTGTCAAGTTGTTAAATCCCCTTGAATTATTAATGAGCTTCTAGGAAACTTATTTGTTACCATTTTAGTTTTCATAAATGAATTCAAATGTTAATCGATCATTATACTGCTTTATATATATATAATTGTTAGGTAATTTCCGCCGGCTTCGTTGGGCATTAAAAGAAAGTCAAAAGATACCAAAAACAAGTAATCTAAAACCATCTAAGCAAATCCACGTACATTAATGTATTCCGAATTTGGAATTTTGCCTAAAACGGACTAACTAATGTGGAAGAAATAAGGGCAAAAAAATAAAAACGCTATATCTGTATGTACGGTATGTGTGTGCATGTGTATGAGATACAGAGTCATGAGTGTGAAAACCAGTGAGTACTCCGCATTCACGCTAGCAGCGTGCTTGAGTGCTCTACTCCGGGGTATCGGGCCTATTGAAGATAATCTTTCGGAGTAGTCCTCTAAACCGCCTCTTGTGCCCTCTGCAGTGGTGTGCTTCGCGACTCGTTGATACATGCCGGTCTTTTTTTTTTTTTCGAACTGACTACGCTATTGACCGTTCAAGGTCTTAACAGCTTCACCGGACTAAGTACATACCGGCCGTTTAGGTTGTTACACCTTGGTTGTTGTTTTCTTATTTCTTGTTTATGGACTTCGATACTTCCGAAGGCTTCGAAGGCTTCCAGATCTTCTCAGTTGAGATCGCGTTATAGTATCATTTCTGACATATCGGGGTACTCCAATGGTGGTTCTGGGCTTGAGACTCTCTTGAACTTTGAGACGCTCACGTTGTGTCTTGGATAGATAAGCGTATCGCCGATACCGCATATGTAGATCGGAATCCCGGAGTTTAATAAAATAGATCGAAGCATAGCTCGCGTTGCTTTGGCTCTTCCTTGAAGATAATACACAGTGACATCCTTTATTAAAAAAGTGCAGACGAAGTCGCGAACGCCTGCTAGTATATTATAATAAAAGTAAAATATTTTCTAGATAAGCTCATAAAACTGTTTCTATTTAATATCTCGACCTCGTTTCTTAACCGTAGTAATCCATGTTGCTATAAAGGACAACCATTTTATTTTACGATGAAAGGTGCTAGTTCCGTTAGCTGTTTCATTCTATACACGTTATTTGGAACGCTATTTAACTGTCTCGGATTGGGAACGATGTCTTTTTTGACATTCTCTATGTAGAAGTTTTTAAAAACTTATTGTAAATCTATTCTTTTATATCTTATAGCCAATGGCGTAGTTAGTTTTAAGGCGATCCCATATAAAAATTTTTTTGAACGGTGGACGGTGGTAGCTTTATTGTTAAACTAGCCGACCCGTGCCCACTTCGTTGGGCGGTAATACGTAAGCGTGGAATGGTTATTTTGCGCTAAAACGCAGCGGAAGCTCTGAAAAGGAAAAAAATACCCCGATTTTGCAACATTCTTCATTGCTGCTCCGCTCCTATGTGTAGCGTGATGATATATAGCCTATAACCTTCCCTGATAAATGAGCTATATAACACTGAAAGAATTTTCCAAATCGGTCCAGTAGTTCCTGAGATTACCCCTTACAACGTCACAAACTCACAAATTCACAAACTCTACCTCTTTATAATATTAGTATAGATTAGCTACTCTTAGATAGCTTCTGTTCTGGATGAGAGTAGGTCTTCTTCTGTATCTTTGACAAGTTGTAAGCAAAATTTCGTGGCGATCTGTTAAGTAGTTAAGACGTTAAAGCGTAAAAAACAATGTCACATTCGCCTTTATAATATTAGCAAGGACTAGTGTTCACTCACTGATCGATATTCGACCATAATCATTATTGAAAATTTTCCCAAGATAAATAAATGGAATGATTAAGCAATTAAAGAAGAATTTCCAATTTGAAATACAAAGCGATTTCAATCAGTTATACGTAAAACTTGTTGCCTCTTCAACCTCTCTCAAACCTCTGTTGTTGTCTCAAACAACAATCAATCTCATCAATGTCTTCAGGTTTAACATGTTTGCCATTTTCCGGCAATTAAAATAATGAGCGTGTTCGAAGGTAGAGAAAATGTAATATTGTTTCTATTTTTTTTTATAAACCTGTAGCCTCTAAACACAAATAAATAAAAAAATGTAAAATCTGAAAGTATAAAATAAAAACCGAAAGGAAAAGGGTTTTGTTTTCGCCTATTTACGGATAGATGCCTAAGCGTGTCATGATAAGCTACTGATAAGCTGATCTCATGATAAGCTACTGCTTTTTCTTAACTCCTGGATTGATCAAAACCATAAGAATTTAAACTTCAAACGAATGTAAACATTATAATCCACTGATCGACATACTGTGCGCATTGCGCAAAAAACGCATTTATTAAAAAAATTTGCAAAACTTGAACAATAATAAATTATGTAATGTAATTTTTTTTTTAATTGACTAGACATTAAAAAACATGATCCGCCATTTTGGGATCTAGGTCTGAAAAATCAGCCGAAGAGTCAATCTAGAATACCTAGATCTAGTAATGACGTATATAATGAACATTTAGATACCTATTTGTTACCTCCAACAAACTATTCCAATTACCATGTAAGCACGAGTCACGTCGCGAGGGTGGTAAAGCGACGCGACGAACTGTTTACTGCGATGTTTCGAAACTTTGGTAATCATAGCAATCGAGTCGTCCACATTAATACTTATTACTGTGTAATTTGCCACCGAAATCGAATTTATTGTATGCCTAAATAGTTATAGTGTACTATTAAACGTTTTAAAACATCTCTTTTATAATTTTCAATTTCCTTTTAATTATTTTTTTTCATCTATGATAATAAGGATTATTATAATTCATTAGTATTTATAGTTTTTTGTTCATTTATATTTCTATACATGGAAACTTTTAAATAGATTTCTAATGTCCTACTGTTTATTTATTAAATTGAAGATAGCTGTAAGTTGTCGTTAATCCGTAAATAAAAATAAAATAAATATCAATATAAAGAATATGAATTATTTCATTAAATCAATCGAAAGTATTTAATTTTGTTTATTTTATGGATAAACTCGGTAATTCTTCGAACCCGATCAAAACTTGAAATTTCCTTCTCTTAAAATCGATTGAAATACATTCCAAGATCCTTCGGTTGAAATTGTTGATCGAAGCCAAAATGAAATAAAAAAATATTAACGCGACGGGCCTTGAACATTGAACACCTTAGTCATTACAAATTTTTTTGTAGTCCGGTGAAACTGTAAAGGCCTTGCCAGGCTAACAGTGTAGTCAGTTCGAAAAAAGAAAAAGATTTTTATTAAACACATGAATTTATTGTTTAGGCAGTTACTATTAATGACCCACCCGTAATATAGATTTTAGCAATGTCTTATTAATATTTACAAGAATAATTTTACCTTAGCAACTTTCTCATCTAATAGCCATTGAAGCGGTATGTTCGATGCATTGGCTAGCGCAGTTAGCATGGCGTGATCCCAAACCACATGCTCCCAGTGATCTGTCATGATGGCCGCACACAGCATAGCCGTCGAACAGCTGTGAAGAAAAATAGATAGATGAAATGTTTTGAAAGATTTAGGACCTGTGCACTTTTGTATGCACGTCGCAAAATGATGCTTGTCCTGTTTTGTTTTGTTCTGAGGCGTATATTTGTCACACTAGATATTTGTCCTAAGATCGTCGTTATAAATGGATATTCTATCGTTCCACTAGAATAAACCAAGGAAGTTTAAGCTATTAAGTGAACCTCTAGGGCACTTTAACTTCTCTACGAGCGAGTACCGCTAATATTAGCCCGGAGCACCAAATTTGGTGGCGGTACGGCGTCATGGCTGTATGACCGTAAAGAGTTATACTTAAGTTTAACAATATGTGGGGTTTCATAATAATTTGTACTCTTTTATTAAAATCTTATTGTCAAATTTATATTGTTACATGTTTTTATTCAATTATGTATTTATTATTATTATATTTAATTGTTCCTAAAAATATGTGTTGTTTAAAGTCAGTAACACAATTAAATTTTTCTCCTGGACCCTTAAGATGTATTTTGCAAAAAGAGATATTCGAAATTGGTAAATATCGATTCGAAGCATAAGTGAATGAAAGAGTTTTTGGCGGGATTTTGGTCTGTCCTGTAGTGGATTTCATTTTTTATTCATAATCTTGTGTTACTTAACTCTATATTGTGTAAAATTGTGGTGTTTTATGTAATATAGTTTGTTTATTGTGCATAAATAAATAGAAAAAGTGTGAAGTAAATAGAAAATAATACCACGGACCATAAATTCTGAGATGCTACAAAAACTCCATGAAAAGTTCTAACAAGATGGCCGCCATCTTGTTAGTTAATTGAAATTATATCAAGAAACTTGTAACTCACTTGACAATGGCAGTAATAGTCTACTAAGAAGACTGGGTGTCAAAATGGAATAGTTTTTTTTTCTCGAACTGACTACGCTATTGACCGGACAGGGTCTTTACAGCTTCACCGGACTACTAAGGCCGAGCGCTTAGGGCACACAGCCGATTTGGTTTTTAGGTAAAATACATAAGGGTGCACGCACACCTCGGCTTGGGCTGTTACCTGAAAAAAGTCGCGTCTGACCTAGCTAACTATTCTAAGCTATTCATACATATATTCATTTGTATACCATACAACCGAAATTGCATGATTCACAAATGGATACGTGTATTTCGGAATGAAACGAACTAAACTATTCGATTTAGTTCGATGAGGGAAAAAAACAAAACCCTCCCACCATGTGTATATATGTGCATGTGTGTGAGAGAGATGATCTCATATGTGTGTACAAGTGATGTGGGTGAGTCACTGTATCGTGATAATAATATCTCGAGGACTCCATCCGGGGCGACCTAGGCTAGAGATATTACTGAGAACCGCGATGTGTGCGGGAGGAGCGAAAGAGGACTCCTACCCTCGCGGCGGTGTGAGGGTCGGTTATACGAGCGTGGGCGCAACACGCATTTAATTAGATCGATTTTAAACTTACTGAACGACGACGGCGCCGGAATCTAAAAACAGACATAACAAAAAATTACTATTATTAGACGGTCGTTTTAGGGGAAGATAGACGTAAATATGGGGTGTAAGGGATGTCAAATAACATCTAAGACTTGAGACATCCAACCTCACCTGCACGTGGTGCACCCTGCTGAATAACGAACGAGGTAATGGTGAAAGCGGGGTGGTAGGGTTTTATAGCCTAACTGGGTCGCAACCACCATGTATATGGCGAAAAAGCCCGTCATAGTGATTCACTTCTGCGGGTCACGTTTCGGGATCAGCCTGTGCATATCCAGCTTTTCACAGGCCGGCATGATAGTGACGACCGGCGATGGATAGTGTGTCACTCGGTGGTCGCCATTGTTTTTGGATTGTACTGTGCTTACCATCAGGCACAGTGCAGTCATTTTGCCGTTATACTATATAAAAAAAAACGCGTTTACTCTGTCTTATATGAGTTATTTATTTTGAACGGCTGCACGAGCGAGCCGTTGTAGTGGCCGGCTGGGACGCGGGCTTAGGAACTCACGGAGCCTCAGGGGCCCGGTAGGGGCGGGAAGGCCTCTCGGGACATGAGAGGCGGGAGAAGGGGGCGGGCGGGGGCGGCGGCCGTCTTAGACGGCGACACCTGCCTTGGGTAGCGAGGGCGCTTTGTGCGCGGGGCGCGGGGACATCCGCGATAATTCGCGGTGTGACCCACGCCGTGGCACATAACACAGCTCGGAGGGTCGGAGGATTCTTTCGTGCGAGAACACTCCTTGGTGGAGTGGTCGCCGAGGCACTTAACGCACCTGGGTTTCAAGCGACAGTTTCGTGCGGAGTGTCCGTACACCTGACAATTGTGACACTGCGAGAGTACAGACGTTTTGTGCGGCGAACCATATGACATGGTTCTAGTAGTCCTCGATCGCACCCACAAAGGGAAAGCGATCTTCAATATCTCGACCCTCTGCGGCCTCTCCGGCGTTATCGTCGAGCCGCCGCACAAAACGTCTGTACTCTCGCAGTGTCACAATTGTCAGGTGTACGGACACTCCGCACGAAACTGTCGCTTGAAACCCAGGTGCGTTAAGTGCCTCGGCGACCACTCCACCAAGGAGTGTTCTCGCACGAAAGAATCCTCCGACCCTCCGAGCTGTGTTATGTGCCACGGCGTGGGTCACACCGCGAAGCGGCGGCTCGACGATAACGCCGGAGAGGCCGCAGAGGGTCGAGATATTGAAGATCGCTTTCCCTTTGTGGGTGCGATCGAGGACTACTAGAACCATGTCATATGGTTGTCTGGTGCGCGGAGAGTGCATGCGATGCACCTCACGGACAAGGATTTCCTGCCCATTGAGGTCATCAGAAATGTCATCTGTCGGGATTTCCGCGGGGACTCTACGGATGACCACGCGTAGGTGACGCTCTGCCTCGAATGAGTGGGTGAAATAACCGAACTTGTTTTCCAGAAGGAAACGAGTCAGGTCACGATGGACTTTAGGGGACGCAACCTTCACCTGAATACCTACAGCGGTATTCACAAGTGGGTGAAATACCCGAACTTGTTTTCCCGAAGGAAACGAGTCTGGTCACGATGGACGTTAAGGGATGCGACCTTCACCTGAATACCAACAGCGGTATTCACAGCCGAGGTGAAAGGGATTTTTGCTATTTCTAGCAAACTAGCGATCTCAACCCAGGATGCCTTGTCCTGGATCGTCACTGGCGGAGGTGGGTGGGGCTTCTTACCCGAGGCTACGGAACCCGCAGCGTCGGGTGAAGCCGGACTGTCGGGAATTACGCCTTAGGGGCCTTTTTGGGCGCATTAGCGCCCCCTGGAGTGGGGCGTTTGCTTGAGGGCAGATGGCCCTCACTATCTGAAGAATTGACGGGAGGGTGCTCCCGCTTATGGCGGCGCACGACGGTGATGAAGCCCGTGGGAGTAGAGTCGAGCTCCATACGGGAGCTTTCCTCGTCTGAGGTGGGGATGGCTGCTTCACAAGCAGCGGACTGACTCGTCTGGTGGAGCAGGGAGAAGGAGTTCTTCAGAACAACTTTGGGATTTTTAAAGAATTTTCGGCGGGGGACCGTCGTTAGTACGGTTAAGGACGTCGCGACAGAACCGGTCGTACTCCGTGAGTAGTTCCGGACATTGTTCGCAGCGAATCTGCGGAAAACTGCCAGCTCGCGGTCGGGTAAAATTGACTGGGCCATACCGGAGCCTGAGGAGGGGAGTGGGGCGGACGAAGACATCAAAACCTCTCCGCTAGAGGAGCAGGGGGCGCGCCTTAATGAATTTAACGGACTATCAGATTCCGGATCAAAGGGAGCTGTGGGCGATGTGCAATGCCTCACAGGGGACCTACAGTACCTAGGGGGAAGCCCTAACACTTATTTCTTCTCATCAGCCGGCGCGGCGACACGACGACACGAACAGCACGGTGACGCACCGAAAAGTGCGGTTTGACGTACTGAAAAGTATGGTTTCCTACGTTCTGAAAAGAACGCGTAACGAGAGACGAGTCAAAGAATCGAGTCGATTGACTGAAACGAGAATACACGATAAACCGAGATTCTCGATACGGAAAAGAAACACACGCGTAAAAACACTACACCATCTTACTGGATGACGTCACGAACACGATGTAAACAAACGTATCGAGAATCACTGAGCGCACGCGTCCAATTGCCACGAGAATCCGATCGGACTATCGCGCCTTCCTCAAAATGGAATGGAAGAAGAACTTGTAATACTATTAACTACTCGACAATGGCAGTAATAATCTAAAATATTAGTTGCCAAAAATAAAGATAAAAAAATTGAATGAAAAATTAAATTGATTATACAAGTATTTCTACATGCATAAGTAAATAGTCCGTTACATTTCAAAATGAGCTAAATCCAATTTAAATCGTTCATATATACGTATATATTTTTTAATTCCAGTTTTTATACGGCGAGAACAAAGTTCAAAATTTGCCGTTCATAAGATTTTTAGTTTTTCTTCATGTATGATATGTACAAAATTGAAGATCTTGAAAAATAACGTATTTTAAAATAACGTATATAATATTAGGAACGGCTAAAATTGAATTTAGCTTATTTTGAAATCTAACGACGCAAGTATTAATATAACTTTTAAGTAATTGTAAACCATTTCATTTAAAAATTATTTAATTAATTTCAGTGGTAGAGGATACTTGCCACTTAAATTAATTAAATGATTATATAGAAAGGGTATGGCGTGTTCAAAAGTCATTAACAAATTAATTCATACATAACGTGACATCAGTACGTATTCAGTTTCCATGAAAAAATTAACTTATACTTTTCCATTATTTTATTTATTACTATTTCATCACTTAGGCGCCGACGGATACATTTTATTTAAGTGGTTTGTTTATTTTATGAGTACTATGTATTTTATTTGAATAAATTGTTGATTGTCTCATAATTTTTTATTGTAATTTGTCTGCACTACAACCGTTACAACCCTCTCACCGAGTTTAACTTACTTTTGTTACATTTTAACATTATTGCTCAGCTCGTTAAGAAATCATAATTAATTGTAACCCAGATAGTACTTAAAAAGTTCAATAAGTATCAAAATCGACTGATCCCTTCTGAAAAATAGTTCGGACAAGCAGCAAACTATACAATTTTATCACAGACCACGTAATAGTGATGTTTGCTAGATATCTAACGCACTATAAATTATCGGCGCCACAGATAAAATAAACTGAATATACAGTGTAAACTTTATAACAAAAAAAAGCAACACTAGTTTTTTCTTAAGAGTCTTTGTTGCAAAGAGTTTACAACATTATTTTTCGTTTCTTCTTTTCTATGCCACGTTTCGATCAAACTTTTTCGTTAATACATAATTGTTTTTCTTTTACTGGTCATCTATATGACACCAAAATTTTCTAGAGATACTGCAATCCAAGAGAAATGATACACGTGTTCTTGTTAGTTAACAATAACAAACGTATGGCGACTGTTTAAGACCTCAGCCGTGTTATTACAAAAAAGTTAAATACGGATTAAATACTTGGTTTAAAAAAGTTAACTAATAAATGCACCGCGCTCGCCCGAGGCAAGTTCGCGTTATCCTTTTTCGCAAGTCTAACCCTACGTAACCAAAGCGAGAGAAAAGAGCAAGATGGTGAACATTCAGCTACCGCGGTGCATTTAATATGATACCTTTTTAAGGCTAGGGTTCAATACGTATTTATTTTTTTTGTATTAACACCGCAGGTTTCTTACACAATTTTGGTACCTTAAAGATTTAGTCGTAGCTTTTTGTAAATACATAACATAAATAATTAAATTGATAATACTTACTGTAAACATTTATTCACGTCTAAATTGTGAAAGTACTTCTTCGTAATGGAGATTGGCTGTGATAATGAGTTGTAAGGTAAACCAATCAAATTGAACTAATGTCTGGGTTATAGGAAGCTTTCGGTTATAACCATCGAATTTATAAAGAATCGACAGGGTATCTATTTTTAAATTAAATAAGAATAATACAGCAAAAGAGTCAATAAAATAATTATGTTAATTTTATTATTTTGAATATTATCCAAATTAATATTAATATTATTTTGAATATATATTATAATTACGAAAATAAATTTGTCAGATATACTGTAAAGGACATATTATATTACTTTTTAACCAGATAAAAGGACTGTTCCCGAGGGACATGTCAATAACGTGAACCAGGCCGGGAGCTAGAGCTAGTAAATTGTAAAGAATCGATTTGTTAAATTGATGATGTATACATTTATTTACCTTATATAAAGTCAACTCTGCAAAATGAATATTCTTAGTACTTGAAATCAAACTAGGAAATACAGATTACACTACATTAGTATCGATAGTCGAATCAAGAATCGATTTGATGCGATGCGTCATCGCACAAACTGTCATCAAGGATACCATAATGGAAAAAGTAGAATACCTGTAATTTGACGTTCCATAATAATATTTACGAAGCGTCATCGATTGTTAGATGTTACGCGATAAAATCAAATATTGACATAGTTGTCTCTAACAGCTAGTAGGTATCTATGTATGTATAAATGAATCGTTACTAATACTAGAAATGGTCAAAATTCGTTCATAATTCATAAATTTTTCTAGTGGAAAGAAACATTATTTTTCCAATTTAAACTTTATTTTTGGCAACCAATCTTTTAGATTATTACTGCCATTTTCGAGTAGTTAATATAATTAAAAGTTCTTCTTCGATTCCTTTCTTGGCAACCAGTCTTCTAGCAGAACATTAATGCCATTGTCAAGTGAATATCGATATTACAAGTTTCTTAATAAAATTTCGATGAACTAACAAGATGGTGGTTATCTTTTTAGAACTTTCCATGGAGTTTTTGTGGCATCTCAGAATTCATGGTCCGTGGTATTATTTTCCATTCACTTCACTTATGCACACTAAGCAAACTATATTACATAAAACACCACCAATTTTACACAATATAGAGTCAAGTAACACAAGATTATGAATAAAAAATAGAATCCACTACATGACAGACCAAGATCCCGCCAAAAAAACCTTTTTCCAATTTATTTTTTGAAAACATTAAAAGCCTGTCTATGTCTACTAAATAACAAAACAACAAAGAAAATCGGTTCAGAAACAAGGAGGAATGTGTGTACTTAACTGTATTCCTTCTGCCTATAGGTACATCTATTATTAGGTAATTAGGTGTAAATTTATTATTAGGTAATTAGGTATATTGTTGTAAATATTTTTATTTCCCAACGGTGATGGGATTCTTACGTACAGGAAATATTAGTATTAGTTTATAAGTTAATATTTTTACAAAAAAATCTATCTGTAAGTTACTAAAACAATAAAAATTGAATTATCGTGGTACCAGTTTCAAATATTTAATAATACTTGCAAGGTTTAGATTTTACGAACTTACTTTTTTCTATGAAAGCGTGAATTATTGAACTTGTCTGTTTCCAAGGCGCTATGACTGCCCTAAAATATGAGACCCGTCATGCGAAACATGACAAATGATGACCATATATTAATAGAATCAATCTGCAACCTATTCCGGTGCTAAGCTTTCTTATATGAAAAATAGACTTGCCATTTATAATTTTATATTAGGTAATGGTTGTATCACTACATGTTATAAAACAAAATCACCTGCCCTGTCTGTCTGTCTGTTCACGATACACTCAAAAACTACTGAACGGATTTACATGCGGCTTTCACCAGTAGATAAAGTGATTCTTGGCATCCTTGCCGCCTCCACAAAACGGTCTGTCGGTACACCGTGTGGTTTTAGTCCGTGCGACTCGGACATAACCCACCCTCTCCCCCGGGAGGGTGGCGTATCCATAAGGGATTTCCCCACGTTAAAAAAAAAGGAAGGTTTAGGCATATAATTTGTCAAGTTTTTTTTTATTATCAAGGCGGGATAACGTCCGCCGTGCCGGCTAGTTTAATCTATAAAATTAAATTATATTCTTCATTTATATTATTGTTCCTGTAACCTACGTATATAAATATAATATAGGTGTCTTTTGTATATCTGAGCTACTCATCAAAATGGCTGAATCGAGTGTCACGAGTTGTTTACTATCTCGGATGTATAACCATATCGCTTCCTTAGACTTTTGGCTGCCTACGCTAAGTAGTAATTACGGGATATAAAAAACTAATAATAAGAATAATTGTATTAGGTTATAGCCGAGTCTTTGGTGGGATCTTAGTGTGTCATGTAGGGGCGTTTATTATTTACTAGCTTCTGCTTCTACTACTTCTTCTACTTCTACTTCGGCCGCGTGGAATAGTTACTTTGGGCTAACGCTAACACGCAGAGATTGCACTCAAAAGGCAAAATACCGATTCTGAAACATTGTTCATTGGTGCTCTGCTTCTAAAACAATAAAAATGCCATAAGACATTTATATTATTACCTATTCAATAATGGCAGTAATAATCCGGAAGGTTAGTTGCCAAAAATGAAATTAAATAAATAATAGTTTAAAAAACACGCTTTCATAATTCATTTCAACTAAAAAACAGAAAATAAAATTTAATAAATTTGGATTAAGAATAGTGTAAACATGCGTTACTGTTCATATCAACACCTCCAGATATCAGTTTTTTATCATTTTTTTGACACTTTTTACAAAAATACACATTTATTTCTAATTTACACTATTTTTAATCCAAATTTATTAAATTTTATTTTCTGTTTTTTAGTTGGATTTTTTATGAAAGCGTGTTTTTTAAACTATTATTTATTTTTCATTTTTTAGTTAAATTTTTTAAACTTTTTTTTTCGGATTATTCTATTGTCATCGCCCTTTCACAGATGTGCAAAGTTTGAATTAAATCTGATCGTTTAAAGTAGGACAAAATTGAGCTCAAAGGGGTCGGTTACAAACATACATACATACAGGTGAAGCTAACAAAAGCATGATAAAAAAAGAGTTATATCTACTGTATAGTAAAGACAAAACTGTGATTATAAATATAAAAGAGACCATAATTAATCCTGATGGAATCTTTCCTCTCTAAAGACAACAAAATTATTATTAAAATAACGAAATTACCGCTAACAAATTTTTATTAAATAAAGTAAATTTTCAAAAAAAAGTATTAATCGACTTCAATATCAATCAAAAACCCATAAGGCACTAAAAAGCGGAAAATAAATAGTTTATCAAATCAACCAAATTAAATAAAACATATGAATATGTGTGCTACCTAGAGATGTATTGGAAGTCGGTGCCAACCAAACCGAAAATCATATCATCTACAGGTACAAAGTTTAAGTCCACTCTCGCGTCTCTGTAATACAAAAATTTTGGTTGGTACCGACTTCCAGTACATCTCTAGGTAGCACACATATTCATATGTTTTATTTAATTTGGTTAATTTGATAAACTATTTATTTTCCGCTTTTTAGTGCCTTATGGGTTTTTGATTGATATTGAAGTCGGTTAATACTTTTTTTTGAAAATTTACTTTATTTTTCCATTTTTAGTGTACATAAATATATTTTACTAGCAGTGCCCGCGAACTCCGTTCCGCCTTAAGTATATTAAAATATGCGCATTTTTGCGGTATGGTATCTATCGGTATGGTATGCGATATGGTTTCAATTGGTTGTACAATAAGTAACGTTTGGTACGAACGCAACCTTTTCAGTAATCCGCGATAGTTTCTACCACCAACTCGGCTACCATCGCTTCACACATTATACACCTTAAGTAATGTAATTACAATGCTTGCGTCATGTTGCAACACAGCAACGAACATAAGCACAATAGGCTCCTAAGAATTGAAGAGTTTTTTTTATAATATTGGTGGCAAACGAACATACGGGTCACCTGATGGTAAGTGATCACGGCCGCCCATGGACAATTGCGACACGAGAGGAAACACAGATGCGTTGCTGGCCCTTAAGAAAGGAGTAGGCTCGTTTCTTGAAAGTTTTCTTACTTTGTCACGGATCCCATAATCAGAACCTAACCAAACTCTCATCAAACTACCCTTGAAGTACATCCTTTCCAATAAAAAATGAATCATCGAAATCGGTTAACGTGATATTGAGTTATTCGTCTATTTGTCGTGTACATACTTAATGCAAATTTATAACTTATACGGTTTTGCACTGGATGCCGTTGTCGGAACTGTACCAAATTGAAATGGGACCACACTGGAAGTACCACCTTTCAAATAAAAAAAGAATAATCAAAATCGGTTCAGCCAGTCCAAAGTTATGAGGTAACAAACATAAAAAAAAAAAAAATACAGACGAATTGATAACCTCCTCCTTTTTTTGAAGTCGGTTAATAAAGATACGACAGCGTAAGGAAGGTCGAGGCCATTAGTCCCGGTGACTCATAGGTACTAACGACGCCTTTACACGTTTGCTGCTAAATCTTTGGGGTCTGCGCCTGATGTCCGTACGGTTTATGGGTCTCTAAGGGACCATATAATATAGACAAATGACTGACGACTCATCACACGTTCCTAAGAATACCGTAAATTGTCACCAGATCTGTCCGAGGATACCGAACAGTCTCTCTATTTGCCGGATCTCCACTATAGGATCGCGAAGTGCGATTTAAATTCGATTTCTGTACTAGTAGTGTTTAAATCGTACGAGGAGGCACTAGGGTGGGATAAGAGACCAACGCCATGGGAAATCGTGACTTAATTATATGAAAAATGTCAAACATAATTCTTACAATCGGGAGTTATGTCAGCGTAATCAAGGCTTCCGTAATGGTTAACTGTAAAGACTATCATTAGTATTCCACTAAACCATAATTAGATATCTTAAGTACCTCTGTATTTAGTTTCATAGATAATTAAGACAACCATATCCGCTGTAATGAGATACATGCATATTGTAATTGCATCACCTTAGTTGTAAGACCTCAGTATAAACAAAGTCGCCTTTGTGTAAAGATTATTATAAAAATAAATTTATTGTATTAAAGTCAGTCTTCACTTGCACTTCAAGCTACAAATACATTGTATCTTTTTAAAAACCCCTGATACCTCGGCTCAATCCCTAACTCGGGCCGTACTCTTTTTTGTACGAAAATCGTATACGTTCATACAATGAACTAGACGAATCTGAAAAGGCAGTGAAAATATACGCATAGTATTTATTATTCTTACTAATATTATCAACGCGAATGTATATAAGTCTGTTTGTTACGCTTTTACGACTTTATTACTGAACCGATCATCACGTAGATTTGCGTATATCTTGTCATGACTACTGAAAAGGATATATGGTAACATTCATCAGAAAAATAGGACAAATCTATATTAAGGCGAGAGAAGCCGAGAGCAAAAGTCAGTAGGATATACATACATAAGTAGCCAAATTTATTGTATGAGTAACTGCTAAAGCTAGACTCAATAATTTAATCGACAGCCAAAATGGATGCCTTTGAAATGAAGGGTAACTTAATTTAAGCTACGTAACTGAAGTTTAAACAAACCCAAAGTATATTTATTTAGTTAATTCATCAGTGTCTACCTATATGTGTAGACAACATTATTTTAACTTAGTTGGTATATTTACGGCGTTAGACGTTACACTGTTTAATGAAGATGCCTATCGGGGGACCCATCTTCTCATTGCACAGGTGAGTCCGACGAGGGCAGACGACTGGTTGTGTACCCAGTAGTCTCTCTATAGTAGGACGAAGACAGCAGGTTCGATCCCTGGCCGCCCCTACCATGCGGCGAACGGTACACCGTGGGGTTTTAGTCCGTGCGAGTCAGATATAAACCACCCTCTCCCCCGAGAGGGTGGCGGACTGCTCCGTTGTCCATACGCGTACGAGGTCGTTCGAGTGAACCGCGCGCACTCCGACCTACGCGGCAATGCGTCCCGCTCACGCATCCTCTTCCTCGGGAAGCAAAAAAAAGGGCCCTTCTCAGGGCCACTCAACAGAATGTCTATCGTCCTCGCGACGCAAGACCACCAGCCTGCCTACGGAACCTGAGTTCTCAAACATCCAGACCACCGCTACGCCCACCGGACTCCGCACCACCGTGCCTGCGCCTCGCTCGCCGCCACTTGACCCGCGACAGAGGCCGTCTAGCGTGGCGTCTTCTAGGACAGATGAGTACGAGAGTGACACTGTCGCTCTCGCCCAGCTAATTGTAGCTGGGGCACTGTCCGAGGGGATGTCTCGCTGGATGGCACTGTATCTGCGGGTTCAGGAGGCCGCCTTAGAGGGCAATCCGCCTTCCGCGTTCGACGCGGCGGCGCTCGAATACGCCGCCCGCGGAAAGATCGCGATACCCGCGATCCCCGACAACCCGACTAGCCCGCTCGGTCGAGCGCTGCGCCGGAAGCGCAGCGAACCCGAAGCAGGGTCCGCCGCGGATCGCGCAACAAATTCGCCGCCAACGCCATCAGAAGCCCAGCCTTCGCAGCCGAAGAAGATCTGCATGCAGAAGCCCGCGCAGCCGCAGTTAACGCCGCGCGCGACTACATCGAAACCAGCGGCGCGGGTGGCTACACCCTCCCCCGCGCCCGCTCCGCCGCGAAGGGCTGCCCGCGAGCAGCCCTCGTACGCTTCAAAAACATCAGCGCCGCCTGCCGGATTATCGCGGCAACCTCCGCAGCCCGTCGAACTGCGGAACCCTAATCCGGCTATACCGACGAGCAAGACCGCCGACGTCGACCAATCACAGACGCCCTCGACAAGTGACCAAGCGAAGACCACCCGATACCCGCCGATCGTAGTAGAGAGGCTGCCCGACTGGGTTGAACATTTCACCCGATTGTCGGCTCTACTAGGTCGCCCACCGAACGCTCGCCCCTATGGACAAGGCATCCGCTTCATTCCTGCGGATGCCAACGAATATAGGGTGCTTCAGGATTACCTAGACAAGCTAGAGGGGGTGTATTGGTTTACATACACCCTCCCCGCACAAAGAAGCCTGAAGGTCGCAATTCGCGGCCTCCCAGTCGACACAAGCCCGGCCGAGATCGCGGAAGCACTGTGTGTGAGGGGGCACACGGTGGAGTACGTCCGACCGATAAAAGGACGCGGAGGTAGACCCGGGTGCATCTACCACGCCGTCCTACAACGCACGCCTGGCCTGATTCCGGCCATATATGACATCACGGAGCTCCTGAATATGACCGGAATTTCAATAGAAGCATGGCGGGGGAAGCGCCGGCCGGCGCAATGCCACCGGTGCCAACAGTTCCGGCATACGTCCCAGAACTGTCACCGCCCGACTGCCTGTGTACGATGCGGGGGGCCCCACCCCGCACATCTATGTGAACGCCCGAGGAGCGAGCCTGCCACCTGCGCAAACTGCGGGGGCGCTCACCCCGCGAACAGTCTGACAGCCTGCCCCGTGTTTAAGCGGGAGATCAGAAACCGCCGAGCAGGGACCGTCGCCAGGTCAGGTGACGCCAGGCGCACGGCGGACCCGAACGCGGCCCCACAGATGGTCGAGGAGACGGCCGCGGGCAGCCTCATGGCTCCCGCGAACGACCCTCCCCCAAGAGGCGCTGCGGCTAAGCAGCCGCGGCGCAAGAAGACTCCGCAGCAGCAACAAGAACAAGAACACCCAGAGGTCACTCAAAAGAGAAATCTGCTGATCTCTATGATCAAAGACGCCGCCATAAGAAAAGGGGAACAGCCTGAATCAAACGCCGAGAAGGCGTGTGTGGCGTTCCTAGAGAAAATCTTCTGCTAGGAACGCTGCTCAGCATCCCGGTCACCCAGGTGGCCCGCCGAAGTCACCGAAAGCACAGGCGCGACTCTCCGCCGCTCCTCAATAGGAGCGGGACGCGAGAGTCGCGACGACGACTGCCTGTAAGGCGGCGCAGATCTTGCGCCGACCAGCCGCGCCCTTTGTTAAGGGCGGCGATAGCAGCCACCTAAAGAGGTCTTGGACCTGATATGGTTTCCCCGCACGCTGCTTTGCAGCGTGCGAGAAGAAATTATCCGAATCCGAGAGGGTGGCGTATCCATAAAGGATTTCCCCACGTAAATAAAAAATAAAAAAAAGACAAACATATACACACATTTCTAAAAATGAAATGTATTTTATTAATTATTTTATGATACCTGCAACAATTTTTTTCATAAAAATCTAAAAGTCCAGACACGCTGCATTTACATACTTATTATATGTATAGATAAACTTTAATTTTCGACTATAAAATATTACTGTAACTGCCTTCCAGTGGGGAAAGGAAAGATTTAGTTTCAAGTTAATTATTTTAATAGGACGCTTGTTTACCGGCCGTAGTCATGTTGCAAAATAATTCAACGTATCCCATTTTCCGAACTGGAAAATTTCAATTCCATCTGAATTTAGGAATATTAGGGAAAAAGGGAATCTTTATAAATGTTGTGAAATTTGAATATATTAATTTAATTCGATGACTTAGAACGGTATATATTTTAATCTTTATTATCCTGACATTTCAGACTCTCGATATTTATATAATTACATATTATGAAAATTGTAACCGTTATTTGTCGATTAAAATAAGTCATGTGTTTTCAGAAAGCAATTGTTCCATAACAAGATTATTTCATTTACACAAATCCCTTACACATTTTGCTGCATAAGCGCCTTAAAAACCAATTTGTATAGGTACCTCGTAAAATAAAATCATCTATATTTTTTCAAGAAATTGCTAGCAAAGTCTCTTGAAAATCGACTGGGTGCTGTGCTGTACATAGATAATTAAAAAAGGTGCGTCTTTGATTTTATTTGGACAACATTTTCCTACTCCCTTAAGTTTATTGAAATATATTGAGGAATGTATGTATTTTCATTATCAATATAAATAAAAATGAATAGCATCTATTTGATTAATTCTTTTTTGTTTTCTTTGTAAGGACAAGATTTGTATGAAAATATTTATTTAAAAAAACGTATTGAAAAGTAAAATATTTGAGTTAAAAATTATTCAAAACTGAGAGTGGCTGAGAAAGAAAATAGTATGGAGATTTTCATAGTAAAAATTTGCTTTATTTTCTCGACTACGAAAAAGAGGTCATATGTTAAAATGTTCCAAATTTAAATAGGCACCGATTGTATATTTATTATTGTGCGGTCCGAATCATTACAAGCTTCTACACATTAATACTTTATCTTAGAAATATAGAGAATACTTTAATACATACTACAACAGAGGTATTTAAATTCCCATATACGAACTGGTTTTAAAGCGATTTTTAAGCGTTAGCGTTCAAGACTGTAGAAACAGCTCGAATTTTACTTGTTCGATATAAGTTTGAGGACATTACTATTGTTCGCGTTAAAAAGAATAAATAAAAGATTATCAATTTTATATAAGGGCGGATAGTGATTTATGGATTAAAAGCGGGCACGGCGCCAGCTTGTCTGGTTGAAGGCTAGAATAAAGACATTGATCACATTTGCTATTCCTAAGTGGCACTATTTCTCGTTAAGTTTGCATTATCTTAATAGTGTTGTTGCATTTGTTTAAAGACATTGTCTTTGCTATCCTTATCCTATATATGAGTGTGCGGGGTCGATACATGGCCTGCTATTTAACAAACTCTGGTTCGAAGAAGAAATTACTTTATAATCAGCATGTTAGCGTATCGATATGTGTACATTACATTGCGATTACATATTACGCCACCGAGCAACAATAGCAGCTTAGTTTAAATAATTGCTGAGAAAATCTATTGATAATGAATATACGGGTTCTCAAGAAAACTACAACGATGTACAGTGTAAATTACTTTCCATATCGACACGTTAGCGTATCGTGTCTACTTACATATTACACCACTGAGTGAGAATGACAGCTTGGCTTAAACTATTAGTGAGAAAATGTACTGATAATTAATATACCGGGTCTTAAGAAAACGATAATAAGTTGTAAGTACAGTGTAAGTTACTTTGCAAATTAATATGTTACCGTATTGATGTTTGTGTATTTATACCAGGTGTTAGGTTAGTCGCTTACAGTATTCTAAGAAATGACAGTTCATGGTCACATTTAACATGAAAAATAATAATATCAATACAAATAATAAAAACAACAAAGACAACCTAAGTTAAAGTTTGTTCTAAGACTTTCAAAAGTATAAACACAAACCTAATATGCCTAGGTGCAATGACCGGTCCCGAAAGCTGCAAGGGGTGACCCGGAGTTAATAACCTTCGATAACAAAACAGACAATAAACCCTTTTGTTTTGTTCACGCCGTTCCCACGTTCACTTTCAAGTAAAAGTGAAGTCACCCGACGATCATTGACACTGTGCTTTAACATAGACGTGCAGAGGATTGCGTATAATTTTTGTATTTTTCTAGATAATTAAGCATCAATTTTGTAATTAATTTAATCGAGTGCTGAGTATGCTCCATAAATATTGCGACTCTCTAAACTTTCAGCCTGTGTATTACGCCACTGAGCGATAATGACAGCTTGGTTGAAACAATTGGTGAGAATGAGTCTACTGGACTGAACAAATGGAAAAAAGCTAAGAAATAAATAAGACAGCTTTTTCAAAGTTAGTTATTGGTATTATGATTTATTGAATCTTTGGTTTGAATCTAAAGGTGCGTAAAAAAATTGAATTTTTACTGAATTATTACTAGTCCTGTCGAAATAATTATAGTCCATCAATCTTTCATTTTTCAATAGTCGTTTAATTTTACACAAAACTTATTTAAAGTAGTCGCTCGATAAGTAATATTGGCTTGAGTTTTTAGATTACATATGTTAAACAAATGTAAACGATTTTCTAATTAAGAGTATATGTAACAAACTCCTTGTATTTGCATGAATTTTGCATCCTCTATAAAATTGTTCAAGTCTTTTTTCTTTATTCTATTTCTTTGAAATTGTGATAATAAGTTAGTTTACACATACACAAGTTAAAATTCACTTTATTGTATCTTTATACCATATGTTTTCTGATTCCAAAGCATTTTAAAATAATACATATATCTTGATATAATTTGTATGTCAATTTTGTGTTAACTGACTGTATAAGTGAATTTTGAAGACAGTTTCAGATAAAGTTCTTTAACATTATAAAGAGGTAGATATGGCTGTAAAACGAAGCTTCTGAGAAGGATATTACTGATCTTGATTAGTGTTTTGAAGTAGAAGGTTTTGGTACTAAACGCTTATTTTTTATTTTCAAGTTCTTTGTCTGTTTTCTCGGCGTATCGTCGTTGGTATAAATCCTGAAAAGTATTTTTTTGAAGTTGAGCGAAATGGATTACGATAAATAAAATTTATAAAAATTAACTTACATTTCGGCGATTACGCAGTGTAGGTAGAGTTCGTTATCGTATCGCGAATCGTAGAAATATATTTTATATATGAGTAACTACATAAGCACTACATTATTTACCCCGTTTCACCACGACATGAAAAAAAAACATATCGCTGAACGCGTAGTACTTATAAACTATTTTTTTCTCGATTAAGGCTATCTAAACACAAAAAAAAATCCAGTAGTATTTGTGTGACACACGCACAACGACATACATGTATCATTTTATTTATATAGATTTTGTACCACATAGTAGTGATTAAGGTTCATTAGCAAATATTCATGTTTTGAATGCGTTTATAATTAGATACAAAAGTTGTTTTTTTTAATGTAAATTAGCTTTGACCACGTTTCATTTGATGATAAGTGATGGTGTGGTAGGTGTTTGGTGATGAATTTTTAACTTTGGAGTGGTTAACCCCAAAGGCGGAATACTCTAACAACGTACGGTTTCATTGCAATGCTTTCATTCACTGAATGTTCAGGTTCATTATAATATTCAATATTATGTCTATCCGGTCCGATATTTGAATAAGCTTCCACCACATCATTGAGGACAGATAGATACACAATTAAATTCAAAGAGCTGCATAAGTTCTGACCTACTTGGTCGAAAGAAATCCAAGTGTGCATCGCAGTTTTCAACAGTGTATACAACTTCTAACATAGACAACCTGTTTGTTTGGTACTACAATGACAATTAAACTGTGCATAAAATATCAGCAAAAAGCAAACAAACTCATAGATATTAAATTGACTTCTTATTAGAAGCCGCCCGCGACTTCGTGTTCATTTATATTTTATATAGATTATATTTGTGCAGAACCCTTTTTTTTTTCAAATAAAAGTAGCCTAAATTATTGTTTATAATATCAGGTATCTGTCATTGAAAGCCCCGTCAAAATTGGTCCAACCGTTTCGGAGATCAGCTGGAATAAACCGACAGATAAACCAATATTTATAAATATTTTTTTTATTTATAAATAGGCCGTATATACTTTCATGTGCGTTTAGTAAAAAGCTGTTATTTTGACATTACGAACAGATATTTAATGATATTATAACACCTTTTTACTTATAATATCATTGCTTCAAATTTATTTATTTGTGTAGACCTTGTTACGGATAAAATCCGTTCGTTTGGTCGGCGTACGCCTTTGTGTGCCCACGACTAATAAAGCCCGTTCGAATCTCCGCGGCTTACGTGACTCGGATCGGTAATGACGTTCGACCCTGTTTACCTCGAAGGCACGAGAACTTCAAAATATTTTGTCTATACATTCTATGTAGATAGTAATTTTACTTTTATTATTCTACAGGACAAGTTATTACAAAAGAAAATTGAGGATTTAATTATATTTGAGTACTAGTTGACACACGCTATTTGGTATACCGCATAAAAATCCGTTCAGTCGTTTTTGAGTTTATCGCGAACAGACAGACGGACAGACGTGGCAGGAGACTTTGTTTTATAATATGTAAAAGTCGCTAGTAATTTATTAGTACACAGTTATTTAACCAACCCTTGTTGTTTTGTTAATGAATGAAATATCGATTGAACGAACGAATGAGCTCATGAATTAATGAATATATTAATAAATTGTCTGTTTCGATTTGATAAAAAATTGGAATAAGCACTTTTAGGCTCTTATTGATAACCTTTTAAAAATATGTTGTACACTTTCCTTGAAAACTCATTTACTTTTGTAAGACAAAAAATACACGGAAAATATTGAGATTAGGTAAAATGTTTAATAATATTTTCTTTCATGAACCAATGACCTTGAAAGTCGTAATATTTTATCCTAAGTAATAAGTATCGAGAGCGACTTAAGCGCTTAACGAGATAAAGCAGGTTTTCTCTTAGCCTAAAAATCACAATTTTTGTATATCTTTTATATCTATGATAGCTAAATGGTAGCGTATTCAAAAATGCGTTTGATATTTCGATGAAGGGGTAGAGGGTAAATATTGTGATGAAATAGCATGATGGTATTATTGGTATGGTTTATGTTCCATACGCCGGGATAGCTACCACCATCAAATTGATTTGTTGCCAAGTATTCTATAGGTGTATTTTGACTGCTGTACATGAGTCAGTCTATCTCTAGGCTTAAACTGAATCAATATGCTTTATCAAGATCGATCACACTGAAAATCAACACATCTGAGTTTTTTTTAAGAAGCTTTTTGATACCCTTTTCACTACAATTAACAACTAGATGGCGCTGTAGCACATCAACTTATTACCGATCTCGTACTTACTATTTGACAGATCTGGAAATGGAAATCTGTGTGTACATATCTCAACAGCGATGATGATGGCTCAGCGGTTATCGTGTTAAGACATCGCACTGAGGGCAATAAGAGGGTACCACACCGTGGCCTCCACGGCGGCCTTTGTGCTCGCCGGCTCCCTGCCCTTGGAGATGGAGGCGGGAGTTCTTGCCGTCGTGTACGAGAGGATAGGGAAGGGGAGGGGGAGAGGGAAGGGGAGGGGAGGTGGGCCTCCGGCACTCTCACTGACCGAACGAAACGCAACAATGCTAGCACTGTCTACTTCACGTCGCTTTTCTATGAGGGTGGTAGTACCCCGGACGAGCCGACCCATTCATGCTGAAACCAGTAATAGCTTCAGCGTGGCTCTACCGCCTACCTACCTTTGTGAGAAAGACAATTACAACTGAGACTGATTATCATTACATATTATAAAACAAAGTCCTCTGCCACGTCTGTCTGTCTGTCTTGCTGTCTGTTCGCGATAAGCTCAAAAACTAGTGAACGGATTTTCATGCGGCTTTCACCAGTAAATACGTTGATTTATGAGGAAGGTTTAGGTATACAGCATAATTTGTCAACGTCTTTTTTTGTTATCAGGGCGGGATAACGTCCGCCGAACCCGCTGGTACCTATATAAAATATACGAAATCGTAATTCCGTATTATCCTATTTCCTCAGCCAAAACTAAATTGATTTTAGGTCTTTTATAAACATTAATATAAGAAAGAATGTCGTGTGTGAACAGTGTTCTTTTATTTATTATTTTCGTCAAGTTTATTTGTTGAATGTCTGAAAATTGTGATAAATTAGTAGTTTTAGTATTTTTAGGTGGCCCTTAGGTTACATAACGTATCGTTATCGAAAAGAAAAAAAAATATAGGAAAATTACAATTGCCAATGGCACGACATTCAAATGTTTGCTCTATTTATATTATCTAGGCATAAAACAGAGGAATATGTTCGTATAAACGCAGTCCGCGTTTCCTTTTACATAACATAACACAATTAGAAAGAGAAAAGTATATATACTATTTTATGTATATGAGAGAATACGAATAAATACACTGTATTCGTATAAGAGCGGTCTCACGTTAACACGAGAAAGCACTAAAATTCGACCCCGGCACCTAGTGTTTAAGTAACCTACTTTATATACTATCTTAAATGTAAAAGTAATGTGTAGTAAGAAACTTATGTTTAAGCAGGGACAGGGATAATGTCAAATTTCACATAAATAGTGGCGGGAAAGTTATATATTCACAAAAAGAGGTTTATCTTGAGTACAATCTAACAGTAAAGAATACTAATTTTAAACAGCAGACGTTTTAAAATGAAACTATGTATATGGGTAATAGGTATATATGATATAAAAAATGAGATATTGTTTTTTTAAGTCACATGTACTTCTTCTGGGGATTTTAGGAAGCCGTTGAGATAAAGCAAGATTCTTAGCATGACACAGAAGTTGCACGCGCAGATGTAACACACCACGAAGTTAGCTACAATTATTAATATGACTTTTTTATGTAATTTGTGTACCTTAATATTTTATTTCATCGATCGAGCTTTCGACTCTCTTATTCTATATAGTTACGATGAAAAGTATAATTTGTCACGTTTATTTCTTTGAACGCGTGAGAACCAATAGCTGGATTACAGAAAATATATTTGCATTTTACAACTTATTTATTGAAGAAGGTTCAAGACTCTTGACATCACGCTACGACCCTGCAGAGCAATCACCATATAAAGTGTAAGTCAGAAAGCACGCTAAACGAAAATGATGTAATAGTGTGTATGGATTGTAATATACACTACATAATACATAATAATGTAATATCATCCCGATAACTGTTATATTAAAGTTTTAAACAAGTTCAAGATTAATAATTTTTTTAAAGTGTCTTTATGGTGAATTAACGATACACAAACAAAAAATAGAAGGTGTGTGTTTATGGTCACACGACAAAAGTGAACACTTGAAAATAAATACATACACATTAAAGTTCATAAGGGTTCAAACAATACGTAAATTTAAAATACTATATTGATTATATAAAAAAAATACACAATATTGTCGACGTCTGGAGTTGGGTAAACCCAGATTCAGCGTCACCAGTCCGAGTATGATGGTTCGCTTTCATTCACTTTTTAATATGCTTAAAGTTTTCATTTGAGTAAATTTTATTAATATAAATACTCTAGCCATAACACAGCCTAGAAATCTGTGCTCCGATGTGTGCAAATCCTATATAAGAAACATAAGTTTATTTATTATATGAAATTCTTTTACAGAAAGGTCAATAATATATCACGTGAGAAAACATATCGGACCGCCGAAACGACATATAATTTCAGAGTGAAAGAAAATTGGGGTACCTACCTGCATACATACCTTCACATTTATATGATTCCCAGAAAACGGTAGGTTTGTTGGTGCTAACCGATTTCAAACTCACGCACTAATGGTGGCGCCTTGTGAATGTTATTTGTGTAGGCATCTTTGTTTGTACGTTATTGATACTTCTACATTTGATAATAGTGTTGGCATGTCAAATATATATTAAATACTATCTGCCTGCCTCAGTTAAACAATGTTTACGTGGATGATGTGGAAATTCACTCGTGACATGTTTTAAGACAGAATACAGTTGATTATAAACATTCTTTTCAAGTAATTTAGCAAAGACGCGTAATTTATGTATTAGTTATTAGCTGTGCCCGCAACTCCGTCCGCGTAGAACGCAATTAAAAAAATACTGACTAATAAAATCATTTGAATATATTAAGCTTATAATTTCAGTATTAGCCCTCAGTTACTTCGAGAAATTTTCGATGAACTCTGTAACATAAACTGTCCGCCAGTGAGTCGGATGAACGTACAAAACAAAGAGTTTTTCGAAATTTATTGATTGGGCGTGTTTACAAGTTCAATTGTTAACACAAACAATAAGTATACAATCTCCTATTGTTTTTTTTTAATCCCTAAAAGCTGTATTTGCGTTGGTTAGGACAGCGGCTTACTTGGATGATTAGTTGTTGATCAACTGTCCAGGAAACTGTGCTCTGTGATAAAAGTTACCTAATATAAAATGAGTTCAAAACGAAAATTAAGTACACTAACATATGCTGATAAATTAAAAGCGGTTTGAAGTGGATTATAAAGAAAAGATTATGCGGCTTAATTTGGAATACACGAAACTACATTATCACTTATAGTTCAAAAAGAAGCTGAACTCTTGAAAAAACGAGAATCTGGAGAAAGTATTTTATGTAAAAGAGGAAAAATTGCTGAATTCTCTATTTTCGAGCAATGTTTATTTACGAGGTTCAAACAGTGTCCAAACCAAAACATCAGTGTTACAGAACCATAGTGAAAGAAAAAGCCGAGAATCCGCCAATTCGGTGAAAATCCACAATTTTAGAGCTGGCAATGACTGGTTAGAAAACTTCGAATAACGCCATGGTTGAGTTTTCAAGATAGTGTGCGACGAAAGTGCGAGTGTAATATACACCCTTGATAAGTTAAAATTTCTATAACTTAAAATATTTTCTGTTTCCCTTGGGTCTTAGCTTATCGAGGTGCTACTGTAGTAACAAAAAAAAAAAACAGTTGCCTGTCTGTTTTTTGTTCCGGCTAATCTCTGAAACTGTTGGATCGGGTTTGACGGGTCCACTGACAGACAGCTGATGCTATAAGGCGGAATTTGGGCTACTTTCATTGACGTAGGCCGGCATGACAGCGGCGACCGGCGAGGGTTAACGCATCTCTCGGTAGTCGCCATTGCTTTTGGATTGTACTGTGCTCACCATCAGGCACAGTGCAGTCACTTTGCTGTACTACATGAATAAAAAAAAAAGTTTCGTGCAAATATTATCCTTTATCTTGATACAAACGTAGACGAAGTCGCGGGAGAATGCTAGTTTGATAGTTTCGTCGAAATCAGCCGTTTCGGAAATTAATCCTAATAAAAAATCAACTTCAGTTTTATTTGCATACATTGATTTTAGTATTTACCCACATGTTTACATTATTCGTATTTCTATAAAAATTAATTTAACACATCGGTTGCTTCTCTTACCCTACCAATATATACATACTCTATGAAAGACGCACGAATAAAATTCCCTAGACATATGTTTTCGTATAACCCTGAAATAACATAAATCCCTTCCCTTTGTTGTGTTTGCAATATAACAATGTTAGCTTAGACGGACAGACGAAATTAAGCTTGGTACAATATCGCGTGTCTCGTGTCAAGAATTAATATTTGTATTTGGGCTTACCTGTATTCGCCAAAAACAGACACCATTTTATCAGTGAATTCCAATATATTTTCGTAGCATTTTACTGATAATAAATTCATAGCGTGATAGAATTAAGGATAGATATATATTTTTTACGACATACACTTGTTTAAAAAATTATTTATCGTATTATAGTGGCCATGAAAAAAAAAATGAATATGACCATTTAAAGCGGCATTTTCTCGGCTACTTATTTTTCAGACTCAATTGAGCCTTGACCATATTTTATCGAGACCATTATTTTGAGGCTTAGTTATGAAGCAGAGCGGCATTATCCCAAGGAAGTGGTCGGCAGAATACTAATTTTAGTTGTATTTATTTAGTAAGGGAATAATAACACTCCTGCTGCCACAAAAAAAAATTCAAACACACAAATTATTTTGCTAAACAAATCTAAGGGTGTTTTATTATTCGTATACAACTTATTTCGGTGTCTCTTCGTGTTCTACGCTCCTTAACATTGTAATCCGGCTCTGATATTGTTACATCGTGTTTGACATGAATGATTTTTACACCGCACATGTCAAGCGGTTTAAAAACAAAAATATCCACCGAATGTTCTTTATCGATAACTTTAACTAAAACCAATAAGGTGTGTGTAGTTCAGTACAACTGAAATATAAAATACTTTCAAAAGCATCGTACGTTACAGTGTGCTAATGTGATATCGTTAGTATTAAAGTCAAATCAAATCAAAATACTCTTTATTCAATTTAGGCCCGGAGAAGGCACTTATGAACGTCAAAGCTACCACCGGTTCGGAAAACAACCCAGTCATCGAGAAGAACCGGCAAGAAACTCGATCTGGTTTATCTTTTCATAATACATAACATTTTTTTTTTATTATTACAACATAATTCATTCAAGCGAATTAGACACCTAATAAGCAACCGATTCTTTGAAACTAACTTTACAGTTCACCAAACTCAGAGAAATTCAGTGTAAATCTCGTTACACTTTTTGTCGTTGTTCGCAACTGTAAATTTGATATCTTCTAAGATAATTAATGATTAAAGAAATTTAAAGATAAAATGATGATATTATGTTGTAAGGGCTAATCTTGTTCTAGATCAAATCCCCAAGGTAATTTATTTTATTGGATAAGAATTGTTAATAGATTGCTCAAAAGACCTTCACCAAAACTTATTAATTCTCAACATACAAATGATAAAAATTGTTACTGTGAGTTTTGCTGAGGAAATAAATATCGCAAATGTTTCTAAAGATAGTTTTACGATACACCGAAAACTATTTTTCACCCTTCGATTACAATCCATCGATTTTTCTCAACTTTCTATAAATATAAGATTCATGTATTTTCTATATACAAATAGGCAGTGGGGAAACTGTTAAGAACATCCCTCTCCTCTGTTTGTCAGCCTATTTTCTTCATTATTTTTTTTGTTTGGTGGCTCTATTGAAGAGTTTTAGTGTTATCAATAAAAAAATAGGAAAAGTTTTTTTTCTCTATGGTCAAAGTTCAACAACTGGACGAGAACTCGTAAATATAAATCTTCTGGAGAAAGTTGTCTAAATTATAATGAAAAGCGTATCACAATCCGTTGTCTACATTGACAGAACTAAGGCGACAAACAGCCACGGATAACGAGTTTCTTTTATACCACTAATTATTATTAGTGGTACTTGATTGATAGAAAATTGTTCTTTTATATTTTACACAATAATTGATACATAATTACCTAGTGAGTAACAGCGTGGCCAGAAGGTAGAACCCTGAGGGGTGAACACCGCACTCGCACTCATGATGCGGCGTGGTTTGAGCATCCATGCCTGCGCCCAGCTTATGGTAGGCGATATAGGCGCGCGCCGGATTGCCGTGGGGAGCAATTTTCGTGGCCTTGTCTTACGTCGGGACAGACTGAAACTGCTCATTTGGTCGCCGACTCGCAACACTTCATCTGAAAAGCGTACTTCAGATGTACCTAACCTAATTATTCTAGACTTATTTAAGATATATTCTACTTTTTAACTTTACCTAAGCTTAGTTTATGAGATTTTTTTCTAAAACGGACTATCTTGTCCCTTTGTTATGTAGGTACTTAATTTATAATAAGTAAAATACTAGCACTGAAGTTTAAAAAAACGAGTACCAGAACCGGTCAATTTTTTATTTTTTGTTATATATAATGTATTTATGCATTTTATATGTACCTATGTTCAAAATATATTCAACAAAGAATCTCGACTACACTCTAATATGACGACTGGAATAACAACTTGGCTCCATAAAAAAATTGTCATATAATTTTTTCAAAAAATCTTTGCAACGAGAGATACCCAGAGATTTATTCCAGTCAGAATATTTACATTTGTCAATCAAAATGTTAATTATAGTTTCCCTAAAATACTATATACGAAATGAATCAATTTTGGATGTAATATTATATTGTCAATCGTATTTAGTATAATGTTAAATATCGTTGTATTAAACACCGAATTCCTTGTCTTATTTCGCTTATGCATGCCTCATCATAAGAAAAACTTGTTATGAATTCTCCAAGTGAATTAATATTTATGATATTATAAAACGCATTAAATATTTTATTATATCCTCTCTGTTGAGGCAGTTGCGTTTATCTTGATAAATCATCGAAGTACACTTTTTTTTTAAATCTTAGTAAATCAAAAGAATATATGGAATGCTCGGACCGTGACATAATATTCCAGGGGTCCATATGGGAACATTGGGAACTAACATTGTTAAATGTTGGTTTGGATTAATAAAATTCCATGTATAATTTAAGTTATTAATTATTTTTAATAAAGTAAAACTTAACAATCTCATTTAATTTAACTTAAATTATAAGGTCATCTGTATTAATAGAAAATATTTGTCACCTGAGAATAATATGTTTTACAATAGTAAGGGTATATATTCTTCAGAATTATATGTCACCATGTTATTTGATGATGATCATTTCTTTTCCATAATGACTAGTAACATAATAAGCGTGCAGTATTCACTATTAGAAAGGTATAGTAAAATAAAACCAACCAATTTAACTCAGTAATGTCTTGATACTTACTGTTTCACGAAATAAAGTCTCGTCAGCCATTAGATGTCATAATTTGTCGGCCCGTTTACATAAAATATACGTTTGTGCAAGTGTAGCTTATTGTTATTTCTCGAGATAGATATGCAGTAATGATCCACCCGGACAAGTTTCATGCGGTGTCTGCACCGTACGCGCTTTGCAGACGTACTGAAAATGGGAAATTTAAACGCTATCTAGACAGTGTAGTGGGACGGGAAGAAAATATCGATGAAAATAATATACTTGTGTAATAAAAATAAATGTTTCACAAGGAATTTAATTGAATTACAATAACCTTTTGTTATAGAAATGTAAATAATTTCCTACAAAGTCATGCGAATATTATTAGGAGAGTTTTTGGCCATAAAAATAGAAAAAGCATATAAAGAAAATATATTACCAGATTTTAAAGTAATTAAGATGACTTTTAAATATTATTTGACAAATAATTCAATAAATTTGCCGATATATTATGTCAATAAAATATATTCACATCACTAGTGTTCGAATGGGCGGGCGGCCGGGCCGCTGTCGCTGTGGTCGGCTGCGGGAAAAGTCGATACTTACCGTATGTCATTATACGATGCACTTTGCACCGCAATTAATTACAATTATTATTGTGTAGATCCTTCAAGTAGAACATGTACTTGTTCTGAGAAATATTCTATATTGTTTGAGAAATATTCATGTAAATGAAATAGTTCTATGGTCATTAAAAGTGAATGAATTAATCTATAATACTTTTACATTGTTGGCTAACAACATAAGACAACTGAAATTTAGTAATTTTAAAATATAAGTTTATAAGTCTTTAAAGCAATTTTTTGTCTATATGTATTATTGTCATTTAATACGAATATATCAGCTATTGAAAACATACAACAATATATACTATACATTATAGTTTGGTAAAGTTGTAAAGACCCTTCAGACGGAAATACACACTAATCTGATCAGGCCTGTTTGAAGCATAAAATGTGGCGCTGCGTTGTGCAACTTCACTGCACTTCGCATTTAACAAAATCATATTTCGTATTTCCTACAATAATTGAGTAATATCTATAAGCATTACGAAATTTATATTATACCTTAGCACATTATTGGATCATGAAATTTCAAAACCCTATATTTTGTTATAATCGTCTGAACGATATGTATATTATCAAAATACTATGACGGTAATAATTTGGGTTGATGATAGATAAACTTTATTTTATTGACATTTCCTGATGGCTCACGGACCCTCTCCGCCGCCTCCTTCTGCGAGACGACTTCCTCACAGAAGGAGGCCATTGCGTTCCAGTTATCCTCACTACCGAGCATGGCCGCAACCACGCTCGGCAGTGAGAGGTCTTGCCCTACCGCCGCAGCCAGAGTGCGACGTTGCTCCTCCCACGCAGCACACTCAGACAGAGTACTAACCTTACCTGGCGCACGACTTCTCCGAATTTGAATATATTTTAATGTGACCTATGTCTATATTAGTGTACTATGTACGACTATAAACACAAACAAAAACAAGTAACTATAAACATCTGGCCACTGTCAACCCGTTCATACAAGCGGATTAGGCAAACACCTAGGATATTATATGTTTTACATTATATGTTGGCTAGTCTGTATATATGTTTTATCGTGTATGTACTAATATTTATTTTATTATTTATTTATTTTATTTATGTATATATTTGAACTTTGTATATGCTCTACCTACAAAACTATTTGATTGACAACAATAGCGCTGGTTAGCTGGAAGAAAATGCTTTATAGCATTAAGCTCGCCAGTGTACAAACAAAAAGTGCAATAAAATATTCATTCATTCATTCAAATTTCAGAGGCGCCATTTTGCAAAAAAAGCAAGAAAAATGGAATTTATTTGATTCCAAAATATTATATGGTTCATATAAATAAAGTATGTAATCACGTCAGTTTAATTTTCCTTTGTTTATTAAATGGATTCTAACTAAAGATAACTTTTATTTAAAGATAAATGCAATGTAAAAAAATGTAAAATTGTATTTACTTTAAATTCATATTATATATAGGGCGATTTTAAATGAGTTGTTGTCAAATTAATTCGTCTTAGGTGTAGAATTTTTTTAGATCCGACCTGACGGATAATTATATGTCAAGTGATAGACTATGCTAAGCATTAGTTTTAACATAGTTTGCGTTCATAGCATTACACTGGATTTGAGTTGATTCCATAAGAAAAATAGCAATTATAATATAAAAAAGAATCTAGTATTAAATTAAAATGTTAGAAATTGTTACAATTTTGTACTGCCAAATGTAAATTTTAAGCTTTTATTTCTTTTTAGCTATATTCTAAAGCAAGTGATTTTTTTTCAATAACTTTAAACATTTTGGGTCATAGAATTATGAAACCGCTTATTAACTACGCGCTGGTTTGTTACTCTATGTTTTGGATGTATTAAAAAAAAAATCAGTGCAATACAGTTACCTACGTATATAAAAAATCGTGTAATACCAGTTTAATGATCGTGCAATCTGCTTTGAGTAGTCTGGCAACAAATGACGTTTACTAATTTTCGAAATTGACAACGGGCAATAGAAAAATTGGCGGACACGCGTTTGTACGTTTATGAAAGTCGTGTTGTTATAAAATATACAGTTATTTAACGCCTGTTCTCTGGAATGTCTTCAGATATATCAAATGTAAGTAATAAATAGCTTCAAATTTACATTATATCACCGTATATAACTTTCAAAACATAAGTCATAGGCACGAGACTGCATAAAAAGACATCGTGGCTTATGTTTCATTATAACGACCTATTTACTTTATGCAATTCTTTATTAAACTTTGATAACTAATTTTCATATCTTAGACTACAATAAGTATATTTATTGCAATCGTCGCACGTGTGTTTTTACATTGCAATGATCATATTGTATTTGCCGGTAACGGTTATTTGATTCACGATAAATGTGCATTACCCCAATTACCGAGTGAATTATTTATTCAACGTAATTGAGTTTTGTAAATTATTATGGCAAAAACATTTGTCGTTTTCATTACATTCCAACTTTCTGTTTACATCTGAATTCAAATGCACTTATTTCCGATTTCATTATAGTGTTTTATAAAAAAAAAACTTATCAACATCTGCATAATTCTACATTCTTATAATATACATTTGCAGTAAGTAAGAATGAAAATTATACCATTAGTTATGTTTTAAGATACCCTCTACTTATGTGTATGTCTGGCTTTGAAGTGTATTTCATGATTAACAAACAAATTTCTGCTGTGTGCACTTTTTGGGTAATTTGACTAGTTTACTAATCGAATTTTCATATAAGAAGACTACTACATGACTAAGGATTATACTGTAAACTGTGGTCACTAAAAATATGAGCAGCTATAGCACAATATTGCCAAATAAAACTTCTATATAGGCATGTAATCAAAAAGTTACACTTGCACATAGCAGATATTAGTTCGACAATGATTTGTAACTTTATGTACTAATATTTTCAATTTACAGAGTACAAATATGACAATTTAGGAGTCTTTGTAATAAATATAACAATAATCTCACATATTTAGTTAATTCAAATTAAGTTTTTTTTTTTTTCGAAATAACTACGCTATTGACCCAGCAGGGTCTTAACAGCTTCACCGGGCTACTTTCAAATTAAGTTTTTGTTTATTCCATATGTTTAAGTCACTGTTTGTTTTAGTTCTCATTATATGAAATTGTGATATCTGCGATACGGTTTGTAACCAGTGCAGATACCAATATTACTGTTAATTATGTACACATTGACTTGGAACATTAAAATATTATTATTATTATGTCATATAATGTTTTATTTTCATTGGATTTAAAATCAACTACACTTTATTTCATTTATGAAGTGTTTCTATTTTGTGTAAATCTATTGGAAATAGTTTTTTTGATATTCCTTAGCTGCTTCCACCTGGACGTAGGTAAGAAATGTTTAGAAAACTATTTATGATATCACAGTCTTAAGATAAGCATAGTGTAAACCAAGAACAATAATATCCATTGAGATATGGGTAATCCACCACTGTTTTATTTATGCTCATCCCTAAATACAGATTTGTAAGCATTTTAGTCACTGAATATACACTGGCTGAATCTGAAATATGACACTATAACACAGTCCAAGAATATAGTGGTCAACCTCCTTGCTGGCTACAGAGCAGAGTGCTTACTGGCTACTTATCTGCTGATATTGGAATACAATTTCCCTAGGTATGCCACTATAAAGCAGGTTTTATATCTGGTATATAATAGTCTCGACCCCGTGACCCAATTAATATAAATTTGTCTAAGACTGCACTCTAAAAATGGTCTTTACCGATAGATGGCAGACATCGTAGAAGTGTCAACATCATCTCCGGCAGAGCTTCTTGGAATTGGGCGACGTCATCTTGCAGTACGTGATTTTAACTCTGCTGCAGAGGCCCTTGCTAAAGCATGTGAATTGCTGGCAAAGGAACACGGAGACACAGCTGATCAGTGTGCTGAGGCTTATTTATGGTTTGTTTTTATTTTTTATTGTTGTGTTTAATGTATTGGTGGAAGTTTCTTGACTCTTATTTCTTATATGTTTCAAGTATTGTAATATATATTATCTTGATTATTACAAAAAAAAAAGTAAGACCATTAAGGATTAATAATTGTTGAGGATAAATCCGTCCTTATAATAGTTTACAATACTAATTAAAATAAGTTTTATATATATTTCTTTAATTTCGACTGGTGTCAGAGGCACTACAGAGTAAAAAAAAGAAAGTTAAAATGAAAGGACAGAAATTGATGTATTTCTTTTCCACATATGCAATACAGATTGTTCATAAATTTGCTTTTGTTTATACTCTTGCAATATAGATATTATTTGTACTTACACTATTTCACTTTATACATATACTGCCCTCCAAAGAAAGAGGGGTGCAACTGTCATAGATTACAATATTGGGTTCTATATATTCCGAATCAAGATAAAAGGCGTATTAGTGTTTTCTTTTGTTTATCTAAAAATTTTTGTTCTAATATTACCTTTAAAATCATTTTAGATATACTTAGGTAAAGGTGCAGGCTATAGAATTTCATCTTTTTTCTGATTTGTTTTTTAGTTAGTTGCATCCCTTTCCTTACAGAGATAATATAGATCTTCTGGGTTTATTTATTGTTGTAATTTCGATAAAATACATATATTTTTGTGCTAGGTATGGCAAGGCACTTCTAGGTCTGTCCAGAGAAGAAAGTGGTGTCCTTGGTGATGGTATGCCGGGATCTGGAAATGTAGATGATGATGAAGAAGACAATGAAGGTAGGCCTAAAATCTAGATTTGTAGATGGAGATGTATTCATAAACCATAGAGGAATAGTCCTAATCTAATGAAAACCAAAAACAAAATCAAATTATCTTCATTTAATATTATGATTTTATTAATAACTAGCTGACCCAGCAGTGCCTACTTCGTTGGGCGGTAATAGGCATTATCAAGTTACAACTTTTTTCTAGAACTCAATCAATCATATATCTCTCATCCTTAACGCAGCGTTCGTAAGAAACGTTTTCGTTCGACCATTTTTTCTCCGACTCCTCAGATATTACTCCTACTACCTCAAAAACTTTGCCAAAAATATTCATTCATTACATAGTATAAAACAAAGTCTCTTACCGCGTCTGTCTGTTCGCGATAAACTCAAAAAGTACTAAACGTATCTTCCTGCGGTTTAAACCAATGGATAAAGTGATTAATGAGGAAGGTTTTAGTATATATTTTGTGAAGAATTTTTTATATTCAGAGCAGGATAACGTCTGCCGGGCCCACTAGTATAATAATAATATAATTAATTAATAGCTTTTGCCTACGACTTCGTACGCGTGGAATAGTTATTTTGGGCTAACACGCAGTGGAAGCACTCACAAGAAAAAAAAAAACCGATTTTAAAACATTATTCAATGTTGCTCCGCTCCTATTGATCTTAGCGTGATGATATATAGCCTATGACATTCACAAATAACGTAGCTTTCTATTGGTAAATTGATTTTTGAATTGAATTGATTGTTCAAAATCGGTTTAGTATTTCCTGAGATTACCCCCTACAATGTCACAAACTCACAGACTTTACCTCTTTATAATATTAGTATAGATTATTATAGTATAGATAATATTACAGTTATTGAAAATTCACGTTTTAAGAAGCTATGATTTTTATAAACATTATTCAGTCAGCTATGTGCAAAGTGGGGCAAGCGGTATGACGCGCATGCACAGGACAAGGGAAGTAAGGAGATAACATTGTTTACAAAGAAAATTTGTAAGCAAAGTATAATTCTACTATCTTTTTTTTTTGTTTTATCCTCTGTACATAAATGATATTGTTATGATAATAGCAGAAACCAGCTAGTATGTATATATCGGCGCCTACCCGCATTATTCGTGACATCCGGTTACGCCTCTCTCCCTACTACTCGACTTGTTTTGGTATAAAAGCAGCGGAGCGACCGCTGTTAAGTCAGTCTTGGCTCTGGCGTCGAACGGTACACACCCGTGCGAGTCGCTTAACCTAGACACTGAATAATTAATTTGTGTAAACGAATTATTTATTATTTGTAACTAATTAATTGGTTATCTACTGTACCAAATAGTCAGAATTGATTATTATTTGGTTTGTAACTAATTAATTGGTTATCTACTGTACCAAATAGTCAGAATTGATTATTATTTGGTGTTGAGTTACAATATTATTATGACAGGGTGATAATCTGAATTAATAGTAATTAATTGTTTTATATTGAGATGTGATGAAATTATTGTTATGGGAGGTTTATGACGATATTATTATTATGGGTGGTTTAGTGAGTTCATTCTGACGGTATTATTATGATGGGGTGGCTTAGCGAGTTCATTCTGACGACATTATTATGATGGGGTGGTTTAGTGAGTTCATTCTGACGACATTAGGTTTAGTGAGTTCATTCTGACGACATTATTATGATGGGGTGGTTTAGTGAGTTCATTCTGACGATATTGTTGTGATGGGGTGGTTTAGTTCTCATTTAAATATCATTTTTGTGATGGATCATGGCGCTCGCGTCGCGCCGACATATACCAGGTGAAAGGTTAACCTGTATCGCAGTATTCTAGAATATGACACTTCATGGTCACATTTAACATAAAATAATAATATCAAAACAAATACCAATAAACAACCCAGAAAACCTAAGTTAAACTTTCTTCTAAGACTTTCAAAAGTATAAACACAATCTTAATAAACCTAGGTTTAGTGACTGGTGTAGAAACCTACAATGGGCGACCCGGAGTTTATAACTTTCGGTAATAAAACGGACAAAAACCTTTTTGTGTTGCTCCTGACGTTCCCACGTTCCCTTACAAGTGAAAGGGAAACCACCCGACGGTCATTGACACTGTGCTTTAACATAGACGCGTAGAGGATTGTGTATAATTTTTGTATTTATCTATCTTTTCATTGATTTAGAACGAGAATCGAGTGCAGAGTATCCTCCATACATATTGCTACTGTCAACACATTCAACCTGTATAGTAAAAAAAAAACTGATTTTTATAACGGAGATTGGTTTTAGAACAAGAAGATGGAGAAAACGGAGAGGCAGAACAAATTGAAGATGCTAAGAGTGGGAATGATGAAACAGAGATGACCGAGGTAGAGTCCACTACTAAGGAGCCCGAGTCTACAACCAAAGATGATATACCTGGAACTAGTGCAGATACGGAAGAAGATGCTGAGCCTGTTAGTATTATGATTGCTCCATTGCTACACGTCTTGATAATAGATAATTCAGATTTTTGAAATTACCACATTTAATTTACACTTTAAATTTATACTTATTTTTTAAAGTTTATTTACACTTTTAAGTTACACTCTACCTACTTTATACCTATAATAATGAAATGTATATATTTATTTATTGTTAAATCTAATATTATTAAGAAGTATAGTAATAAAGTATAAGAATTTCGTTGACAAAAAAAAACACATTTTTTTACTCATATTAATTAATGAAAAAGTTGTTTAGTTGAGTATTAGGAAGTAAAAAACATTTCCTCGCATTTTGATTAACACATTCTTCTTATATATTAGATACTAGAATACGTGAAGCACACAATTAAAACAATAATAACATGTTGTATATTATTATACATTGAAGCCATTAATTTATGTATCTAATATAGACATACCCTTGAAATACATCACCACTAGCACAGTCCATGATAATATTGACTAAATGTATATAATTATATTTATATAATTGAATTATATATAAATACTAGTTTCTTCCTGCGACTTTGTCCGTTTATGCAGAGCACACAGCGGAAGCTGTCAGAAGGAAAAAAAGGCCCGATTTTAAAACATTCTTCATTGTTGCTCTCTTCCTATTGGTCTTAGCGTGATGATATATAGCCTTCCTCGATAATTGGGCTATCTAACAATGAAATAATTTTTCAAATCAGACCAGATTTTCCTGAGATTAGCACTTTGAACCAAACAAACACCCTCCAGCTTTATTTAGTATAGATATTTAGTGTAATTTATATAATTCTCAAAGATACATCTAATGGCAGGGAAATAGATGAATTTTTGTTTTATTTTTTACAAATATCATAGGTATGTTAGATAATTATATTTAAAATCATTTTCGTGTATAATTATATTTGAATTTTGGAATTGCAAGTAAAAGTATTAAAAATTGTCAATTTCATAGGTAACGGATCAAATATTTCAAATCATATTCATGTATTGAATAATATACATTAGAAGGATAATAGAATTATGAAATAATATATTTTCGATTTTATCACCAGCACATCCTTGAAAACGTTTATATTATTTTCACAGAGCACTACAAATGGTGAAGCAAATGATGAATCGGTGGTTAATATGGAGAATGAGGATGATGTTGACAATTTGCAACTGGCCTGGGAAATGCTTGGTAAGTATTTCTAATAATAGTAACGACCCGCCCCAGCTTCACACGAGTGCAATCTTTTATTTTATTTTTCGAGCTGACTACTCTGTTGACCTAGCAAGATCATAACAGCTTCACCGGACTACTAAGGCGAGCGCTTAAGGCACTCAGCCGATTTTATTTGACAACTAGCTCAAGGGTGCACGGCACACCTCAGCTTGGGCTGTTGCCTGACTCATGCAATTCGCGAGCTATCTGAGCTAAGCTAAGCTATATGTTCGTACTTATATGAGTTATTGAAACACGGGTGCAATTTTTTATCGATCTTTTAAGTTATACATTTCCGTAGTACATTAATTTCGTCTATCTCGTAAGGTTTAGCCATTGTTTGCGATTTTAGTGCACAAAAATATGTTTGAAGTTTTTGGCGGGGTTTTGGTCTGCCATTTTATATTTTATTCATGATCTTGTGTTACTTGACTCTATATTGTGTAAAATTGGTGGTGTTTTATGTAATATAGTTTGTTTATTGTGCATAAGTAAAGTGAATGGAAAATAATACCACGGACCATGAATTCTGAAATGCCACAAAAACTCCATGGAAAGTTCTAACAAGATGGCCACCATTTTGTAATATTGATATTCACTTGACAATGGCAGTAATAGTCTACTAGAAGACTGGTTGCCAAAAATAAAATTGAAGAAGAACTTGTAATACTATTAACTACTAGACAATGGCAGTAATAACAGAAAAGGTTGGATGTCAAAAAAAAAAATGTTTGTTACACATTGCAAATCTTTGAATTTTTCTGCTTTTTTGTACTATAATATGTATTTGTTATACATATAAAGCTTCCTCTTGAATCACTCTATGTATTGCTGAGAACTATTAAAATCCATTGAATAGTTTAAAAGATCTAAGGGAACTAAAAACTCGTTGTAATAAAGTTAGTATAGACAGGACATCTGCGGGATCATTGACTCGAATTGGCGTTCTCCATGTTAGGGCCGTTTTTTGTTTCTTGTATTATTATTTTTGTCATAGGAGACAAACGAACAGGGTCACTTGATATTAAGTGATCACCACCGTCCATAGACACTTGCAACACCAGAGGAGTCGCAAGTGTGTTGCCAGCTTGTTAGGGAGAAGGGGAAGTGGGTAGGGGGAGGGCAGTTGGTTATCCGGCGCTCTCACTGACCGAACGAAACACAACAATGCAAGCACTGTTACTTCATGTCGGATTTCTATAAGAGGGTGGTACTATCCCGGGCGAGCCTACCCATTCATGCTAAAACCAGTAACAGCTTCAGCGTATATGTCTATGTCTATTATGTTGTAATAATTAAAAATTATATTATGTATTATGAAAAGGTAAACCAATTCGAGTTTCTCGCTGGTTCTTCTCGATGACTAAGTTGTTTTCCGAACCGATGGTAGTTTTAACGTTCATAAGTGCTTTCTCAGGGCTTAAATTGAATAAAAAGTAATTTGATTTGACTTAATCAGGTTTGTTGATGTATTATCTTTATATTCAAATTAATCTCTGCACCATGTTATTACCATAGTATTAAACTAAATCTCATCCTTTTCTTATTACAATAGTTTAACATCTATGCTCTTGCATAATTGCATTGATTACTAAAAATTTATACTAATTTTTGCCCTCTGTTTCACTGTCGTTAATCTAAATTTTACCCATCCTTTGGAAACAGTATATTTTTCTGAGTAAATGTACCCTGTGTCATGATTTTTCGATGAGTTTATTGCCTTTATGGCAGGTTTATGCTTATCTTTTATTGCCATTTTAAAATTATAATCCACAATTACCCGCACCGGAGTTTCCACGGCTCGATGGATGAACAGTAGGTCATCAGTCACGTCGGTATAGTAGACACAGGTGTGAGTGTGTCTGGATATTGCCACTATAGCATGTGAAACACTATTGAGGATTTGCATCCTTCAGCATTTTGTTTGCAGAATCACCACCGATTTGAGAGTCGATCCCTGAGATTCATAGCCCTCGTTTACCAGGACTTTTTTTCTCTTAAATTAGTTATATGGGTATAATTTTGTTTACAGTTGTCATCCATTAACTATGTGGACTTATAAAAGGGTGGAACGTTTCCACAGTCTCATTAAATCTTGTTTAAGAGGGAGAAACCCACATTCAATTAATGACCATCCGCACGACTATAAAGTATGTACGGTAATACAAAATTGTTTTTTTTTATTGTTTAGATTTAGCTCGTAGTATCCTGTTCCGTCGTGTCCAAGATGGTGGTGGCGAGGCAGCTCGGGCTTTGCTTGCAGACATACATCTAGCTCTCGGAGAAGTGGCACTCGAGAGTGAGACATATGATAAAGCTGTCACCGATATGCGTAAGTATTTGAATTTTTTATATGATTAGGAAAATCATAGTATTGTATTGTTTGTTAAAACTAGTATACACATATAAATGAATGTGATATATAATTAAAACATGTCCTACCGTGTCATGTTATACCGGTGTATAAACTATTACCATACCAAATTTCATCATAATCGGTCCAGTATTTCTTGCTTAAATTTCTTCTCATTTGTCTTTTCTTATAAGTAAGATATACATATATACGAATGTGATATATATGTATAATATATCCTATATGTTTAGAGTGCTGTATGAACCACTATCATATCAAATTTCATGAAAAACTGTCCAGTATTTCTTGTGTAAATGTCTTCTCTTTTGTGTTTTTTTTATAAGTAAGATATACGTATACTCGAATATGTTATATGTGTAAAAAAATGTATCCTATATGTTATACCGGTGTATAAACTATTACCATACCAAATTTTGTCAAAATCCGTGCAGTAGTTTTTGCGTGAATCCCATACCAACGACAAACAGACAAAAATTTTACATTAATGATTGTATATATATTTCTGTTTTCCAATAGAAAGCTGCTTGGATCTTCAGAAGGAACTATACCGAAGCGATGATAGGCGTATTGCAGAAACGCATTATCAAATCGGTAAGTAGCTTAGTAACAAAAGTTTAGATTAATTTGATAGCTTTATTCACTTTTCCCAAGCAATTAAATGGAACACACTTATACAATAATTTTATATAATATGTACATGTTGTTATATCTTTAACGAGTATACTTTGTTTAAGAAAAGCAATATATTTAGGTAGATATAATTAAAACAATTGTTAATCAAAAAGTATTTATTAGTAATTTAGGGAATCTTTCAAAATCTGAATTAATAAAATCAAAATTATGTTAATGATTTAGGAGTAATGAGACAAAATTACGAGAACAGTAATGTGACAAAGTGACAAAAAATAATGCGACAGTAATGAGACAAAATTATGAGAACAGTAATAAAAATAATTAATATTGAAAATTTAACAAAGGTAAGTTATGATGCAGGAACACAAGGCTCTCTGCACGTTCTGGTAACAGCCTATTCCTCTTTTCTTCGTAGACATTACCGGCCTCCGAAAATAATCGCTCGCTATACACAGTGCTTGCAGGTGCACATAGAAATACTCTTGCTAAACGCGCCAGCTCTGGATACCTTGATTGGTGCCCTGTCCACCACTCAAAAGGACTCTTCATTTTTGTCAATAAATTTTCTTTTAAATAGCTATCTAATTCTAAAGCAATTGGGCTTTTAGGATCATCGCGCTCCAGTGGCTGGGTGGAAGCTAATTCTTCGTAGCAATTCCAGAAAGATGCATGAGGATCTTGTGACTGTGGTAATAGTTCAGATTCGTTTTCTTCACTACTGCTAACACTCTGTGTAATGTCACTTCTTTTTACTGATTCTAAAAATAGCATATTCCTTATCAGTTCATAGTTTTCTGGCTGAAAAAACCGCATCCTGAATCTGGGATCTAGCAAAGTTGCCAAACTATAATATTTGTCTGTTTCTAATCCTCGAAAGCGGCTCTGAATTTCATCTTCAAGCTTTTGTTTCATATCTGCTATATTTGGGCAGGTTTGGGAGACTTCAGGTTTTGATAGATATTTTAATAGGGTATTGGTATGAGGTATTACTTCAGAAATTGATGCTAATGTGGAGCTTGTAATTTTAGTAACTTCTTCAAATGGTTTCAGTAATGTGATGCACTCTCGTAGGATCTCCCACTGACGTTCAGTTAATTGTTGTAGATTGGCTGTACTTGGGTTGTCCGTGATGTAGAGAGATATTGCCCTTTTTTGCTCTATCAATCTGTTTATCATATAAAAAGTACTGTTCCATCTTGTGGTAACATCCTGCACGAGTTTGTGCTCTGGCAGTTTTAGTTCTTTTTGTATCTGGGTCAGTTTTTCTTGTGCCGCTGCAGAATGGTTGAAGTGGCCTACAATTTTTCTAGCAGAGGCAATAACGTCGATAACATTTGGTTCCTTCAACGAAGCTTTTACAGCTAATTGCAGCGTATGTATATAGCATCCTTTGCCAACATTTTGACTATCATTTATGGCTTTCACCACATTGGGTCCATTGTCTCTCAAAACAAGATGAATGCGAGTATCAATATCCCACTTCACGGATAAATCTGAAAGCACTGATCGAATATTGTCCGCCGTGTGGGGTCCTCTAAAATGTGACATCTGTAGCACTCTGTGCTGAAGCCCAAACTCCTCGTCTAGCCAGTGAGCGGTGTAGCTTAAGAATCCGAGTAAATTATTCGTGCAGGTCCAAATATCAGTAGTTATTGATATAGCTTTAGCTTTTGCAATTTCCGCTCTTATTGCGTTTTTTACTTTGGTGTAAACTTCTGGTATGACAACCTCGCTCATGTATTTCCTGCTAGGAATTTGGTATTTGGGTTTTAAGATATTCATTAATCTTTGGAACCCATTATTTTCCAACATAGATATCGGTTGGTTATCTAACGCGATCATCTCCGCTACAACTTTGTGAATTTCTTTAGCGCGCGAGTCAGTCGTATCCCATTTTGTAGTACTAGCAAAAGACTCGAAAAGGGTTTGCTGTATTTTCATTGCATTCGATTGCGACGACGAAGTTGATGCTACTGGCTCACGATTTTGAGATAACTCCCGCAAAGTTTCGTTTTCCAAATTTTTAAACTCTTCTGTGTGTTTTATTTTAACGTGGTTTAACATTGCCGTCGTAGAAGCCTTTCGTCCAACACCACTACGTGAAATTAGAGAATTACATAAAGTACATTTCACTTTTGCTTTATCTTCTACAATTTCGTCGTAAAACGCCCAAATTCGGGATCTTTTACGTGAAGTCATTATGTCAACAATCACTGATCAGGTACTGCACACAGTCAATTGTTAATTAACAAACTTTTTCAATTATTTGTCTACTATGACGCGCAACGTGACGTGTTTGTTTGCAAACAATCAAGTGACTAGTAGTTGAAAGGCGTGGGCGGGGTGAGGGGTGTATCAACGCGTGCCGACGTCTTGACCGGCGCAAACCTGTTTGCACTTGTTTACGCGCGTTTTGATTGAACCGAGTTATTCGGCCGAGTACTCGGTTGAAAAATTGAGCCGAGTATAAAACTCGGTACTCGTTACTCGGCAAAAGTGTTACTCGGCACATCTCTAATCTTTATATCTTTGAATGCATAAAGGAAAACAGATTATTAAAAAAATTAATCAAGGTACTCAATAGCAGTCCATACTCAGTAGTAATATGTAAATGGGATTTTTAATAAAACCTTACATGTATAATTTCATTAGATAAAGTCTAGACATTATTTACAGGGGTGACGAAAATTTTCAATTACAAGCGTGAATTTATGAGAGTGACTCTTGTTCTGTACTTTCACATAAGCTTAATTTTTTATATAGTTTTCAGGTTTAGTAAACTATTTTGCGTTTAATGGGGGTTTAAAAACTAAAAGTTGATATTTTTAATATCACCACGGACATCATTTACAAGAGTGACGAATTTTTTCAATTAGAAGTTTGAATTTATGGGAGTGACTCTTGCTCTGTTATTTTTTATACATTTCTAATTAGTTTGCATAATTTTCAGGTTTAGCAAACTCTCTCGCTTCGAACTTCGAAGACGCTATAACGCACTTCAAAAACGCAGCTAATATCTTGGAAACGAGAATAAAGACCTTGGAGAATCCCTCATCGGCCACGGAGGATGCCACAGTCAAGAAGTTCGCCTCCGCTGATCCCTTCTATACTATCGAGGGAGAAATAAAAGAGCTGAAGGAATTGCTTCCGGAAATACAAGAAAAGATCCAGGACATGATGGATTATAAAGCCGAGGTGAGACCATGTGATTGTGTTGAGGATACTAGGAAAATGTTGAGGAATATGATTTTAAAGCAAAAAAACCAGTGCTCCGTTGAAATTCAGTCTTAGATCTTTTATGGTATCTTGGAGTCACTACAAGTATTGTAAAGTTTCATTTCTTTTTTAAGATTTGCTTGTATTTTTAACAATCACTTTAAAAAAAAGTAATTGCTATTTCATTTCTTATTACTAGCTAGTGTTTTGTGTAAAAAACAATTAAATAATTTGCTTTCCAACAGATATAATGTTGTAAAAACATCTTAATTCTGTTTATAGTACATTAGAATTCAATATATCAGTAGAGTTGAGAGTTTCCTCTATATTCGATTGCAATAAAAAATACTAGAAGTTTCAAAATAAATAAATAAAAAGAAAACGAAGAGTACATTCATTCTTTTAAACCTGATTTAAAGTATAAAATTCGAATTAGAAATATCTGTGATTTATTTTTTTCTATAAATGCCATCTAGAAAAAAAAAAAGATCAAATTTGGTGAATTTTTAAGAAAGTTATGTATAAAAAACGCAAAGAAAACTGGACAAGTCGTTTAAAAAATGTCAAAAATGACTAGGAGGGCTATTTTAAGGGGTACTAAAGCATATCACAAAATTGAGGAAATAGAAAAAGTCAAACCGTCCGATTTGGCATGCTTTGCCTGATATATTAGAAATAAGTTATGGATTGAAGTAAAAACCAGCTTAAGGTATCTCATCTACTTGAGTTGATAAGAATAATTATTGCATACCACTCAAGTATTAGGCATTTTATAGATTAAAATAATTTGAAACCGATTTGTAGTGATTCCAAAAAATCTGCATTTTTTTATATTTCAGCTTTTATAATCACACTTATATTGGTATAGTATAGAATAAAGGTTCAATCGGGATTCTTGGTAGCTAAAATAATAACTATCGTCAGCATTCACCTAATACTTACCCTGGAGTTTGAGTCAGTGTTTTTAGAATTGAGTAATTTACGTAACATTTTCAGTAATTCTAAAACTTGTATACTATATGATAGATATAATGGTAATAAACACTTTCACATACTATTTTCTCAGCGATTTAAGTCAATATTTTCAGCTTTGAGTAATTTGGGTAACATAGATAATAAAATAATTAAAAATGATTTGTAAAAGTAATTGCAATGAACCTGTGAGTTTTAATATACTCGGCTATAAATCACTTAATTACAACTTATTACAATTAATTACTTTGGCAACTAAAATAATAACTACCAAGAGAATTCGCATACTATTTTCTTCGCATTCAGCTTTGAGTAACATAATTATAGGCAATAATAACAATGAATGTGACTTCACTCCCTTCATTCAATCCCAGTAACTTGTGAATTTTAACATATACATTATATACATTTAAGGAAGCATTTTATCGTGATAGTGAGTTAAATTATACTAACAGTAGATATTAGTAAAGTATGTATGATAAGCTACTCAAATTAAAATCGAATCTCGCCAAAATTTGTGATATTATTATATATGAATCGACTGTTTTTAATCAGTATTATTTTCTAATCATTATTCGAACGTAACATGTGCCTTATGTGAAGATTACACTAAAAAAAAAATCAAGGTGTTATCAAAAATTATGATAAAAAAATTATATCATTTAATAGTAATGTTATCTCAATTTGCATTTAATAATTATAGTTTGTAAGTTTAGTTTTCTGAAGTAAAACTTCTTTAGGCGCGACTATTAGGCAACTGGACGTATTTTTGACGGTATTTTTGATTTTGTCAATAAATAGTTTATAAACAAACCAATTAAGAATAAAAAAAAACTAAATTGAATAATAATAAAAATCATACAATAGAATTGAATATGTATATATGGGCGCGCGATCGTGCTGCCATATGGTTTCAATGTAAGTAAGTAACAAATTAATTCAAAGCTTCATTATCTGTAGTGCCATCTATCAGCGAATTTAGAACTTTAAATAAAACAGGAAATATAATTAGCAACTCCTTGTTATAAAGTCAAAAATATACATCAGCAATAAATGCCTTTTTAAATTGTCATATGATTCTTATAACACCAAAGAAGTTTTACTTCAATCGCGTTACACGGTTACACGCACTCAGTAAAAAAAAATATTACAGTGTTTAACTCTGAAAAATAATTAACATCAGGATTAATTTAAAAAAATCACATTCGTATATACTTTTTGATTTTGCAATAAATCGCTTTTAGATCAGAGTTAAACCGGGTTCATATTGGTTGTCGTAAAGTGTCGAAACGCTTTTTATTGTGTCGAAATAATGTTCATACTTCTGTTTTATGTTATGTGGTGCATTTAAACATAATTATATTTTTGGATCACTAATAAACTGAATACGTATAGAATGTTATTTTTCTTAGAATCACATCTACAGTCATTCAATTAATGTTGTTACCACGGGACCGTTTATAACATACGTTCGCACTTATGGTTGAGGGGTTTAAGGCAAAATAACATTTTCTGCACATGAATTTTGCGAATATATTTTTAAATTTAATTTTCTAATATTTTTCTTTGTTACGGTAGAAAGTATTTTTGATATTTGTAAGTATATATAGGAATCTCTTTACATATATATTGTTATATATACGGGGATTCTTAATTCATGACGAAAATATTGGTAGGGGGCCACAGAAAATACGACGCAGCGTAACAATGGGCGGTATTTTATGAACGGTCCCTTCAGTAATTTATATTACTGTATTAACTTAGTAAGCTTATCGTATATTATTAAGATACTGCACACTACATACACTCTATATTATAAGAAGTCTTGATTATTGCGTATAGCGAGATAACATTAGCGTGTTGTGTCGCGACACGTTTGTGGAGCGATAACAGATAGAGCAGTCACGGCGAAAATACATTGTTGTGAATTTAAGTATAAAACGAACAAAACCGGTAACAGTCTTTGTATCACGACACATCTCGACACAGCAATAATATGAGCTTGTTGTTTATATTTAATTTACTGTGTGTTTTTATCTCCATTACACAACTCAGTTTAACAAGAAAACACATTGTAAATGATTTGTGATTATTTTAGTATTATATTAGGTATTTTATTAGTTGTAAGCGCATTTATACCACGTGGCCATTTTTGTATTCAATTTTTGTACTTTGAAAAATAAATTATATAAAATTTCATAAATGTTGTATCATTTCAGCAGATCTATCTACCTTATACATTAATGGCCATGTGGTTTAAATGTCGCTTTATCTGTTTATTGGCATGGCCATTAATGTTTTTATATATTTTTAAAGAGATATTATCAAACTAGAGTCGCATAACTTTTTGGTGGGATCTTCGACGTGTAGAAGTTTTTATTATACTTTTTATGAATTTGAATTCTCTGAACATGTGTTATGTATGGTTGGTGATGTATTGCAGTATTGGGTAATATAGTTTGATTATTGTGCACGAGTTAAGTGGATTAAAAATAATATGTAGCATGAATGCTAAGATGGAGACCTTTAAAACGTTACGTACTAACTCTTACCCGCGGTTTGGTTTGTGATATTGTAGATTTAACCTGTCCTTCGGAAAGAGTACATTTTACTAGATGAAAGTCACTTCTGTACTCCTTGCAACGTGTATGCAAATTTTTCATAATGATCGGTTGAATAGTTGGTAGTTGCAGGCGTAACAAACTCATATTCGATTTTATAATATTAATATTAGTTAGGGTTGTAATAAAGTAAGTATACACATCTAATATCCCAGATAATCAACTTCTGATTACCCTAATCACTCATAGTATTAGGAAACTCATGGTACATAATATGTACTAGCTTCTCGCGTCTTCGACCGCGTGAAATAGTATTAACGCTGACAGGCAGCGGAAGCTCTCAAAAGAAAAAAAACGATTTTGAAACATTCTTCATTGGTGCTCCGCTCCTATTAGTCTTAGCGCGATGATATACACGTATATATGTATATATGCCTTTGCCTTCCTCGATAAATGAACTATCTAACACAATGAATTTTTCAAATCGAATCTGTAGTTCCTGATATTAGCGTGTTCAACCAAACAAACAAATCCTTTCTAGCTTTATAATATTAGTATAGATTAAATACGATGTATTAGTTAAGGAAATTAATAACGATTAGTTGCTCACATTTAAAACTATTTTTAGCAAGATTAATGATATAAACGAAAGTAGAAAAATTATGTGGACCAAGAGTGCAGAAATAAAGAAATAAAATCGTTATGAACAACGCTATTTACTCCAATACTTCTACATATATGAACTAAGACTGACTAGGAGAGGTCTCACTAATTAATCAACAACTGCATCTGTGTTCTAACGGGGCTTTTTGTGCCTCAATGTTTTTTTCTCTCGAACTGACTACACTATTGACCTAGCAAGGTCTTAACAGCTTCACCGGACTACAACCTCAATGTTTTAAATAACTTTCTTTAGAAACAATGGAAAACTTTTAAATGTGGGGTAATACACAATAAAGACTACCTGCTACGGTAGTGTAATTTATAACTGGGTTACGATACAGTTATTGTGATGTTTAAGGTGCTAATTGTTAAAGTAAAGATATTTGCGTTTTATAAAAAAATGAAGTTTCAATAAATATACTATTTTGTATATGAATGTATCTGCCTTTCTATGTCACCGGTTTCGTAAAATCTGTCTTGTCTATATAATGAAACTACAGTTCCTTTAAAGCTACATATATTTGTAAAATATATATGTTATACTGGTGTATAAACTATTACCATATCAAATTTCGTCAAAATCCCTCCAGTAGTTTTCTCTGATATTCCGTGCAGACGACAGTCAGACAGACAAAAATTGTAAAAACCGAGGAATTGCATTCTCTCACTGACTATTCCTCCCACAGTATTTTTTCTACAAAAATAATATACAGATTTCGCCTCTTTACTCTTTTATTATAAGTATAGAATAGATAATTTAAATAATGAATATTAAAAATTTATGAAATTAATTTAAACAAAAAAGAGCTGTCACGGGACGCCTGGCAGATGTGAAACACATGTGTAACGTAGTAAACAACACTGTATACACTACACTATAGGTGTGCGAGCTCAGTGCGGCAAGAGAGATTGCGTATAATCGCTTGTACATGGCATCGCGTCGCCACGTATCACACACTCGCCACGCCAACAATCAGGTTTACCAACTCGTATAGATGTTCACATCAATAATGAAATTACAGTTCCTTTGATGCTAAATCACGTCGGTTATTGAAAATGTCGGCGTTTGGCTATGACCATTTGCTGTGTAAATTTTCGTAGAGGTTCTGTACTACCATTTTTTTTTCAATTCTATTAGAGTCTTGCCATTAAAAAAAAGTTCATTTAATTCACAGAAAACGGGCGGGTGTTGACTAATTACCGTGAAGTTGCACATATATCGTGATCCTATTTTTTTATTTCGGGACTTTTATCATCTCTGACATGTCAGTCCCATCATAACTAATATCTACGCAAAACTAAACCTCTTAAATCTAAACAAATGACTAATTAGGCAACTTAAATAAGCTATAAAGTCTTATGGAACGGCCGATGTTGGTTCTGTCAAAATTCTATGTTAACACCCACATTCCCGATATTGATCTAAAATTCCCTAATAAATTGTATCCTTGTATTTGATTTTTGTTACATTTTATCAAAAGATGATGAATGTCGTCAACCATACTCTTTACAAACTGGTGAATTTATAACTTTCATTAGAAATTAAAAAATTTCTAATAGAATGTGTCTAAACAGTAACCTAAAAGTAGAAATAAATAAAGTTCTGTTAATATTTTATTTTGTAAATCAGGGTACAAGTGGAGGCTGACAATGTATAATACGGTACCAAATCCTTTTCTCTTTTAAAGTCAAATTAAAATATTCTTTTCACTAATTGATTATTTACAGACTATAAAAAGAGTCCGTGAGACTCTGTGCCCGTCAAATGGCGAGAGTTCGTCACAAAATGGCGCTGGACCGAGCACTTCGGCACCGAAACCCGCTGCTTCGGATATATCGCATTTAATAAAACGAAAGAGGAAATCAAGCGAAACAGAGACAGAAGCTGTACCCGCGAAACGGGTCAACACATGAACAGATCAATACGGTATGTGTGCGATTTTTGTAATAGTAATAAAATTATGATTAATTGTAAGTAATATACGTAGAATTCATCGATGTTAAAAGGTCATTTTTCGTTTGTTTATTAAGTTACGTCACAAGTCACGTTACTTAATTAAAATATTCATATAAAGTTTTGTTGACATATAATGTGAGTAATAAATTAAAAAAAAAATCGTACATTTAAACTCTACAACTTTTTGTTAATCGGGATTATAGATTTTGATTTGGTTCACGCTGATAATTGTTGATATGTAATGTAATCGTTATCCAGAAAACTTTGGCTAATGTTATATGATAACAGTAACAGTTATAACAAATAGCAATAACTGTTATATTGTCCGTTGTATTAATTTTATTACGCATATTTGGTAACGAAGTTTTTTTTTAATTATTACTCGACGAAAATTGCGATGCTTCCAAGTATTTCCTATAAGAAACATAAAAACTGTTGTAATCGTTATATAGATAAGTTTTTTTATTATAACGAACTAGTATTAAACAAAAAGTTATGTATATTTTTGAGACTTTGTTTAATAAGATAGGTTCTATGTAGGACTATCCAGCTAAAGTAACTTTGTAGTAATAACTTAAGATCGTAGATAACATATTATATGGTAGGGTGTTTTAAACCTGACTTAATCTCACATTTAAGTTATCTTATTACTTATGTCTTAATTACTTAACTGTATCAATTACCCGTTGAATGTTAGATTCTCTCTTTCAATAACTGTATTCTAGCCGCTGTTACTCATCGGGATTACTGTTATTTACTGAACTAATTAAATATTTCCCAAGCTACTTTTTAGCGTACATCTTTATAAAACAAGATATCCAAATATTTCTTGATTAGCTTTTGTCATATTTAAAACTTATTTGTATTAAAATCAATCTATTTATCCTATGAAATATATATCAGCTATACACTGAATATTATATTTTATATATTAGAGATTCAAGCTTCCCCATAGTGTAAAGTCAAGTTCATAATCCCTTCCCAACAAATACTTGAAGGATTGTTACGATTTTTTACTACACAATTATCATCGGGATAACTGAATGAGTGTAAGCTAAGAAAATCCAGATAAACCCAGAAAGTGTTTATCCTAGAAACAATGTACCTACGTAACTACATAATTGTTATCAAAACTTCAGCAGTACTATTTATTTTTTACTAATGTGATTTAATAAGTGACAGACTGAAATTTTTAATCAATAAGAAAAGCATGTCTTTAGAATAAACCAGTAATAATAGTATATAGGAAATACTATGTAATAATGTAAAATATTGGTAATCTTCGAAATATATATCTGTCGAATATGTGTAAAATACAATTTTTGGTTTTGTATCTGTTCTGATAATTATTTGGACAATTAAAAGGTATTTTACAACATGATTCATTGTTAGTACGATATATTTGACATTAATATTTATAAACAAGTTGCGTGTTACGTGATTTATCAACTGAGTTGAACAAAATTAAAGACGGAATATGAGTTTGTTAAAATCTCTATAAGTTGAATTTAATTGGTGTCAATTCGCTCAAAAACAATAGTAAATTGTTCACCGTTATTATCTGTGGATACAATTAAATTTAATAGTATTTTTTAATTCAGATTATAAGTCCGCCCTATTTTGTTGTTGGTTTTTGTTTTTATAAGAGACTACTATTTTTGACATTTCCGATCTGACGTATCGAACGTTTGATATATATATGGTTAGGAAGTATGGACTACCGAATCCTTATACAGTGTGTGAGCGTGACATTAATTAACGTGGCGTTACTCAAATTCTCAATGAGTTTAAACTCTGTTGTCTTTGGACCATGCTTTTTACTACACCAGCGCCATTTTGATAATTTCTAGAAGTTATGAAAATTGGTGGACATCATTTCATTTTAAATATGGGTTGGTACTCCTTACTTTTAAACTCCCATAACCAAAACGAAGCAATAAAACGTATTGTTAAATAGAAAATTTATATAAAAAATTGATTTATACAAAATTTATATAATTCAATTCTTTGTAATGTTCTTTTTTCATAGGATACGTAAAGCGTCATATAATAATTGTCGCATAATTAAACACAATTAATACGGATATAAATTACTTAAGAAGATTACTACGTAGAATAATAATAATTAAATAATATTAAGTTATTTTTCTGTAATAAATCTGATTGAAATAAAATTAGTTTCTCTAGTAAATCTGTGTCTTATTGATATATTTCATTATAGGTTTTGTATCGTTTCTAAAAAGGTCGACTCGTTATTGAAATAAAACTTTTTGTAACATGTCAAAATTATCTATTACTACTGAATTCTTCATTGCTTAAAGCGATATTGTTTTATAAAGTTATTAAAATTCCAGTACACGAGTAAAGAATACCATAGGGTAATAATATGACTAATGTGATCGTAACACAAAATTTGGCAAAACATATGACCTATTCTATATCGAATTTTCCGGTGATCGGCGCATTGGTAGACTTTATAGAAACTAGTTTTCAATACCTACGGCGTAAGACCCTCGTACAGGCTGAGAAATTACATGGGAAACCATCGAAATCGACGCTATCAGCCACATTTATGGCAGCCGTGTGTTTGATATTGGGTTTTGTTTGCAACGTTAAGTTTGAAGTTGTTAAAACCGATGAGGAGCCGCTGTCGAATGACTTGCATTTTATGATTATGAGCAAAGACGATAAGCTCTACATTGATGATGTTGACGTGTCTCGTGAGTATCAACTTGTTATGTATGTATGTAGGTATATCATGCATAATGACTGTTAGTTTTACGGCGTGACCAATGATTCGAACGGTACATGTACGTATGTTATCGTATGCCTACCGTAATCAATATCCAAGTATATATGTTATCTGAAATTTAGTAAGTTTTACTGATATTTTTGTTGAATTTTTATATAAAAGCAGCAACGAATAGCGTCTTCGTCTGCGTTAAATTGGGACATGGTCTAACACCGCCATCAATGACGACTTACGATTAAATGGATAGCATATAAACCTCCATGAAAATATATGTGATATAATTACCATACATATGTAGTAATAAACTTTTCCCGCGGCATCGCTCGCATTAATATAGGTCTTGCTTATTCCTTGGGAATAGAGTACATTTTTTGTACTCTTGACAACGTGTATAAAAAATTTAATGATCAGTTGAGTATATAATGTGTAACAAATAAACTCGCATTCGTTTATAATGTTATAGTATGGATAAATAGTTGAGCAAAAAGTATAATGCTAAATTTATTTCGATTTTGAAATATTTACTCATATATAAATTTTCATAAAGATGGATTGATATGGTGAACTCCACCACCACTAGGTGGCGGACTTAGTAAAGAATTGTAGAAAAAGGGTATAATTTTAACATAAATAATAATAGGTCTTTACCTATGAAATTGCCGTTCTACAGTACTGGCCATTTCAAATCAAAATAATTTTTGTTTGGCTAAGAATTCTAATTTGAAATTAATTTTATTTTAAAAACATGGACTTCTTATTCCAAATGTAGTCATTTGTTTATTGATTAGTGTTACGTTTTCATCTCATTTCAACCTTTTTTGTTATCATGGATACGTTAAAAATTCGAGTAATTATGGAGTATGAGTACCGTCGTGGCATCAATGCGGCACAAGCGGTACGCAACATCAACGACGTTTACGGAGCTAACACTACAAACCAACGCACCACCTGTTATTGGTTAGCTCGCTTCCGTTCTGGGAATTTCGACCTGAAAAATGAACCTCGCGGTCGTCCGAAGACTGGTCGACAATGACGAATTAAAGGCGATTGTGGAAGCTGATGATACAAAATCCACGGCTGAATTAGCAGCAGCTTTCGACGTTAGCGTCAAAACAATATTGGTCCATTTGCGTCAAATTGGCAAGGTAAAAAAGCTTGACAAATGGGTGCCCCACTAACTCAATGATCGCCAGCGCGAAGTACGCGTCGAGACGTGCCTTGCACTGCTCAACAGACACACAAATGAAGGAATTTTGAACCGCATTGTTACCTGTGATGAAAAATGAATTCCGTTTGATAACCGCAAGCAGCAGAAAATAATATGGGTTCTATTATACAAATAGTAAAATATAGTGGATCTGAGATAAACTCATTATCTGTTAGAACGAACGAACTAAGTAAATGGTTTTTTTTATATCATAAGAAGCAAACAAAAAGATGGGGCACCTGATGTTAAGCGATCACCACCGTCCATGGACACTTGCAATACCAGGGGAGTCACAAGTGCCTTACCAGTCTGTTCGGGGGAAGAGGGTAAGGGGAGAGGAGAGAAGAAGGGAGGTGGGCCTCCGGCGCTCTCACTGACCGAACGAAACGCAACTATGCAAGCACTGTTACTTCACGCCCGTTTTCTGTGAGAGGGCGGTATTACCCCGGGTGAGCCGACCCATTCATACTGAAACCAGTTATAGCTACAGCGTGGCTCTACCACCTAAAATTACTATTAAGATCTTAAACTGACATGACATTCTAAACGTATCTACTTTGAGAGGCCTCATGGCGCAGTGGTATTAAGCTCTAATATGAGGCCGCGAGGGTGTGGGGATGAATGGGTTCCATCCCCACACATAATTGACAATCTATGTATGTATTTAAGCTATTCAGTTACTATAATACAGACTAAGCTTAATTTGGATTTAATCAGTTATTTACGAACTGTATCCTTTCATTATTTATATCGCACAAAATATGTTGTAATTAATGAAATTTTATTTCAGAAGTCATGTGGTGTATTGAAGCTTCTGATGTTCTTGTCGTACTCATTAGCTGCTTACTTATATGGAATTCATCAAATGTGGTAAATTTATTGCGTTCTCATTTGTAATCACGAATTATCATGTCTGTGAAGTTGGCATACAAAGATATCGGAATCGTGAAACAAAAATGAGTTCTGATATTCAAATCAATAGTTCTGGAGTTCCTGAAATTTAGGAAAATAGTTCTGCATATAAAGACCCTATAAGGGCATAAGACATATGGGGGTGCCAACTTCACGCAGCATACAAAGGTCGTGACAGAGGAGTTCTGAAGGGAGTTCTGGGCTTCTTTTCAATAGTTCTGGAGTTCTTTGCAATATGAGCAATAGTTCTGTATAATTGAGGCCATGGCAGCCCATTGAAAATTACACCCTATAAGTATGAAAAAAATCAACTCTCGATTTTTGAATAGTTCTAAGGAGTTCTGGGCTCCTTTACAATAGTTCTGGAGTTCTTTGCAATATGAGCAATAGTTCTGTATAATTGAGGCCATGGCAGCCCATTGAAAATTACACCCTATAAGTATGAAAAAAAACAACTCTCGATTTTTGAATAGTTCTAAATGAGTTCTGGGCTTTTTTACAAAAGTTCTGGAGTTCTTTGCAATATGAGCAATAGTTTTGTATAATTGAGGCCATGGCAGCCCATTGAAAATTACACCCTATAAGTATGAAAAAAATCAACTCTCGATTTTTGAATAGTTCTAAGGAGTTCTGGGCTCCTTTACAATAGTTCTGGAGTTCTTTGCAATATGAGCAATAGTTCTGTATAATTGAGGCCATGGCAGCCAATTGAAAATTACACCCTATAAGTATGAAAAAAATCAACTCTCGATTTTTGAATAGTTCTAAGGAGTTCTGGGCTCCTTTACAATAGTTCTGGAGTTCTTTGCAATATGAGCAATAGTTCTGTATAACTGAGGCCATGGCAGCCCATTGAAAATCACACCACGTACTTATAAGTATGCAAAAAAATCAACTTAAGAATTTTCAATAGTTCTAAGGAGTTCTGGGCTCCTTTACAATAGTTCTGGAGTTCTTTGCAATATGAGCAATAGTTCTGTATAACTGAGGCCATGGCAGCCCATTGAAAATCACACCACGTACTTATAAGTATGCAAAAAAATCAACTTAAGAATTTTCAATAGTTAATTATACAGAACTATTGCTCATATTGCAAAGAACTCCAGAACTATTGTAAAGGAGCCCAGAACTCCTTAGAACTATTCAAAAATCGAGAGTTGATTTTTTTCATACTTATAGGGTGTAATTTTCAATGGGCTGCCATGGCCTCAATTATACAGAACTATTGCTCATATTGCAAAGAACTCCAGAACTATTGCTCATATTGCAAAGAACTATTGTAAAGGAGCCCAGAACTCCTTAGAACTATTCAAAAATCGAGAGTTGATTTTTTTCATACTTATAGGGTGTAATTTTCAATGGGCTGCCATGGCCTCAATCATACAGAACTATTGCTCATATTGCAAAGAACTCCAGAACTATTGTAAAGGAGCCCAGAACTCCTTAGAACTATTCAAAAATCGAGAGTTGTTTTTTTTCATACTTATAGGGTGTAATTTTCAATTGGCTGCCATGGCCTCAATTATACAGAACTATTGCTCATATTGCAAAGAACTCCAGAACTATTGTAAAGGAGCCCAGAACTCCTTAGAACTATTCAAAAATCGAGAGTTGATTTTTTTCATACTTATAGGGTGTAATTTTCAATGGGCTGCCATGGCCTCAATTATACAGAACTATTGCTCATATTGCAAAGAACTCCAGAACTATTGTAAAGGAGCCCAGAACTCCTTAGAACTATTCAAAAATCGAGAGTTGATTTTTTTCATACTTATAGGGTGTAATTTTCAATGGGCTGCCATGGCCTCAATTATACAGAACTATTGCTCATATTGCAAAGAACTCCAGAACTATTGTAAAGGAGCCCAGAACTCCTTAGAACTATTCAAAAATCGAGAGTTGATTTTTTTCATACTTATAGGGTGTAATTTTCAATGGGCTGCCATGGCCTCAATTATACAGAACTATTGCTCATATTGCAAAGAACTCCAGAACTATTGTAAAGGAGCCCAGAACTCCTTAGAACTATTCAAAAATCGAGAGTTGATTTTTTTCATACTTATAGGGTGTAATTTTCAATGGGCTGCCATGGCCTCAATTATACAGAACTATTGCTCATATTGCAAAGAACTCCAGAACTATTGTAAAGGAGCCCAGAACTCCTTAGAACTATTCAAAAATCGAGAGTTGATTTTTTTCATACTTATAGGGTGTAATTTTCAATGGGCTGCCATGGCCTCAATTATACAGAACTATTGCTCATATTGCAAAGAACTCCAGAACTATTGTAAAGGAGCCCAGAACTCCTTAGAACTATTCAAAAATCGAGAGTTGATTTTTTTCATACTTATAGGGTGTAATTTTCAATGGGCTGCCATGGCCTCAATTATACAGAACTATTGCTCATATTGCAAAGAACTCCAGAACTATTGTAAAGGAGCCCAGAACTCCTTAGAACTATTCAAAAATCGAGAGTTGATTTTTTTCATACTTATAGGGTGTGATTTTCAATGGGCTGCCATGGCTTTAATTATGCAGAACTATTGCTCATACTGCAAAGAACTCCAGAACTATTGAAAAGAAGCCCAGAACTCCCTTCAGAACTCCTCTGTCACGACCTTTGTATGCTGCGTGAAGTTGGCACCCCCATATGTCTTATGCCCTTATAGGGTCTTTATATGCAGAACTATTTTCCTAAATTTCAGGAACTCCAGAACTATTGATTTGAATATCAGAACTCATTTTTGTTTCACGATTCCGATATCTTTGTATGCCAACTTCACAGAGATCGAATTATCTAAGTAATAATTAATAAATAAAAAATAGAGCATAGTCTATTAGAAATAGACATTACAGGATATAACATTTAAGTTTTGGCTCTTCGTGTAGATCTAAGATAACAAGCACGTCGAGATATTATGAAACAAGAAAATATGAAGAATTATGGTTAACTCCGTGAAATGGCAAATTGTTATAAAATTAGCTCTCTAAGAGCTTTAGGTGTAATAATATATACCAAAAAATGATTATTAGTTCCAACATCAAGCTTGGAACTAGCTCGTTAAACTAATGATAAGTGCATATTAGTATTTGTCTTTTATAGAGTATATTGATAACAAACCAGAAAATTTAAACAAAAAATAAAACCGACTTTTTTACGATTTTTATTATAATTAGATAGGTACCTTTTTTTTCTTTAACGAGCGGAAAATCCTGGATAGGATACTCTCACATTGCCGAAGGACAGCGTGAGGGTTATGTCGGACGGTTTACCGACTAAAAACCCCTCGGCCGCTTAGCGCGAATGTGAACCAGGGTGCGGGGTGACGACTAACAAAACTCCGCGGCCTTGGCCACGCGCTTGGGTTTCCCGTCGATGGTAGAAACGGGGACCCACCTCTCAGGAAGACGTTCTTCCTCTCGTGTCGTTTCTCCTCACGTGGAGCGGCAGCTAAATACGTCGGGCTTCCTTTCTCGCTGTCTTTCCGGCAACTCTTTCTGGCGGATGACGGCCTCGGAGAACGCGACCACAGCGTTCCATGCCCTCTTGCTGCCGACCATGGATAAGATCAAGGCCGTCAGCGAGAGGTCATTCTACACCAACCATCACGCAGGACACTCTTCCACCTTATGTTGTACGGTATCTTCGTACTTGCCAAAACAGCCGTGTCCAGTAAGCACCTGCACCAACCGGAACTTCAATGTCCCGTGCCTCCTGTTCAACCACTCTGCTAGGACAGGACGAATGGCTTCGATTATCCTGACGCCCGCGCGTTTCAGCCCAAATTTCCAGCATCAAACTCCTCAAATATGACCTATATGCCTCTTCCTCTCGGGGTGCGATAGTGTCGTCTCGATCTAACCTTCCGAAGCGCCACGAGTACATATCAGCATGCATGTGTGCCACCAGATCCCATGGTGGGGAGCCGCTAGTAAGGATGCCGCCTCGTACGACACGGTACGGTATCCGCGGATGACCCTGACGGCCATCAATCTGTGTAACTTCTGCAGTACCACAGAACTGGTGGCCGTCATATCCTCGTGCCATAGCGGGGCCTCGTACATAACCATAAATTTGATGACACTAAGATACACTGAGCGGCAGCTCGTCCCCGCAACGCTAACGGTAGACAGAAGTCCTGCCAGCGCCGATGCACACCACGTGACCTTGGGGGACAATTAGCGGAAGTGGTCGTCAAAGGACCAACGATTGTCCAGAACTAGGCCGAGGTATGTTAAAGTGGTGCCGACCTCAATATGAACACCCCCTACAGTCAGATGGGTTCCAGCAGGAGGCGATCTTCACGGACCGTGGAACACGATTGCCTCTGTTTTATTTAAAGTTATTTATAAACCAAGCAACCGGATTCTATGCACCACTATTTCGGTCAAAACATTTTCTATTCGATTTTTAAGAATTTATTGGTGTATCTTCCAAGTCCAATGTCCAATAATTATTAATTTAATATTGGTTCTCGTGAAAATATGCCCTTTCCAATATAAAACAATACTTTTTCAGATCTCATTTTTATCATTTATATGATGACTAGCTTCTAAAGCTGAAAGAATTTTTCATATCGGACCAGTAGTTCCTGAGATTAGCGCGTTCAACCAAACAAACGAATGAGATTAATAATCGCATTGAGAACCTTCTTCTTTTTGAAGTATGTTAAAAATATTCTTAAATTTATTATTTTTGGGATTGTGGTTAGGTTAGGTTTTATTGGAATTTCAAATAAATACATATTTACGTTACATAAAAATTAATTTATTCACTATAAACATCTCACTAATTTAAATTTTAACCACCGCTTTACCCTTATTTTCCCCAGCTAACATACCAACAAACGCTTCGTAGATATTCTCAAACCCTTCGGTGATATGCTCATTAACTTTTATTTTACCACTATGAATCCAACTAACGAGATTTGCAAATGCCACTGGCCATTCATCTGCCCATTTCCCTACTATGAAGCCTTCTACATGAAGTTGCTTGGATACCAATGCTGGTTGCAAAATAGTTGATTTCGGCTGTTTCTTTGGGTCTTCATTGTACACGCTAATGCTACCACAAACAGAAACTCTTCCGTATAGATTCATATGATATATGATCGTGCTGCTTATTTCTCCGCCAACGTTGTCGAAGTAGCAGTCTACGCCTTTGGGTGCGGCTTCTTTCAAAGCTGCAGCGATGTCTACAGTCTTATAGTTGAAGGCATGGTCGAATCCTAACTCTTGCTTCAGCCATTGCACTTTATCATCGGAGCCAACGAAGCCAATTACCTTACATCCTTTGATTTTAGCTATCTGACCAACGATTGATCCCACGGCACCGGCGGCTCCTGTCACTACCACCGTTTCTCCAGGTTTAGGTTTGCAGATTTCCAAAAAACCGAAATACGCAGTCGCTCCTGGCATTCCCACTGCTCCTATACCAAAAGATGTTGGAAGACCCTTTAGATTTGGCAATTTGTAAATTTGTACATCATTGTTTACGTTGTTCCCGGTATTATTGGTATTTTTGACGTAGTAATCGCACCATCCCTGGTGTGATACAACTCTAGTGCCAACAGGAAACCGTGGGTTCTTGGAGTCCTCCACGATTCCTATTTGGTAACCGAACTGGTCATATGGAGGTGAATTTATTAAGTTGTACGCACGTAGATACGGGTCGACACTAATCCACTCTACCTTTACGAGTATTTCTCCATTTTGTATTGGCGGTAGTTCGTGTTCAACAATTTCAAAATCCTCTCGCTTAGGCACACCTTCGAAATATTTTTTGACTACGTATTTCCGAGCTATTACCATGTTGACTTGCTGTTGATTCGCATCTGACTGATTCAGTAGTGGGACAAGAAACGGTTTAAATGTGTATCAGTCCATGTATAATATTGTTATCGTTTTCGATTGATTTGTAATCTAGACCTTGAGATAAGTTGTCAACGAGCACCGAATTAATATTTCCCAATTCTTTATCCTTCACCTATAAAATTTAGAAATCATTATCAAGGTTTTATCGATTTGATTATTGCCATTATCAGTAATGACTAAGTGTAGGTAAGTATATCCAAAGCATTTATAAAAATGGACTCTAGATACTGTACTGTGTGCACCTAAAGCTTAAAATTTTAGTATTTGGAAAATATATAATAAAGTTAATAATTATATGGACGTATTAGCATCACCTATAAGTGATATTATCTATAAATTCAATAATACTGCTAAAAACAATATAAAACAGTTGCATCAGAATGTTGATGCTTTTCAATTGTGAAAAATAATAGGGAGTTTAGATACTTTCTTGAGAACAACATTTACATTATAATGATTTAGGTTTATTATGTCTGAGATAATCACATAACTTTATTTTCATTTCACTGATATATATTCATGAAAACGTTGTCGCTAAAACTCTCGCCGGTCAAGGACACTATTTTTCATTTGTGTAAATATGCCAATGAGTGCGTAAATATTAGGTCTTTACATATGAAATTGTCGTTTTATATGAAATAATTTAAACGAATTTTTTTCATGTACTTTTTATTTGAATTAATCGAAGTAATCACCCATGCAATCAATGCATCTTTGCCAAAGCAGTGGCAGTTTATTGCTGCCCTTTTTAAAGAAATTAGCTGGACGGGAGGCAACAAATTCTTCACAGGCATTTTGTACTGCCTCTCGGGTGTTGAATTTTTTTCCCGCCAAGGAATTATCCAAATTCTGGAAAAAGTAGTAGTCTGTAGGCGCAAGGTCTGGTGAGTAGGGCGGATGACGGAGAACTTCCAACCCCAGTTCTTGCAACTTGGAGACCGTCTGCTGTGCTGTATGAGGTCGCGCGTTTTCGTGCAGGAGCAGCTGAGACGAGCGATTGACGAATGCTGGTTGGAGATATGCCAGCTTCTCCATCATTGTGTTCAGTTCTTCTCAGTAAACATCTGCAGTAATGCTCACCCCGTTTGGTAAGAAGTTGTGATTAATCACACCGGCGCTAGCCCACCAAAGAGTAACCATCACTTTTCTAGAGGTAACTTTTCGTTTAGGGCATTGTTTAGGTGCTGAACCAGGATCCAACCAATTTGCTGAGCGCTTGTGGTTATCAAATAGAATCCATTTTTCATCGCAGATAACAATGCGGTTCAAAATTCCTTCATTTGTGTGTCTGTTGAGCAGTGCAAGGCACGTTTCGACGCGTACTTCGCGCTGGCGATCATTGAGTTCGTGGGGCACCCATTTGTCAGTCTTTTTTACCTTGCCAATTTGACGCAAATGGACCAATATTGTTTTGACGCTAACGTCGAAAGCTGCTGCTAATTCAGCCGTAGATTGTGTATCATCAGCTTCCACAATCGCCTTTAATTCGTCATTGTCGACCAAAGTCTTCGGATGACCGCGAGGTTCATTTTTCGAAATTCCCAGAACGGAAGTGAGCAAACCAATAACAGGTGGTGCGTTGGTTTGTAGTGTTAGCTCCGTAAACGTCGTTGATGTTGCGTGCCGCTTGTGCCATGTTGCTGCCACAACGGTACTCATATTCCATAATTACTCGAACTTTTAACATATCCATGATGACAAAAAATATTGAAATGCGATGAAAATGTAACACTAATCAATAAACAAATGACTACTTTTGGAAAAAGAATTCCATGTGCTTTCATTCCAAAATTAATTTGAAATTAGAATTCTTAGCCAAACAAAAATTATTTTGATTTGAAATGGCCAGTATTGCACAACGGCAATTTCATAGGTAAAGACCTATTATCATAGAAATGCTTCTGAAGATTTACACGCCATTATTGGTTTTTCTGTTCACGTGATAGCAAGAAAATATTATTGATTATTTTTTCTAATCAAAAAGCTACGTTGCACGTAAATAAAAACTATACAGTTTTTTTTGTATATTATTATTACATATTATAAAACAAAATCCTCTGCCATGTCTGCTTGTCACACTGCTTTTACCAACAAATAAAGAGATTCATGAGAATGGTTTATGTATATAATTTATTAAGGTTTTTTTATTTTATTATCAGGGCGGGATAACATCAGCCGCCGGGCCCACTATGAGATATAAAGGAATATAATTATTTAGGTTTAGTGTGTACAATCAAACTATATGTCGTTTGTATTGTATTTGCCCCTACATGGGTACAGTTGCAAAAGAAATCAATAATAAGAATGAGACAATTTTTTTTCAGTTTATTATAAAATACATATATTTTAGATTTTATTATTCAACAAATTAAAAGTGATTCGCCACAATTCATTTACGAATACTATCTTACGGATGTAAACAGATGTCTACTCGTATATCTATAGAAATAAATAAATAATATATTCGTATGTAAATTATAAAGGCAAAGAAAAGTTGCTGACATTTGTGGCTAACAATACGATTTGCCGGATAGTGAGTTCAAGAACCATGTCAAGCGGGTTTTAATATCTAAAGTCTATTATAAGGTGGATCAATATGTGAACTATTGTGACCTGTGGAAATGACGACACTCTCTGTGCATCCATTAATAACGAATGTAACTATTTATGCTTTATAAAAATATATAACACGAAGTGATAGACCCGATCGAGTTTCTTGCCGGTTCTTCCCGATGACTGGGCTGTTTTCCGAACCGGTGGTTGGTAGCTTTGACGTTAATAAAGGATATTTTGATTGAGTTTACGTGAAACGTATTAATTATATTTATATCTATGTCTTGTAGTGTCTATTTCGTACGTTTGTATTACTTATATTATATTGTGATAAATAATTTAAATAATATTTTTATACATTTAAAGCCGGTATACGCTTTCTGTTATTACTACCGTGTTCGAACTGCTTCACAGACTACTAGATGTTACGGACAGTTCCATAATTACCTATCCAACTAAGATACGTCTTGTATCAGATGTAAACTTTTAGAATAAAAGGTCTAGATTGCCTACTAAATATTCTATTTGTAAATTAATACTAAACAACGTTCCACTGGGTATAGTAGTAGGTAGTGTATCTATTTATCGTTTTCTTGTTCGTGCCTCAAATGCTCATAGAATGGAACAATTTAGAGGGCCGAGTCCTTTAAGCTTTGGTGTTTTTTGTTGGATCCAGAGACATTCCAATTAATACGAACGTGTATTATATCGTCACTTGCATTTGATCTTGGTTAGATATTGGGCGGTCTGTATTATATATAACAAATAAATAAAATGATACGAGGTCTGCCGTTATGTGCGCGTCGCGCGTATATAAGTAAGGAATCGGAGCAATAGTTTCGGAGATCTCTTCAAATAAACAAATTCTTTCTTTTTATGTTGTATTATATTTATTATTGTATGTTTATATTTTCATTGAAATAACCAAATATATATTATACAACATTACAATTTGACAACAGCTTTTCCATAATTGTCTCCCGCCAACATCCCTACAAAGGCATCATAAATCTTATCAAATCCTTCAGTAATATGCTCATTAGCCTTTAGCTTTCCACTCTTGATCCAGTTAATAAGTTCAGCAAAGGCTGTCGCCCACTGTTCTCCCCAACGCCACACAATAAAACCTTCAACTTTGAGTTGTTTGAAAAGTATTAACGGTTGCACCATTGTCACTTTTGGAAGATTAGTTGGGTCGTCACTGTAAGAGCTTATGCAGCCGCACAGAGAAACCCTGCCAAAGGTATTCATCTGACTCATAATCAAAGTGCTGATTTCACCTGCAACGTTGTCGAAATAGCAATCCACGCCTTTAGGTGCCGCTTCCTTGAGAGCTGCAGTTACATCCACCGTTTTATAATTGAAAGCCTTGTCGAAACCAAGCTCCTGTGCTAGCCATCGCACTTTATCATCAGACCCAGTAAAACCAATAACTCTGCAACCTTTTATTTTTGCAATCTGTCCTACAAGAGAACCCACAGCGCCTGCAGCACCAGTAACGACCACCGTTTCGCCAGGTTTAGGCTTGCAGATTTCAAGGAATCCAAAGTAAGCGGTGGCCCCTGGCATACCCACGGCACCGACGCCCAGCGAATTCGGCAAACCTTGTAAATCGGGTAATTTGTAGATCTTTTGTCCTGGAACACCAGGTTCTTTCGTATTTACGATGGTGTAATCTTGCCATCCTTTGTGTGTGACGACTCGAGTACCTACCGGATACTCGGCGTCTTTAGATTCCTCGACAATTCCGACTTGATAACTGAATTGATCATAAGGCAGTTTGTTGCGCCTGTTATAAGCGCGTTGATACGGGTCTACGCTGATCCATTCCACTTTGATAAGAACCTCTCCATCTTGAAGTGGCGGTACGTCGTATTCTACTATTTCGAAGTCATCTCTCTTAGGAGTTCCATCGAAATATTTTTTCACAACGTATTTACGTGCTTTCACCATGGCTTCCGCGATTGCACTGTATGGTACTGTACGGTAGATCATAGTTTATATAAGGTACTCTGTGATCACAGCCGCGACGCGTGTTTTCAGATAAGATATATAAAATTTTTGATTGTCAATATACTAAGTTAAGGTTCGCGTCGACCAGGGGTGTTCCGAAACTCCCACGACATTATATAATGTTTTGCGTATTTATTTATATATCTATTTAAAAGAAACTACGTCGATTAGATCGGAGCAAAATACTCTAAATTGGAACGTTGCATTTGTATTAATAACGTTACGTACATTTTTGCGGCCGTTTGTATATCGTATGTATTAAGTATTAGTGAAATCAAATACTAGACCTAGTATAATAACAATGTGTTGTATTTATTTTCGGCTAGTTATTTTTATATATAAATTTCTTCTGCACGTTTGTGTCACTGAACTCCTTCTAAACGGCTGGACAGATTTTGATGAAATTTTGTGTCCGTGTTTCAGTGGGTCCGAGAATGGTTTAGATTCACATGTGGACTCGGTAGGTGGTGCTTCGGTTGACTTTTAGGATTTTTTTTAGATTATCAAGGCAGGATAATGTCCGTCGCGCCCGCTAGTAGTATCATTACATAGTATAAAGCAAAGTCCCCTACCGCGTCTGTCTGTTTGTCTGTTCGCGATAAACTCAAAAACTACCGAACGGATTTTCATGCGGTTTTCACCAGTGGATAGGGTGATTTATAAAGAACGTTTTAGTATATAATTTTTTCAAGGATTTTTCATAATCAGGGCGGGACAACGTATATTATAATTATAATATGCTTGTCTTTTATGATTAACTGGGCCCGAGATTACCTCCGCGTAAAATTGCGATTATAAACAGAGTGATTAATAAAGTCATATGATTGTATAGTTAGTGTGTTAAAACTCGACAGCGACGATTTAATTTTTAACCTAATTTAATTTTTTTTAACGGGGGCAATTCCCGTATGGATACGCCATCCTCTCGGGGGAGAGGGTGGGTTATGTCCGACTCGCACAGACTAAAACCCCACGGTGTACCGACAGACCGTAATTGTTGGGGCGGCAAGGGATGCTACTCAACCTTGTAGAGCCGCCCCAACGGTCCGTCCGACGAGAGGTGACCGCCGGGCTCCTACCTATAGAGAGGCAGACCGGGTACACACCAGCTGCCTCCCCTCGTCCGCCGAACCTATGCAATGAGGAGATGTGCCCCCGGCCCATCCCTTCAGGTCCAGCTACGGTGGCGGGAGGAGTTGGTCAAAGCGCCGCCTAGATAGAGTGTGCTGCGCGGTGTCCTCGTGAGCGCCGCACTCGTGGCATGCGGCGGTCGGCTCCCTGCGAGCGATCTGGTGCAGGTACCACCCGAAGCAACCGTATCCGGTGAGCTCCTGCACCAGTCGAAACGTCAGGGAGCCCCACTCTCTACCTATCCACGCCCGCAGGACCGGGCGGACGGCGTCTACGGTATACCGTCCGAAACGCGCGTCCGTCAGGTCCTGCCTCCATCTCTCGACGGCGTCTTCTCTGAGAGCTGCACCGAGGGCGTCGGCCCACACCAGTGCCCCTTAGGCAGCCATCGCCCGCACGACTCCCATGTGGAGTCTGTGGCACACGGCACTTGGCCCCCTATATTGGGAAGCAACTGTCCAAGCGCCACCGCAGCTCCAGCAATTCGCAGTCCGAGCCCCGCGAAATGGGGCTCGAACCGCCAGCGCCCGTCCAGGGGGAGACCCATATACTTTATCTGGATTCCCACCCTGATCCGGGCACCCTTTTTTTTTAAACTGGTTCAGCAAAATGACTGCACTGTACCTGATGGAAAATACAGTACAGTCTATAAATAACGGTGACTGTCAGTGTTAAATAGCAATGGCAGTCATCGCTATCCTGCCGATCTGCAAAAGTGCTTCTTCACGCCTCGTTTGTCGAACCCCATCTCGAAAGAGAAAGGAAACACACTGGCTGGGAGACGATTCCACATCTTCACAGTACGACAAAAATAAGAGCTTTCGAACTTCTTCGTTCTTGCCGGGATGGTTGCTACTGTGAAACTGTGGAGACGCGTACCCGTGTAGTTCTATAGTGGAAAGGAGAAGATGGAATGAGGTGAAAGAGCTCTTCAGAACACTCGCCATGATACAGACGATAAAAGACGCTCAGTGAGGCGACGTCTCTTTGCAACTGAAGCGGTTCAAGGTTCTTAGTAACGTCAGCATCATTCACAATACGGACAGCCCGTCGCTGCAACCTGTCTAGTGCATCAAGGAGGTATTGAGCAGAACCATCCCATAGATGCGAACAGTATTCCATGCACGGCCTAACCTGTGCCTTATAGAGAAGGTATAGCTGACCGGGCGTGAAAAACCGTCGCACTTTATTCAGGATGCCCAATCTCTTAGATGTTGCGGAGATAACACTCCCAATGTGGTCCCTGAGGTTGAGGTCGCTTCGGATGTTAATCCCTAGGATACTTAGGCTGTCACGTTTTGTAAGTGAGTCGTTCTGAAGAGTGAGATGAGGAGAAAACGGGGATTTTTTGCAAGAGAACACGCAAACCTGTGTTTTCTTGGCATTAACTCAACCAAGTTACTTGTTCCCCATAAAGATACGAGTTCCAAGGACTGGTTGAGCTCACTGACAAGATCAGCCCGCTTTCGTTTGCATAACAATGAATGCAACCAGAGGCTAACAAATCATTGATATGCATTACCCTCCACCTCCACCATTATGTGGGCCCCAGGTGATGGCCGTTGCCGAGGCCCGTGAAATAACAAGGCCTCGGTCTTCTCGAGGGCCACCTTGAGGCCCAACTTCCTTACGCCTAACCACGAGGGTAATGGCCATCGTGGCCAGGCGCACCAACTCCCCCCATAGTATTAGTTATAAATATCAAAATCGTTCTCATATTCATCCATCCTTTAGACATCAAAACCAGCTTGACGTGCTGCTTCAACTTACTGTACGGCAAATCGATAATATTATTTGCGGCTTTGTTGTAAAACCTAACACTATTTTTCTAAAAAACTATTACTGGTCTTACTGAGCCAAAAAAGTAAGATGACCAATTTGTCACAACAAATTCTTGTTGGTATGTAAGTTATATCGGTTCTTTATTAAATTCTCCTCTTTTAAGTTTTTGCGGACATACATTGAATTATCACTAATGTGTCGAGAGCGTAAAGTCAAGATACCCAATTTCTGAAATTTAGTGAATGATTCACTAGGCCTCATGTTATAAATTGGGCGTACTGCCCATTTTTGTAGTAGGAATGTAGTAACTAACGCAGCCGCTTTCCCTAAAAACAAAATATCGTATAATATTGAAACTATGGACGTAAGTGAAGTAGATCAACCTAGTAGTGGCAATATGGCCAGTTGTATGCTGCGAATCTTACGAACTTTCGTGAAAATTCATCCAGTAGTTCTTGCGTAAATTTCTTCTCTTTTATGTTTTCTTATGAGTAAGATACAGGGCTGTAGCTAGAATCGAATTTGAGGTAGGGCAACATTGGTTATAGGTAGGGCGGAAGTAAAAAAATGATCTTAATTGATCTGCCCTCGAATGACACAAACTGTGGTATGTTCGGAAAAGTTTAGATAGTTATATATATAGAAAGTTGTTTATCTCAAACTATGAACAAACATTTTAATTATAATAATTTGTCTTAGTTTTTGGTATTTTTAAGGTAGGGCATTGACCGACTATGACCCCCCCCCCCCCTCATAGCTACACGGTCGTGGTAAGATGTACGTAGTAATAAAAAATATGATTAATTGTAAGTAATATTTGTAGAATTCATCACTGTTTATGTTGAAACATCGTCTTTCGATTCTTTGTTAATATACGTCACAAGTCACGTTACTTTATAAAAATATTCGTTTAAAGTTATGGTGTCACGTATAATAAGCATGAGAAATTAAAAAAAAATCGTACATTTAAACTCTACAACTTTTTGTTATAGAGTTATTGATTTTGATTTGATTCACGCTGACGATTATTGTTATGTATTGTAATCGTTACCTAGAAAACATTCGGTAATGTTATATGATCATACTAACGGTTATAACAAATAACAATAACTGTTATAATGTTCGTTGTATTAATTTTCTGACATATGTTTGGAAATGCGATTATTTTTTAATTATTATTCGACGAAAATTGCGATGCTTCTCAGTATTTCCTATAAGAAACATAAAAACCGTTGTAATCGTTATATAGATATGTTTTTTATTATTATTACGAACTAGTATTAAACAAAAAGTTATGTATATTTTTGATACTTTGTTTAATAAGATAGGTTCTATGTAGAACTATCCAGTTAAAGTAATTTTGTAGTAATAACTTAAGATCATAGATAACATGTTATATGGTAGGGTGTTTTAAACCTGACTTAATCTCACATTTAAGTATTTACCGTATGTCTTAATTACTTAACTGTATCAATCAGCTGTTGGATGGTAGTTTATCTCTACTAACGAGTATATTCTAGCAGCCGTTACCTATCGAGAATATTATTTACTGAACTGATTAAATATTCCCCAATCTACATTTCAGGTTATTATTTAAAAAATAATTTGGATTAAAAGTACTCCATTTATCTTATGTATATATCAGTTATACGAGAAATACTATAATATATTTGAAATATTCAAGATTCAAGCTTCCCCAAAGTGAAAAGTCAATTTCAAAATCACTGCCCCTCTCAAAACAATTTAAGGATTGCTTTCTACTACATAATTGACATTGGGATATCTAAATGAGTATAATCTAAAAAAATCCACACAAACCCAGAAAGTATTGAGCCTAGAAACAATCCGTGTTACAAAAAACTTAAATACGTATTGAACTCTTACTTAAAAAAAGTTTGATCACAAAATAATGTCTTACCCTTTTTTACAGATGCATATTATTACAATTTAAATATTCTTTAACACTTGACTAAGTTGACAGTTCTTATTTTATTGTTGTGATTTATTCATCAATCATCTTGTGATTCATCAATTCGTATCATTTTATTTATGTATTATATATAATATATAATATTAGCGGGCCCGGGACAACGCCCGCCCTGAATATAAGAAAATCCTAGACAAATGATATACCAAAACGTTCCTCGTGCATCACTTTATCCACTGGTGAAAACCGCATAAGGATCCGTTAAGTAGTTTTAGAGCTTATCGCGAAGAGACAGACGCAGTAGGGGACTTTGTTTTATACTATGTAATTATAGACAGCCCAATATCTGACCAAAACGAAATGTTAGGTGATGATATAATACACGTATTAATTACCAACAGGAATGTCTTTAGATCCGACAAAAACACAGAATTTTAAAGGTGTCAGTCAACTTTTTTTTTATAGTAGCACGGCAAAATGACTACACTGTGCCTGATGGTAAGCACAGTACAATCCAAAAACAATGGCGAGCACCGAGTGACACACTAGCCATCGCCGGTCGCCGCCGTCATGCCGGCCTGTGAAAAGCTGGATATGCACAGGCTCATCCCGAAACGCGACCCGCAAAAGCGAATCACTATGACGGGCTTTTTCGCCAAATACATGGTGGTTGCGATCCAGTCAGGCTGTAAAACCCTACCACCCGCTTTCGCCATTGCTTCGTTCGTTATTCAGCAGGGTGCACTACATGCAGGTGAGGTTGGCTTGGAAGTCTCAAGTCTTTAGATGTTATTTGACATCCCTTACACCCCAAAACTACACTGATCTATAGTATGTACCGTTCAGGGACGAAAAAGAAAACACGACGAACACTACTATACCCATTGGAACGTTGTTTAGTATTAATTTACATAGAATATTTTGCAGAAAATCTTGATCTTTTGTTCTAAAAGTGTAAGGATGTAAGGTAATTGGCTTCGTTGACTCCGACGATAAAAAGCAATGGATGAAGGAAAAGCTGGGATTCGACCATGCCTTCAACTATAAGACTGTAGATATCGCTGCAGCTTTGAAAGAAGCCGCACCCAAAGGTGTAGACTGCTACTTCGACAACGTTGGTGGAGAAATAAGCAGCACGATCATATACCATATGAATCTATACAGAAGAGTTTCCGTTTGTGGTAGCATTAGCGTGTACAACGTATACACAAATAAACAGCCGAAATCAATTATCTTAACCAGTGTTGGTATCCAAGTAACTTCATGTAGAAGGCTTCATAGTAGGGACATGGGTAGATGAATGGCCAATGGCGTTTGCAAATCTCATCAAGTTGTATTCTCAGTGGTAAAATAAAAGCTAATGAGCATATCAACGAAGGGTTTGAGAATATCTACGAAGCCTTTGTTGGTATGTTAGCTGGGGAAAATAAGGGTAAAGCGGTAGTTAAAATTTAAATTAGTGAGATGTTTATAGTGAATTTGTTTTTTTGTAACGTACATATTTATTTATTTGAAATTCCAATAAAACCTAACCCTACCACAATCCCAAAAATAATAAATTTAAGAATATTTTTAACATACTTCAAAAAGGAGAAGGTTCTTAATTCGATTATTTACATTCGTTTGTTTGGTTGAACGCGCTAATCTCAGGAACTGCTGGTCCTATTGAAATTCTTTTAGTGTTAGATAACTAATTTATCGAGGAAGGCTATGTATCATCGTCAAATGATATTTTAAGTTCTTATATTTTATGTTATTATAAATAAATTTCAGGACTGACCATTGAACTTGGCACTAATTTATATCTCACTTATTTTGTCATTGAAGTCAATAACCAACGCATAAACTTTAATATTGAACTTGACTCTTATTTTACATTTTTGTTTTTGATAGGATTCTTATGTCGTAAAGCTGATTAAAGTAAAATTAGTTTCTTTAGTAAATACGTATTTAATTAATATATTTAATTATGTGCTGTTTATTGACTCTGAAAAGGTTGACTCGTTATTGAAATAAAACTTTTTGTAACATGTCAAAATTATTTATGACTACTGATTGTTGCCAAGACATTTTCAACGTCTAAAGCGATATTGTTTGGTAAAGTCATATAAATTTTAGTACACGAGTGAAGAATAACATATACTAATATGACTAATGTGATCGTAACACAAAATTTGGCAAAACATATGACCTATTCTAAATCAAATTTTCCGGTGATCGGCGCATTGGTGGATTTTATAGAAACTAGTTTCCAATACGTAAGGCGTAAGACCCTCGTACAGGCTGAAAAATTACACGGGAAATCATCAAAATCGACGCTGTCAGCTACGTTCATGGCAGCTGTTTGTTTGATGTTGGGTTTTGTTTGCAACGTTAAGTTTGAAGTTGTTAAAACCGACAAGGAGCCGCTCTCGAATGACTTGCATTTTATGATTATGAGTAAAGACGATAAGCTTTACATTGATGATATTGACGTATCACGTAAGTATCAACTTATTTATGATATGCATGATGAGTATTAGTTTTACGGTAAAACCAATGACTCGAACAGTATACATACGTACGTTATCGGTGTATATCTATTTTGTAATCAATTTCTAAGTAGATTGTCTGAAATTTAGGAAGTTATACTGAGATTTTTAGTTGAATTTTTAGTAGCAACGAATGGCGTCATCGTCTGCGTTAAATTGGGACATAGTCTAACACCGCTATCAATGACGAGTTATAATAAAATGGATAGCAAATAAACCTCCATGGAAATACATGTTATATAATTACCATTGGTAATAATAAGCGATGATGAACAGAAAATGTTGGAATTATCGAAATTTTATTTCAGAAGTCATGTGGTGTATCGACAAGAACATCAGAAGCTTCAATACACCACATGACTTCTGAAATAAAATTTCGATAATTCCAACATTTTCTGTTCATCATCGCTTATTATTACCAATGGTAATTATATAACATGTATTTCCATGGAGGTTTATTTGCTATCCATTTTATTATAACTCGTCATTGATAGCGGTGTTAGACTATGTCCCAATTTAACGCAGACGATGACGCCATTCGTTGCTACTAAAAATTCAACTAAAAATCTCGACGGAGCGACAACAACCCAAAAGCTGAAGGATTTGCTACAATTCCATTGGGAGCGAATACCGCAAGATGACATAAACAGTCTCATTAATTCAATGAATAATCGTTGCCGACAAGTTCTGAATAGCAGAGGAGACCATTCTGAAAATAAACTATAGTGTGCTATGAATTTCTTTAGAAATTATATTTTACTTAAGTCTTGTTAAGGTCATCGAATATAATTTTTATCAAGTTCATGAAAGCAAATATGTGAATTGCAGTATGTGAATCATTTTAAATATAATAATTTCTTCATCTGAATAAATTCATAAGTTTTTGAATAGTACTTGAACTGCAATAAAAGCTCTCAGTTTACCAGCTATTTGACATAAACAAAAGCTTGAGATTCAAAGATTAGATTTTTCAATCATCTAGCATGATAATATCACTGACAATAATCATTGTTAGAAGAATTATCTATATTGACCATTTGACTAAAACACAAAAAGATAATTTTGGTATTTCTATAATACAGTCAAAACTGTTTACTGCGACATCGTTTAGAACAACATGCCAGTTATAATAACCTAGAACAAAGGTACTGGCTGAATGCTATATGACCGCCTTATTAAAAATATTGCTTTATATGACATTGCTAATAACGACATACCTCATAAAACGACCACATTTAACTAATATTTCGGAGAATTAGATCTGTTAGAACGACCTGGTGGTAAGCTGTATTGTAAACAATTTGAATAGGTACCCACATTTGTCTTCAATCATCAAAGTCTAAAATCAGGAAAGAAAACAATAGGATTTAGTTTAGTGTAGGGTCTTTTCTAATTCTTAGAAACAAAACATGTGTATGCAGTAGAGTCAAAACCCGCTTCTTCATATCTCTTCAGTTAGTTTGTTACTTATCTATACACAAGACGTATGGTATCAATGCTGTTAGTGTATTAAGAAATATTGTTCTTTTTAATGAACAGTTCCATATCCACAGCAATTGTGACGATACGTTAATTAAAATCCAACGTGAATTACAAAATATCTATGCACAACAGAAGTGTTCCAAAGAGACCAAAATTACAGATTTTATGCTCACAGAAAAATAATATGCATTGTACTTATGTGTAATAAACAAAATGTACATAGTTGAATAAATATATTTTTCCAATAATTCCCTATCGATTTGTTTGTCAACTTTGATTATAATATTATGTTAATGCTTGTACAGTCAAAATCTCTTATAACAACATGGAAGGGACTGCTCATATTCAGTCGTAAAAACTGATAGTCGTAACAACTAGTGATGTTTAATGTGTATCATGCAAGTATAAACAAATCGATAGGGAATTATTGGAAAAATATATTTATTCAACTATGTACATTTATTAATAAATACGAAATATAGTTAATAGTGTATTAAAAGTATACATTACAAGATATAAATAAAATATTTAAGATTTTACTCTTCGTGTAGACGTAAGATAACAAGCACGTCGAGATATTTTGAAACAGATTGTTATAAAATTTGCTCTCTAGGAGCTTTAGGAGTAATAAAATCTACCAAAATGTGATTACAAGTTCCAATATCAAGATTAGATCTTGCTTCTTCTACTAACGACAAGTGCATTAGTATTTGTTTTTTATAGAGTATGTGCAAAGCTGGTGGCAAATATGAAAATTTAAACAAAAAATAAAAGCGACTTCAAAAAGTCTACTCTAAAAAAATTTACCAGAACGTGTTTGATTAGAGTTAGGTCACCTACCTAACCTACCTAGTCTTAACCTACCAATATTTCAATCACAACATTTTCTATTAATTTTTTAAGAATTCCTTGGTATATCGTATATCCAAAGTCCGATACTAATTAAATTAATATGGATTCCCGTAAAAATAATTCATAATTTGTATGATTACTACCTTCTGGCCACGACTTCGTCTGCGTGGAATAGTTAGTTTGGAGTAATGCTAACACGCAGCGGAAGCTCTCAAAAGGAAAAATATCCCGATTTTGAAACATTCTTCATTTCGCTCCGCTCCTATTGGTCTTAGCGTGATGATGTATAAGCCATAGCCATCCTCGATGAATAAGCTATCTATCACTGAAATAATTTCAATAGGACCAGTAGTTCTTGAGATTAGCGCGTTCTACCAAACAAACAAACCCTCCAGCTTTATAATATTAGTATAGGAGATCTGTTAAATAATCGAATTAAGAACCTCCCCCGTTTTCAAGTGTGTCAAAAATATTCTTAAATTTATTATTTTTGGGAATATGGTTAGGTTAGGTTTTATTGGAATTTCAAATAAATAAATCTGTACGTTACAAAAAAATAATTTATTCACTATAAACATCTCACTAATTTAAATTTTAACTACCGCTTTACCCTTATTTCACCCAGCTAACATACCAACAAACGCTTTGTAAATATTCTCAAACCCTTCGTTGATATGCTAATTAGCTTTTATTTTACCACTCAGAATCCAACTGACGAGATTTGCAAACGCTATTGGCCATTCATCTGCCCATTTCCTTACTATGAAGCCTTCTTCATGAGGTTGCTTGGATACCAACCCTGGTTGCAAAATAGTTGATTTCGGCTGTTTCTTTAAGTCTCTCGTTATACTGACGCTGGTGCAACGTTACTAAGTCATATTTTTCGAGCTTGGGAGGGATCGCAGGATGCAATTGGTGTGTTTTGTGATCTGTCTAAGGCTTTTGACTGCGTTGACCATAGTACCCTTATTTTGAAATTAAAACACTATGGTGTTTGTGGAGCTTCTCTCGACCTTCTAGTGTCCTATTTAGAAGATCGTTGTCACAAAGTTAGTGTAGACGGGGTTACGTCAGCTGGATCACTGACTCAAATTGGCGTCCCACAGGGTTCTATTTTAGGGCCATTTTTGTTCTTAGTATATATAAATGATCTACCGCTAGTGGTTGATAACTGTGCTGACATGGTTCTTTTCGCGGACGACACTTCAATTATATTTAAGGTAAAAAGAATAGATTCAGAGCTTAGTTATCTAAATAATACTTTAAATAAAATTTCCGACTGGTTTGCGTTAAATAATCTATTGCTTAATGCCAACAAAACAAAATGTATAAGATTTACCTTGCCTAATGTTCGGTTTACTAATAGTAGAATCGAGATCGATGGGAATCTAGTAGGCTTAGTTGACGATACTGTGTTCTTGGGTATTACACTTGATTCAAAGTTACAATGGGGTCCTCACGTAAAAAAATTGGCGGGAAGACTAAGTTCTGCTGCATTCGCAGTTAGAAAGATTCGCCAGCTAACAGATATTGCCACTGCTAGGGTTGTCTACTTCGCTTACTTCCACAGCTTAATGTCTTATGGTATTTTGTTGTGGGGGACAGCAGCTGAGGTGGACACCATATTCCTATTACAAAAACGAGCAGTTCGAGCAATTTATAATATGAGGCCTCGCGAATCATTAAAGACTAAGTTTCAGGAATTCGGTATCTTAACTCTGCCCTCCCAATATATTCTAGATAATTTAATGTATGTCCGCAAAAATTCAGATATGTTGGATCTAGTAAAAGACCAGCATAATTTAAATACTAGAAACAGCAACAAATTGGTCATTCCATGCTTCAGGCTCACTAAATCCAAAAACAGTTTTTTAGGTAATAGTGTTAAGTTTTATAATAAAGTCCCAAAACACATTACCGATTTGCCTGATAGTGAGTTCAAGAACCATGTCAAGCGGGTTTTAATATCTAAAGGCTATTATAGGGTGGATCAATACGTGAACGATTGTGACGTCTGGAAATGACGCCCCTCTCTGTGCATCCATTAATAACGAATGTGAATATTTATATTACTATAGAAATATATGACATGAAAAAATAAACCAGATCGAGTTTCTTGCCGGTTCTTCTCGATGACTGGGCTGTTTTCCGAACCGGTAGTAGCTTTGACGTTCATAAGCGCCTTCTCAGGGCCTAAATTGAATAAAGGATATTTTGATTTGATTTGATTTGACACGCTAATGCTACCACAAACGGAAATTCTTCCGTATAGATTCATATTGTGTGTTATCGTGCTGCTTATTTCTCCACCAACGTTGTCGAAGTAGCAGTCTACACCTTTGTGTGCGGCTTCTTTCAAAGCTGCAGCGATATCTAGAGTCTTATAGTTGAAGGCATGGTCGAATCCTAGCTTTTCCTTCATCCATTGCTCTTTATCGTCAGAATTAACGAAGCCAATTACCTTACATCCTTAGACTTTTAGAACAAAACGTCTAGATTTTCTGCAAAATATACTATGTATATTAATACTAAACAACGTTCCAATGGGTATAGTAGTATTCGTCGTGTTTTGTTTTTCGTCCCTGAAAGGTACATACTATAGATCAGTGTAGTTGGCTGAGACCTTTAAAATTCGGTGTTTTTGTTGGATCCAAAGACATTCCTGTTGGTAATCAATACGTGTATTATATCGTCACCTAACGTTTGATTTTGGTCAGATATTGGGCAGTCTATATCATATATAATAAATAAATAAAATTATACGAGTTTTGCCGTTGTGTGCGCATCACGAAATATGAACTATATAATAAAGTCATAATTTAGTCTCTTATATTAGTAGAAAAAAATGCGGAATCGGAGCAATAGTACCAGAGATTATACTCTTCAAATAAACAAATTCTATCTGTTTATAGTGTATTATATTTATTATTGTATGTATACATTTTCATTCAAGCAATAACAATTCAAATATATATTATGAACATATCATACAACATTACAATTTCACTATAGCTTTGCCATAGTTTTCTCCCGACAACATTCCAATAAAGGCGTCATAGATCTTGTCAAAACCTTCAGTAATATGCTCATTAGCCTTTAGTTTTCCCCTCTGGATCCAATCGACGAGTTCTGGAAAGGCTACCGGCCACTGTTCGTCCCAACGCCATATAAGAAAACCTTCGACTTTCAATTGCTTGAAAAGTATTGCCGGTTGCACGATTGTCGCCTTTGGAAGATTAGTTGGGTCGTCATTATATGCGCTGATGCTACCGCACAGAGAAACTCTTCCGAAAGTATTCATCTGGCTCATGATCAATGTACTGATATCACCTCCAACGTTATCGAAATAGCAGTCCACGCCTTTGGGTGCGGCTTCCTTGAGAGCTGCCGTTACGTCCACCTTCTTATAATTGAAAGCCTTGTCGAAACCAAGGTCCTGTTCAAGCCATCGTACTTTATCGTCAGACCCAGTGAAACCAATAACTCTGCAACCTTTGATTTTTGCAATCTGTCCTACGAGAGAACCCACAGCACCTGCGGCACCGGTAACAACCACTGTCTCATCAGATTTGGGCTTACAAATTTCAAGAAATCCGAAATAAGCAGTAGCCCCTATCATACCTACGGCACCGATTCCCATTGACGTCGGCAGTCCTTGTAAATCTGGTAACTTGTACACATTTCGTTGTAGGATATCAGGTTCTCTTGGATTTATGATAGTGTAGTCTTGCTACCCTTTATGTGTGACAATTCGAGTACCGATCGGATATTCGGCATCTTTAGATTCCTCTACAATTCCAACTTGATAGCCGAATTGATCATAAGGCGGTTTAATGTTCCTGTTATAAGCGCGTAGATACGGGTCTACACTGATCCATTCTGTTTTTATAAGTATTTCTCCATCCTGAAGTGGCGGTAGTTCGTATTCCACTATTTCGAAGTCATCTCGCTTAGGATATCCATCGAAAAATTTTTTCACAACGTACTTGCGTGCTCTAACCATGACGTTCGCAGTTTAACTGCAAATAATAGATAAAAGGAATAATGATAATGAAAACCGTAGACACCAAATGTCTACATACGAAAATATCTGTGGTTTTATGATGTGTAAAATTTCGCGTCGATCGGGCGATCATAACCTTGATGCGATATTGCGTCGATTACATCACAACAAAAATGCTCTAAATCTAGTTAGAACTGTAAATCAAATTAATGGGGCCCAATACATTTTCGCCGGTGATTCTATACTGCGCATATCAAGAGTACGGGAAATGTTATTGTAAGAAAATATAGCACTCGAATATAAGTATGAGTGTAGAAAAACTGACCTTTTCCAACAAATAAAGGCATAAAATAATATACCAAAGGACGAACTTTGTTGTTCATATCAGAAAATCGTATTGTATTTTATTAAAACGTATTTTTTTTTAAGAATAGAAAAAAATATTATGTCAATGTGCAAGTGTATGAAAAATGTGAATAAAACTTATAAAATGTACAGCAACATAACAATTTTTCATGTGTTTGTATTGAAAACAGAATGCAACTCGATAAAAATATTATCGCAAGTAAATTGCTGACAAAAGTAATTATGCACAATCAATTTCTTTATTATTCTTTCAGTGATATCATAAAATCCACAACAACAATTTTCCTGATCTGCGTCTAATGTAGAAAAATGTATACAACAAAATTCAAACACCCCTTTAAAAAAATTAATAGATTTATATGTTTTTATGTAAAACTAGCTACTGCCCGCGACTTCGTCCGCGTGAAATAGTTCCTTTGGGCCACCGCTAACGCGGAAGCTGTCAAAAGAAAAAAATACATTTTTGAACATTCTTCATTTGTGCTCCACTTCTATTGTACTTAACATGATGTTATATAGCCTATGGCCTTCCTCGATGAATGAGCTATCTAACACTGTTTGTTTTAACAATATTTTTTAATGGGTCCAGTATTTCCTGAGTTTAGTGCGTTTAATCTACTAAACAAATATACCGTCCCGCTTTATAATATTGGTATAGATTACTGCCCTTCTCTCGTACTAACTCAAGCTGTCATTCAAATTAGAATAACTTTTGATAGAGTTGACCAATTTTAATAAAACAAAGACTAAATTACTTTTGAAGATATGCTTTATAATTTTATCTATTATATATTGTATGAACTCAATACTTTAGCAGTGATGCGTGTTCAAACATACACACAGACAGATTTTTTTTTAAATTATTGCAATGTATTTTATTACTTACTAGCTGTAGCCCGCGGATCCGCACGCGTTTTTTAAAAATATATTAAAGAAATGTAAAATTGTAAGTTTGTGTGTACATTACAGAAATACTTTTTCAAAAATATTTGTAACTACGACACGCAACCCATCTACTTTAACATGTAACGCGTAGATTAGATATGTGAATACTAATAGTATATAATGGGATGGGATTTATCATCACCAACATACCTGGAACTTTAACATACTATATAACACCCTCAGAGCTCACTAACACTAAATAAGAAAGTAATGAAAATATTAAGCTATACATTATGGAACAATATGTGTTAAATATTTTGTTATATAGACATATTATGCCCATATTGTCGATATAATTGTGTTATTCTTATACTTTGCTATAATCACTGAGTTATGTAGACGCAAACGCAGTAAATAAAACAAAATGGTCGCCAAATTGACCGAAAAGATAATATAATTCAAATTACATACAAATATATGACTTTCAATTAGGTATATTTATTCTTGGAGTCCAGTACAGCGGACATCTCATGCGTTGGTTTACAGTAAACAACATATTTTTAATTAATTTCACGTGGACCAATTCACAGGTCATCACTACTACGAAGTCTTGGCTAACAAAATAAAATAGTCTAAGTTACTTCTTATATTGAGTTATCTGCCAATGAAAGTCCCGTGAAAATCAGTTCAGGCATTACGGATAATCCACTGCGGCCGAAGGAGAATAAAAAACCTAAATTACTATTTATGAGGTCTGCTATCTACCAGTGAACACCCCGTGAAAATCTGTCCAGTCGCGAACAAATAAAATAGAATATATCAACCGCTATCATTTCGGCTATCTGCCAGTAAAATTCCCTTTAAAATGGGTCCAGCCGTATTGGACATTACCCGGAACAAACAAACAAACAGAGAAAAAATAATAATTTAAAACACCGACGGGATATAAAAGATTTTTTTTTGTTATTTGTAGCCAAATCCATTCACCAAAAATTTGTTATTTTAATTTTACATTTACACACTTTATTTTTATAATACCTAATAGATTTCAAATAAAAAACTGGAAACAAAACAAACGTAGAATTAACATTTTGAACAGAAACACAAAATAAACTTTAAAAATGTTTGCGATAACAAGTTACCACGTTACCGTGACAACGTATATAATACTAACGTTAACACGCAGCTAAAAGGAAAAAAAACAGCCCGATTTTGAGACATTCTTCATTGGAGCTCCGCTTTTATTGGTGTTAGCGTGATGATATATCCTATAGCCTTCCTCGATAAATGAGCTATCTAACACGGAAATAATTTTTCAAATAGAACCTGTAGTTCCTGAGATCATCGCGTTCAACCAAACAAACAAACTCTTCAGCTTTATATATTAGTATAGATTCCTAGACACCTGCAACAATTTTTTTCACGAAAATCGAAAAAGTACAAACACTTTAGATATACATTCTTATTATGTGTTTCGTTGAAAGTATAACTTCAAGGGACATTCTACAAAACAGACTAAATCAATGAAATCTCATATTAATAATGTCAAAAATATAATGAATAATCGAATTTTTATTTCACATTATGAAGTTGTACTACTATTAAGAACTGTTAAAATATCCAGCACTGAATACTTTAACTTAAAAGAGATTTTCAGAAAACATTGTGTATCCCAGACTCTCGTGTACTTATCTACAACTCATAAAATGTCTAGAAGTAGTGCAAATTCTTCTCTATTTGCGAATCATATCATATATTCGGATTAATATAATCTCCATCACACTCTGTGAAACAATGTTAGCTAAACTTATATGATAATGGAAAAATACCTTAATTTGGAATCTATGTATCAAACAATAATAACGTATAGTTTTTCTTTAGTGCATCGAATAAAACATCGAGGTCTTTTTAAAGTGGACATATTGTATGCAGTTGTCTAGATCAGGGGTTTCTAAACTTTAAACGTAATGGAACGCTAATGAAATACCTTTTATTTTATGGAACCACATATCAAGTGATTACAAATCAACACTGAAATTTACATAGGAACTTTTTTTAAAGAAATGCGTAATATAAGTGAAACACATTATTCTTAACCTAAAAGTTTTAATGCGAAGATTGAAATGGTTTTTCTGTTTTATGAATAATTGTTTTATAGTTCGGTATTATGTCTCACAAATGAATGCGTATATTTGGGGTAGTATCTATTCTTGTCCTGTATTTTGGCTTAAAAGCCTGTTTCACTGTTGATACGTTGTCGCGAACGGGAGCAATGTTAAGATAGTTAATACTAAATAATTTTGGCGGAACCCTGATGGTTATTCTACGGAACCAAGTTTAGGAATGCCTGGCCTAGATGTCTACGGATAGCCACACCCAAAAATATTGCTAGTATTTGTACGTTACCATCGTCTAACACGTCATAAATATAAATATTGTGTGAAATGTAATTAATCAAAACATGTGATCACACGACTACCCTGCCTAGACCACAATTTGTAAATTCGGCACTTTGTTTACTTATAGTAGTCTGTCCGATAACTTATTAAATGGTCGCGTTCATGGGTATGTATCATTGCGACACGATTTCTATTTTAACAATAAAACTATGATGTAATATCATTACGTATTATAAAACAAAGTCCCCTACTACGTCTTGTCTGTTCGCGATAAACTCAAAAACTCAACTCAGTATATAAAGTGATTCATGTGGAAAGTGTAGGAATATAATTAGTCAAGGTTTCTTTTATTATCAGGGCAGGACAACGTCTGCCGGGCCCGCTAGTCATATATATTTATTTGTTCTATTTCTATATAAGTGAATTTTAACAATTAATAACGCTAAGCTCATATAATATTATATATATTTTGAAATATATATTTCATAAAATACAAGCATATAATTTTAGTTTTTTAAAACTGTAATTTACAATTTGACAACAGCTTTCCCATAGTTGTCTCCCGCCAACATTCCAACAAAGGCATCATAGATCTTGTCAAAACCTTCAGTAATATGCTCATTAGCCTTTAGCTTTCCACTCTGGATCCAATCGGTGAGTTCAGGAAAGGCTACCGGCCACTGTTCGTCCCAACGGCCTGCAAGAAAACCTTCGACTTTCAGTTGCTTAAAGAGCACTGCCGGTTGCACGATTGTCGCCTTTGGAAGATTAGTTGGGTCGTCATTATATGAACTTATACAGCCACACAATGAAACCCTACCAAAGGTATTCATCTGGCTCATAATCAATGTGCTGATCTCACCTCCAACATTGTCGAAGTAACAATCAACGCCCTTGGGTGCAGCTGTTTTAAGAGCCGCGATTATGTCAACAGTTTTGTAGTTAAAAGCCTTGTCGAAAGCAAGCTCCTGCTCCAGCCATCGTACTTTATCGTCAGACCCAGTGAAACCAATAACTCTGCAACCTTTGATTTTTGCAATCTGACCTACGAGAGAACCCACAGCACCTGCGGCTCCGGTAACAACCACTGTTTCACCAGATTTAGGCTTACAAATTTCAAGAAATCCGAAATATGCAGTAGCCCCTATCATACCAACGGCACCGATTCCTAGTGATGTCGGCAGTCCTTGTAAATCTGGTAACTTGTACATATTTCGTTCTAGGATATCAGGTTCCCTTGGATTTACGATAGTGTAGTCTTGCCACCCTTTGTATGTGACGATTCGAGTGCCGATCGGGTACTCGGCAACTTTAGATTCCTCTACAATACCAACTTGATAGCCAAACTGATCATATGGCAGTTTAGTGTTCCAGTTATAAACGCGTGTATACGGGTCTACGCTGATCCATTCTGCTTTTATAAGTATTTCTCCATCCTGAAGTGGCGGTAGTTCGTATTCCACTATTTCGAAGTCATCTCGCTTAGGATATCCATCGAAATATTTTTTCACAACGTACTTGCGTGCTTTAACCATAATGTCCGCAGTTGAACTGAAAATAATAGATAAGACGAATAATGATAACCGTAGATATGATACATACGAAAATATCTAGGATCTATAGTGGTAATCGTAATATATAAAGTTGTGCGTCGATCAGGCGCCCCCCAAACTCGGGGCATTAATTTCTTATACCTTAATCCATCTTACATTATATATTTAAGATAAAACGCGTCGATTACATCAGAACAATAAAGCTCTAAATCAAAATAGAACTACTTAATGGACAAATTGATTTTTATTGCCGAATCCACACTGCGCGTATCAAGGATTCGGGAAATGTAATTGTAAGGCAACATAGTACTTGAATAGAAGTTAGTGTGTAGAAAAATGACCTTTCCCAACAAGTAAAGGCTTAAAATCGTATACAAAGGAAGAACTTCTTGTTCATATCCAGTATGTAAGAAAACCGTAAGTATTGTATTTTATTAAGTTTTGTATTAAGAATTTTTTTTATGTCAAGGTGCAATTGGATAAAATATTTACATAAACCTTATAAAATTTACAGTAACATAACAATTTTTCATGTGTTTCTATTGAAAACAGAATGCAACGTGATAAAAATATTATCGCATATAAATAGCTGACAAAAGTAATTATGCACAATCAATTTTCAATGTTATATTTATCTGATAAGATATATACTTAATCAGACTATTCTTTCTATGATATCATAAAATTCACAACATATAATTATTCTGATCTTCGTCCAATGTAACAAATAGATATGACGAAATTCAAACACCCCTTTAAAAAAGGGAAAGATTTTTTATGTAGAATTATATGTTTCGCTGAATGTATAACTTCAAAGGACATTCTACAAAACAGACTAAATCAATGGAATCTCAAGTTAATAATGTCTAATATAGTGAATGATCGAATTTTTCTTCCACATTATGGAGTTACATTACTATGTCAGAACTGTTAAAATATCCAACACTAAATCAAATCAAAAATACTTTATTCAGTTCAGGCCCTAATAAGACACTTATGAACGTCAAAACTACCACCGGTTCGGAAAACAACCCAGCCATAGAGAAGAATCGGCAAGAAACTCGACCGGGTACATCTTTTTAACATATATATTTCCAATACATCGTACAATCGTTTTTAGTGGATGCATAGAGAGGAGTCAATTCCAGACATTACCATCATTCACATATTGATCCACTAGCCTATATAATAGGCTTTTGACACCAAAATCTGCTTGAGATGGCGCTTAAACTTACAATCCGGCCAATCGGTAACATGCTTTGGGACTTTATTGTAAAACCTAACACTATTACCTAAAAAAACTATTACTGGTCCTGCTAAGTCTGAAACATGGGACGACTAGTTTGTTACAGTTTTTAGTGCTTAGAGTATGCCGGTCTTTTACTAAAGTTTTGCCGTACATACGTTATATTATCAAGAATGTATTTGGAGGGTAGAGTTAAGATACCGAATTCCCGGAACTTCGTTTTTAATGATTCGCGAGGTCCCATATTATATATTGCTCGAACTACCTGTTTTTATAATAAAAAATATGGTGTCTATCTCAGCAGCCGTCCCTCACAGCAGAATACTGGATACTTCACAAAGACTTTAAAAAAATATTTTGTATCCCGCCCGGACTCTAGTGTACATATCTACAAAATTTCTAGCACTAGTGTAAATACTGATGTACCTACAAATCATATCATAAATTCGCATTAATATTACCTCCTTCACTCTCTGTGAAGTAATGTTATATATATATTAATGATAATGAAAAAATACTTTTATTTTGATTCGATGTATCAAACAACAATAACGTATAGTGCGTCGAATAAAACTTCGAGTTTTTATAAAAGTGGAACACGCCTATATACAATAGTCTAGATGTCTACGGGTAGCTACATCCAAGTACCAGATCCTTTGCTAGTATTTGTACGTTACCATCATCTAAACCGTCGTAAACATAAACATTGTGGAACTAAATAAAACAATATACATAAATGTTGATAATAAGTCTACATAACCTAGACCTCAATTTGTATATTCGGCACTTTGTTTGCTTTAGCAGTCTGGCCGATAACTCATTATATGATTGCTTTCAAGGTCATGTGTCATTGCGACACGGTATCTATTTAATAATAATACTAATGATATCACACATATATATTTATTTGTCCTATTCATATAGAAGTGAATATTATCAATTAATAAAGCTACACATATATAATATTATATTTATTTTGAAATATATGTTTTATAAGGTGCATACATATCATTTTAGTTTTTTAAAACTAATTTACAATTTCACTACAGCTTTGCCATAGTTTTCTCCTGCCAACATTCCAACAAAGGCATCATAAATGTTGTCAAAACCTTCAGTAATGTGCTCATTAGCCTTTAGCTTTCCACTCTTGATCCAATCGATAAGTTCACCAAAGGCTGTCGCCCATTGTTCTCCCCAACGCCATACAATAAAACCTTCAACTTTGAGTTGTTTGAAAAGTATTGCCGGTTGCACGATTGTCACCTTTGGAAGATTAGTTGGGTCCTCACTGTAAGAGCTTATGCTGCCGCACAGAGAAACCCTTCCGAATGTATTCATCTGGCTCATAATCAATGTGCTGATCTCACCTCCAACGTTGTCGAAATAGCAGTCCACGCCTTTAGGTGCAGCTTCCTTAAGAGCTGAGGTTACGTCCACCGTCTTATAATTGAAAGCCTTATCGAAACCAAGCTCCTGTTCTAGCCATCGCACTTTATCATCAGACCCAGTGAAACCAATAACTCTGCAACCTTTGATTTTTGCAATCTGTCCTACAAGAGAACCCACAGCGCCTGCAGCACCAGTAACGACCACCGTCTCGCCAGGTTTAGGCTTGCAGATTTCAAGGAATCCAAAGTAAGCGGTGGCCCCAGGCATGCCCACGGCACCGACTCCCAATGAATTCGGCAAACCTTTTAAGTCGGGTAATTTGTATATCTTTTGTCCCGGAATTCCAGGCTCTTTCGTATTTACGACGGTGTAATCTTGCCATCCTTTGTGTGTGACGACTCGAGTACCTACCGGATAATCGGCGTCTTTAGATTCCTCGATAATTCCGACTTGATAGCTGAATTGATCATAAGGCAGTTTGTTGTTCCTGTTATAAGCGCGTTGATACGGGTCTACACTGATCCATTCCACTTTGATAAGAACCTCACCATCTTGAAGTGGCGGTACGTCGTATTCTACTATTTCGAAGTCATCTCTCTTAGGAGTTCCATCGAAATATTTTTTCACAACGTATTTACGTGCTTTCACCATGGCTTCCGCGATTGTACTGTACGGTAGATCATAGACGCGACGCGCGTTGTCGGATAAGATACATAAAATCCGCCAATTTTTGATAGTCATTATATTATGTTAAGGTTCGCGTCGCCCAGGGGCATTCCGAAACTCTTCGACATTATATCATATTTTGCGTATTTATTTATATATCTATTTAAATACATATATTTAAAAGAAACTATATCGATTAGATCGGAGCAAAATAGTCTGAATTGGAACGGTGTATTTGCACTAATTAAGTTGCGTTTATTTTTGCGGCCGTTTGTACATCGTATGCATTAAGTATTAATGAATTGTAAGACTACCCCTACTATAATACAATTTGCAGTATTTATTTTCGACTAGTTATGTTATTATAATATGCTTGTATTGTTACTAACAATCTTCAGAGACTAAAAATTTTGTGCAAAATTAGGTGAGATTCATCAACATTTAGAAGTACCACTATATACAATTCTTATACCCTAATAAATTATGTAAATCTTACGGGACTCATATAAAAATACATGCGAGTTTTAATCGTGTGCGCGTGTGGCGTGATTTTTTAGTAGTAATTATTTTGGACTTGTAGTTTGATTAAAATAAGAGTGTATTATAATTTTCATGTTTTTTACAGTTAAAGTATTATTAATAATTGCCAGATTATTCCGTTTTTGTCATTTAAAATTGTCGATATCGGTGAAGACTAAGTAACATTTTAACCGTTTGAAAAATTAAAAAGCAGTATTGGTCATTTTTGTATTCGATCTTCATCAAAATACCGAATAGTTTCCGTGTTCAACTAGTAAAAAAATCAGATGAAAATGCAGTAATTGCTTCTTATAATAATTTTAACTATATGAAATCTAAAAGTATTATTGATAATTTTTGTAACCCATGAGTTTAGGTGTGATGTTTACTCCCTATGAAATCAAAAATATTTTGATGTGTTTATTTATTATGTATTTGATTACGAAATATAGAATTCGTAATACTACTTATTGGTCCTTTTTAAATCTATCAATTTCATAATAGGGTATACCATAGATAATATACTAATGTAGAAAGGGTATACTCACCTATGAGTAATTTGTACACTAGTACAAAATTTAAACGAAATGGGTAAAAAATATTTATAGATTTGTCTTTAAAAAAATTAAAGTACAGATAACTGATATTTTTAATGTCTTATATGGGTACCACGCAGCTGTACTGTATTTGAATGGGGGTGTAATTGTTGGATTTTAATAAGCAATGTATATGTTAACTTTTTCTATCTTGTTGTTTCCGATGTTTTCCAACAATAAACACTTGTTCTTTCTTCTTATAATAATTACCTATAATATGTCAAAAAAAATTCACAGACAAATAGACAGATTTATTAATAACTATACTAATATTATAAAGAGGTAAAGTTTGTGAGTTTGTGACGTTGTGACGTTGTAGGGGTAATCTAAAGAAGTACTAAACCGATTGTGAAAATTCTTTTACGAATAGAAAGTCACAATATTTGTGAATGTCATAGGCTACATATCATCAAGCTAAGACCAATAGGAGCGGAGCAACAATGAAGAATGTTTTAAAATCGGGGTTTTATTTCCTTTTGAGAGCTTCCGCTTCGTGTTAGCCCAAAATAACTATTTCACGCGTACGAAGACGTGGGCAGAAGCTATTAATTAATTATATTATTATTATAATATTATAAAGAGGTAAAGTTTGTGAGGTTGTAGGGGGTAATATCTGGGGAGTCGGAGAAAAAGTGGTCGAACGAAAACGTTTCTTACGAACGCTGCCTTAACGATGAGAGATATATGATTGAGTTCTAGAGAAAAGTTGTAGCTTGATAATGCCTATTACCGTCCAACGAAGTGGGCACGGATCAGCAAGTCGATAATATATTCACAACTCAGAAAATGTCTGGAAGTAGTGTAAATTTTGCTGTATTTGCGAATTATATATATTCGGATTAATATTATCTCCATCATTCTCTGTGAAATAATGGTAGCTATAAATTTATGATAATGAAAATTTGCATTTATTTTATGAATCGATGTATCAAACAACAATGACGTATAGTTTTGTTATAGTGCATCAAATAAAATATCGAGGTCTTCTTAAAGTTGACACTCTTGTATGCACTCATAATCAAAATCAAAATATCCTTTATTCAATTTAGGCCCTGAGATGGCGCTTATGAACGTCAAAGCTACTACCGCTTCGGAAAACAGCCCAGTCATTGAGAAGAACCGGCAAGAAACTCGATCTGGTTTATCTTTTCATGTTATATATTTTCACAGTAACATAAATATTTACATTCGTTATTAGTGTATGCACAGAGAGGGGCGTCCTTTCCAGACGTCACAATTGTTCACGTATTGAGCCACCCTATAATATATAGCCTTTAGATATTAAAACCAGCTTGATATGGTTCTTGAACTCACTAGATATCTACGAGTAGCCTTACCCAAGAACTCGATCCTTTGGTAGTATTTAATAATATTAAATATTTAATAGTAACTTTAATCATAGAAAAAGCATGGTCTCATAGAAGCCCTCATCCATATTGACAAAAAACTGAAAAAATTTTCACATGCATCTCTTGAAGAGAATTTTTTCCAGCAAAATTGTTCATCATGGGCGGGAGTGGTAATCTCTTGGTGCCAAGTCCGCACTATAAGGTAGATACAAAGTTGCCAACCAAGCTCCCGGAGCTTCTGACGAGTTATTATCGATGTGATTGGACTGGTATTGTCCTCATGGCACACATTCCTCTCCTATTGGCAGAAGTTGGCCGCTTCTGGGCGATTGCTTCCTTCGGACGGTCTAATTGTTGACAGTACAGTTTCGAGTAAAGGGTTTTTCCGTAGTGAGGCAGCTCATAATAGATAATTCCCTGGCACTCCCACCAATCACACATTAAAACCTTCTTGGCCGTCCATCCTGGTTTGGCCACTGTTTCACAGACGCGATCTGTGTTTGCAGATAAGATATATAACATCCGTTAATTTTGGATATAATACTATGTTAAGGTTCGCGTCGACATTATATCATATTCGTGTATCATTACATAGTATAAAACATAGTCCCCTACCACGTCTGTCTGTCTGTCTGTTTGCGATAAGCTCAAAAACTATTGAACGGATTTTCATGCGGTTTTCACCAGTAGATAAAGTAATTCACGAGGAAGGTTTTGGTATATAATTTGTCAAGGATTTTTTTTTTATAATCAGGGCGTTACAACGTCTGCCGGATCCGCTGGTTTATTTATATATCTACTTATTTTTATAATTTATATAAATTAAAAAACAAACTATGTCGATTAGATCGGAGCAAAATACTTTAAATTGGAATGTCACATATATACTAATTATAGTCCGCGTCAAATTTTTTAACCGCTCTGAAGTAGATGCGCAGAACACAAATTTAGGTACCAGCGGGATTTTTTTTTTCGAACTGTTGTTATGTTATTATCCTAGCAAGGTTTTAACAGCTTCACCGGACTACTAAGGCGAGCACTTAAGGCACTCAGCCGATTTTATTTGACAACTAGCTCAAGGGTGCACGGCACACCTCGGCTTGTGCTGTTGCCTGATACATGCAATTCACGACCTATCTGAGCTAATCTAAGCTAAGCTAAATATTCATACATTGAGTTGTTGAAACATATGTGTGTACCAGGCATACATAACTCAGCAACTCTTATATATATTTCGTATCGGATAATTTTCTAAACTATTTCAGTTTGATAAGGGAAAAAATAAAACCCTTCCACTTGCATGTGTAAGCGTGTATGCGTGCACGTGTGTGGAGGTGATATGTGTAATGTTGTCGCAGTGATGTAAGATTTTGTGTCACTGTATCGCGCGAGCATCTTGAGCCGCTGCCGAGGGGGGCCTAATCTGGTGTACGGGAGCGATATTGACACCCAGACCACGGCGGCGAGATATGTCGTTACGCGGGCGTGGGTGTGAACATGCTCTGTTGGGAGAGACAGGCTGGTACAGATCGTTCACTGCCGTTATTTCGGGAGGATCGGTAAAAATATGCCGCGGACGTCTTTTATAATGTACAGCGTTCGGTACGTGTTCGTATTTTGCGGCGGATACCACTAACGAACTGGGATGATTCACAGCTTTTTCAAAGTAACTTATTGTAATTGATTTTACGTACGCCCAGATAGAAGGCATCTCTAGGTCCCTGGAATGGAGCCCTGGGGTACACCTTAGCGTACCGGGTGCGCTGGGACATTTCACCATCCACTCTAAAGCGGAAAGTCCTATCGTTGAGATAATCGCGGATTATATGAACTAACCTATCAGGTACGTGAGACTGAAATAGTTTATGGACGAGCCCTTCGTGCCAAACCTTATCGAAGGCAACATCGAAAAAAACTGCTATTGTGCGTTTCGGTATAATTATTTCCGGTTTTGAAATGCGATCGGGTTTATCGTTGAACGTAGCGAGAATGTACTCCGTGAGGCGGTGTACTTGGTTCGTACAATAGAGTTCGGCGCGTAAACCAAACTTTTCAGGTGGAAACGGATTTATTTCTGATATGGAGGTCTGGAGACGTTTCAGAAGGAGCCGCTCATATAATTTACCTAATGTATCTAGCAGACTAATCGGGCGATAGCTATCAGGTAGCGTAGCTTTTTTGCCGGGCTTGTGTATGCCTATCACTAAAGTAAGCTAAAGTAAGAGGGTATTTTAATTTTCAAGTTTTTAACTATTAGAGTATCATTAATAATTCTCAAATTATCATTTTTGGAATAGCATATACTACCCAGATATAAAAAATGCAATAAAAATTATTTTTTTAGTTAAATTTTGTTAGGATTTTTAATTTAATTTATTTTAATAAAATAAGACATTTTGTAAAAATTATTTATTTAATAGTAGTTTTTAGTATGGTAACTACAATGTAATCAAAAGCAACTGTAGCAACCGGGGAAATCTAAAATATACCGACAGTCGTTGCGACCATGCCAAGATTCTCAACAATTTGTTAAACACAAAGCGATCCTAAAACTTGACAAAGTGGCGTACTACTAGCATGAGTTTATGGCCATGTGTGGGGTTGGTGATCCAGTTGAGGAGTATTAATGCTCACCTTACCTCTTGGTTGCTGTATATACGCCTGGTGGTCCTGGAATGTGATTTGACTAACGCACCATTGTGGTTGATGTTAAGACTATGGTGATCGCGATCGAGTCAAACACAATTGCTATATCAATAATAACATTGGATGTCTTGCAATTTAAATAAAATGTTTGATATATTATTATTTTTTCTCGAACTGACTACGCTATTGACCTGGCAAGGTCGTAACAGCTTCACCGGACTACTAAGGCGAGCGCTTAAGGCAATCAGCCAATTTGATATAATGGATGTGTACTTATTTATAAATTTATAGAGAAGTATTATTTCGACACTGCTTAAGATCTCTAGCCATAAATATTAAAAAGATACTATTGTCTATGGTAGACTCTATAATACATATCCTGAGCAAACGTAAATAATTAATAATAGTTATTGCTAATTGTGTAGGAATATTAACTAAAACTATTTTATGTGTCGCGTCGTATTTTATAGTGAAACTTACAAAAAGTTTCGCCCTATAACTCTTTCTATAATTACATTCAAGATGACTACACTATTCATATTTTAAAGAAAAATACCAATGAAATTATCATTTAAACTTGGATTTCACTCACTAATAGAACTATATTTATCCTATTTCATTGTAAGCTAATATTCACAATTAATAATAGCCATAACGCATTACATATGTTATATTATATTTATTTTTTCAAAAATATGCTTTCATTGAAAAGCATACATAATTTATCTTGATTAAAACTGTTTATAATTTAACAATAGCTTTGCCATAGTTTTCTCCCGCCAACATTCCAATAAAAGCATCATAAATCTTGTCAAAACCTTCAGTAATATGCTCATTAGCCTTTAACTTTCCACTCTTGATCCAGTCGGTAAGTTCAGCAAAGTCTGTAGGCCACTGTTCTCTCCAACGCCACACGATAAAACCTTCAACTTTCAGTTGTTTGAATAGTATTGCCGGTTGCACGATTGTTACCTTTGGAAGATTAGTTGGGTCGTCATTATATGAACTTATGCAGCCACACAAAGAAACCCTTCCGAAGAGATTCATGTGATTCATAATCATAGTGCTGATCTCACCTCCAATGTTGTCGAAATAGCAATCCACGCCTTCGGGTGCGGCTTCCTTGAGAGCTGCGCCTACGTCCACCGTCTTATAATTGAAAGCCTTGTCAAAACCAAGCTCCTGTTCTAGCCATCGCACTTTGTCATTAGAACCAGCAAAACCAATAACTCTGCAACCCTTGATTTTGGCAATCTGCCCTACAAGAGAACCCACAGCGCCTGCAGCACCAGTGACGACCACCGTCTCGCCAGGTTTAGGCTTGCAAATTTTCAGAAATCCAAAGTAAGCGGTGGCTCCTGGCATACCAACGGCTCCGACTCCCAATGAAATCGGCAGACTTTGTAAATCGGGTAACTTGTAGTTCCTTTGTGCTGGATCGTCAAACTCTTTCGTATTTAAGATGCAGTAGTCTCGCCATCCTTTACGTGTGACAACTCGAGTGCCGACTGGATACTCGGCATCTTTGGAATCTTCAACGATTCCGACTTGATCACTGAACTGATCGTAGGGCAATTTGTAATTTCTGTTATAAGCGCGTTGGTACGGGTCTACACTGATCCATTCTGCTTTGATAAGTATCTCTCCATTTTGAAGGGATGGCAGTTCGTGTTCTTCTATTTCGAAGTCATCTCGCTTAGGAATTCCATCGAAATAGTTTTTCACAACGTACTTGCGTGCTTTTACCATGACGTCCGCTGTTGAACTGTGGATTGTAAACGAAACGTGTGACGACTGATAAGATACATATTAAAATATTCAAAAATTTGTCAAGTCATTATGCTATGGGCGTATACGTTACGGTCCTCGTTGACTACAAGCATCAAGAAGCACTGCGATGACACGTATTAATTTATGTACCATATAATAAATGGAACTGGAAATTAGTTGAGAATTAGAAACGATTCAAATCGAATTAAAAGGCCACACCGCGATGCGCCTTCTCGCACCGTACAGCATTGGTACAGGAGTAAAATTATGCAACCGGTTTTTTCGACGTACATCTAGTCTACGCAGAGCTTAAGACATGATAGAACGCTACTAATTAAAAAAAATATATATTACACTGGTTTATGTGAAATCGCTGTAATCAATTATATTTAAGTTTAATGGAAAAAACAATGTTCTCATTACGTAAAAACATAGACATATATCAACAAAGTTTAGGGACTTTAATGTTCAAGGGTATAAGTAATAATATATAGTATAATTAAAATATGTTGTTTTCAATGAAGCAAAAACATTTATGTCAACTATAGGATATAGTATTTCCAATAACAATTCCATATGTAGAATAATTGACGTAGGCACATAATACTTCGAGAAGTTAAATAAACAGAAAGAGTATAACAATTTAAATACAAGATAATGTTTATATCAACTAAATATCGAACATAATATATTGATAAAAGTAATTATCCTCAAGCGAATTCTTTAATTCATTTGAGTAAATATACCTAATAGTAATATAACATTGTAAAACGTGATAAGCTTCTTGTGATCATTATCTAAAGCTAAAAGAAAGTATAAAATGTAGGTTATACCTTTTTCAATAAATGTATATTTTGTCGTTAGATTCATCTTATTTTTGTGACATACTTAATAAAAGAGGAGGGAGAACAATACATTTTTTACATATCAATATTTAACTGAACGACTCGTTAATAAATATAGCTATAAGAGTTATCCGTTCTTATGAAATCTGTTTTTGTTTTCGTAGTAATGTAATAATGTAGTATGGGTATAGTATATAATATGGGTATAGTAAGTAATGGGTAATTTGTGAATTTGCAACTATTTAACCAGTCATGCTGTATACATTAATTACTATCATGTCACCTCATATAATATTCCGCTATCTTTTACGTAACAAAGTAATGATTATGTAGAACAAACAATGATTTTTAATTATGTTATCAAAAAATTACTTTATTAATATTGAAATTATATTTATTTTGATTTTCTAGCGATCGCCTCTAAGCGAGTACATGTTCTTACCATGGCTCGGAGCAACTCTTCGAGGTCTCTTCCTGCGACAAGCTCCAACCGCCGGAGCCCTGCTCTACACCATGGCGGTTATCAATGGAACAGTCAATTTGCTCTTTCTAACTGCTTTCTTCTTTCTATTTCGTTAGTTTATCCTTAATTCGTTTTTATTTTATTGATAACTCGAAGTAGAAATGGCATAAGAATGCGGTTAAGGAAATGTTATTAAGAATTTTGTGTTCTGAATCGAACTAGCGCCCATAGAGAGTAACAAAGCTGCGATTGAAGTGTAGGCGGTGTTATAATTCTATGGGTGCGCCAATAATTCCGTGGGACATTCGCCGTTTGTTCAACTTGAAACTAATTATCAACTACTATTTTAAATAAGCTACTGGTTTAATTGTAAGATGGATAACTTAAGTCCAATAATCGGATTCCTTCTTTGGAAACGTTACCCAAAATATATTAAGAGCGATCTATGTAAGGTTGATTTTATTACCTCAACAAAACTTCTTATGGATTTATGATTTATTTTAAATGAATCTTACTTTTTTATTTATTTCGAATTGCCACTTTTCGTATATACCATTTCAATATAATTTAATATTTTACATTTAGGTAATGGTAATAGGTAACTGTTGGAAGATTCACGATTTAGTGGTCTGCAATGGAGTTATAATATAAAGATTATAGCTAACGAACTAATAATATCATTTTTCAAAATATATTAGCTATATTGGTTTTAGCTTTTGACCACACTCTCATCTGTTGTTAAGTAACAACGATGTGGTCTATGGTGGTGAACATGTTAAACTTAAGGTTGGACCGCCTTACAAGTGCAGTTATCGGAACACATTTGTATGGGGTTACGTAAGCAGAGTTTTTGAAGTTACTCTTCTTTTGGCGCGTTAGGGAAAAATGATGAGAGTAAATTTTTACGATGCGCGCACACCGTCACGACATACCGACAACCTGAAGTTAGCTATAGTCAACATTTTGTTTCTTTGTATTTGTTGTTTGTATTTCTGTGTATTAAAACTTTCGATGTATTAAATATCTTTTTTCTACAAACGTAGAATATGGCGAATGATAAAATTTTTGAAAAGATTTTTATCTTGTTACACCAAAGAAGTATAATAGCATCTAACGCGTGTACATAAGTACACACACGCTTTTTTGTAATTTCGGACCGTCCCCTCCCGCTGGTCAGCATTACCCCCCCCCCCGCACTTACGTAAACATTTATACAAGTATTTTTAAATCTGTTCTGGTTAAATAAACAGATATTGCTGACGTAATCACTACCCAGACTCCGCCATCCCTTATGTCATCAAAAATAAGCAAATCAACGAGCCCTCACACCCCCATCAGTACTTACGTAATACTTAAATGACCCCTATGTGCGTGGCGACTAATTATTAACTTTCGGGTGGCTAGCAAGCCGAGCTTAAAAAAAGCCCTATCACCATGCAATTAGATGTATTATGGCTATATTCTTTTTTTTTTTTAACGTGGGGAAATCCCTTATGGATACGCCACCCTCCCGGGGGAGAGGGTGGGTTATGTCCGAGTCGCACGGACTAAAACCCCACGGTGTACCGACAGACCGTTTTGTGGAGGCGGCAAGGGATCGTTCGAGCTAATCAACCTTGTAGAGCCACCCCCACGGTCCGCCCGGCGGAAGGTGACCGCCGGGCTCCTACCTATAGAGGGACAGACCGGGCACACACCGGCTGCCCCCCCTCGTCCGCCGGACCCGTGCAATGAGGAGATGGGCCCCCCGGCCCATCCCCTCAGGTCCGGCTACGGTGGCAGGAGGAGTTGGGCGAAGCGCCTTCTCCTCCTGCCTGTCCTCCTTTGGCGGAGACGGCCACTTTGAGGGTCTGCCTCGCGGGCCCTCTCCGCCTCCTCCTTCTGCGAGATGACCTCCTCGCAGAAGGAGGCCATCGCTCGCCAAGCCTGTTCGCTGCCGAGCATGGCCGAAACCACGCTCGGCAGCGATAAGTCCGTTCCCACGGCCGCTGCCAGGATGCGGCGCTGCTCCCCCCACGCAGCACACATATTCTAATTTATGATAACACTAGCGGGCCCGACAGACGTCGTCCCGCCCTGATAATAAAAAAACCTTGACAAATTATATTCCTGAACCTTCCTCATGAATCACTTTATCTACTGGTGATAATCCGTTCATTAGTTTTTGAGTTTATCGCGCACAGACAGACAGACAGACGGAGTGACGTGGCAGAGTACTCTGTTTTATAATATGACGTAATGATTATGATAATATACTTTTTTGTTTCAATATTTTTGATGTTTTTTTTTTCGAACTGATTACGCTATTGACCTAACAAGGGCTTAACAGCTTCACCGGCCTCCAATATTTTTGATGTTTAGTACTTGTCGTTGGTAAAGAACTGTTTAAAGTTTTTTTATTGATGGCATTACAATTATTTAATTTTACCGTTCAATTTTGTAAATATTTACTTCCATACAAATATTGTTCTAAAAATTACAAACACAAGATTTTTTTTTGCCGAATTTGTTCGTTCGTTCTTAAATGATGCGCTTACATACATTCGGCAATTTATTTTTATTCAATAGATTGTAGTTGTCATTAAACTATTTTCACATTTTATATGTAAACCTTTCTTGAATCCATTACAGTGCTCGAAGCCCGTATGTGGTTGGAGGTAGCTAGGTTAGTGCGTTCACGCTGGGAGCGGAGAGACCACGTTAACGGTTCCCATGATGCCGAATATGAGATAGAAACCCTTTGGAGCAATGACGACGTACACAGCGTTGAAGTCAGAAATTATGTTTATTAAAAACTATTGTAGTCATAGAGAACAAAAATATTGGTTTGTGGTTCAATTCGTAGTTCACAGAAAAGTATTTACTGTACAGGAATTAATTAAATTCCCTACTGACGTAGTTACTCAATTCATTTATTTTAATATGTAAAATGCAATTGTGATATTGTTTATAATAATAAACGTACGTTTTCGATAAATTAAATTTAAAATAATCATTGTGAAAATTACACAAATTTTATATGTATATAAGTAGATATAATTTCGATTGTGAAAAGATACTTTGTTAATAGAATATAGTCAACTAGCGGGCCCGGCAGACGTTGTCCTGCCCTGATTATAAAAAAATCCTTGACAATTTATATACCAAAAATTCCTCATGAATCACTTTATCTACTGGTGAAAACCGCTTGAAAATCCGTTCAGTAGTTTTTGAATTTATCGCGAACAGACAACAGACAGACGCGGTAGGGGACTTTGTTTTATACTATGTAATGATGTTTGTGTAGTTTTAAATAATGAAAAATAATATAACAATGTATTTCGATTTATTAAAAACATGACAGTTATTATGTACTAGTATTTAATATTATTCTTATATCAAGTCCATAACTATATTTAGGAAATTGTTAAAAATATCGTAGACATATTGCGAGAGGCTTATTGATAAAAATATTTATTAAAATTGTAGTAAACGGTTGATTTCAATAAAGGTTCCTGATACTTTTCATTTATAGATTAAAAAATATATAATACTGAAATTGAAGACATAAAATACTAAGAATGAAATCATATGTTTCGTCATGTACATTTTTATACAAAATAGAAATGCAAATTGAATACTAAGCACCTACGAACTAGTTCAATACATTAAAAAAAAAATAGAAAGGGTGATAAACTATCCTTTAGACTTTAACTACGGCCTTTCCGTAATTTTCCCCGTCCAGCATTCCGACGAAGGCGTCAAACAACTTATCAAAGCCCTCTGTGACATGCTCTCTAACTTTTATTTTGCCCGACTTGATCCAGGTAGCCATGTCAATGAAAGCATTTGACCAATCAGGCCACCTCCACACTAGGAAACCTTCTATTTTCAATTGCTTAGAAACTAAACTCGGTTGCAAAATCGAGGCTTTGGGTAGTTTACTTGAATCTTCATTGTAAGAACTTATACTTCCGCAAACTGAAACCCTACCGAATAAATTCATTTGATTTATGATTATGCTGCTCAGTTCCCCACCGACATTATCAAAATAACAATCTACGCCTTTGGGTGCAGCTTTTTTTAGTTCTGTGAAAATGTCTGCGGTTTTGTAGTTTAAAGCCTTATCGAAACCCAGTTCTTGTTCTAGCCATTTCACTTTGTCATCGGAACCGACGAATCCGATCACTCTGCAACCTTTAAGTTTGGCTATTTGTCCAACTAGGGAACCTACTGCTCCGGCTGCGCCTGTTACTACAACCGTTTCACCCGCTTTGGGTTGGCAAAGGTTTAAAAAGCCAAAGTAAGCTGTCACTCCTGGCATACCAACAGCCCCGACTCCTAGCGATTCAGACAAACCTTGCAGATCCGGTAACTTGTAAATCTTTTCTTGTAGGGTCTTGTTAAGTAGTTCTCTCGGCTTGAAGACGTAGTAGTCACACCAACCCTTGTGAGATACAACTTTTGTTCCCACGGGGTATTCTGCATCTTTCGACTCTTCAACCACTCCAACTTGAAAGCTGAATTGATCGTATGGTAATTTTTGATGTGAATTATAAGCTCGGAGGTAAGGGTCGACGCTGATCCATTCTGCTTTCACTAGTACTTCATCGTCTTTTATCGGTGGTATTTCGTACGTTACCAATTCATAGTCTTCTCTCTTAGGTGGACCTTGGAAGTGGTTTTTTACCACGTATTTTCTTGCTCGTACCATTGTTTTAGTCAACGTCGATTTTCCTCAAAATATTGATGATATGACTTCGGCTTTATTCTGCAGCGATCTGAATATGAAATATAAAAAATCATTAATACATGAACATTTGCTTTACTTATATTTGATAGATCATAAATTATATATATAAAAGAAAGTCGGTGTAGTTCCACCATTTATAATTCAAGAACGGCTAAACCGATTTTTATGAGTATTAAGTTTTTTTCGAACTTTTTAACTACTTTACTGGACTACGATTTTAAATTTGCCACTGTATAACAGCAGAATGACTATAAAAATACCAGAAATATTCTTGAATACAATTTTTTTTAATACATCTTGTTAAGAAATGCATTTCTGATTATATCTCGAGAACGGCTTGACTGATTTTAATGAATTTTTTTGTTCGTGTAGCATTACCTCAATTTTTGTACTTCAATTAGCTTTAACATTCATTTCATCTTACTATAAATTAAAGTTAATTCAGCTTAAACACAACAATTATTGATTCCGAGTAATATAGGAGTGGTGTTTGTATGCATGAGGTATTCTATAAAAACCTGATAATTATCTATATACGTATACTACATACATATACGGACCCGGCAGACGCTGTACCGCCCTGACTATAAAAAAAAACCTTGACAAATTATATACTAAAACCTTCTCCATGAATCACTGTATCCACTGGTAAAAACTGCATGAAAATCCGTTCAGTAGTTTTCGAGTTTATCGCGATCAGACAGACAGACAGACACGGCGTGGGACTTTGTCTTATACTATGTAATGATTTATGCCACAGGATATTCTGCGATGTCTAATAGGAATGCTTTTTCTTTATATACATACTAGCCGACCCGTGCCCACTTCGTTGGGCGGTAATACGTAAGCGTGGAATGGTTATTTTGCGCCAAGACGCAGCGGAAGCTCTGAAACGGAAAAAAATACCCCGATTTTGCAACATTCTTCATTGCTGCTCCGCTCCTATGTGTCTTAGCGTGATGATATATAGCCTATAACCTTCCCTGATAAATGAGCTATATAACACTGAAAGAATTTGGACCAAATCGGACCAGTAGTTCCTGAGATTACCCCTTACAACGTCACAAACTCACAAACACACAAACTCTACCTCTTTATAATATTAGTATAGATACACATTTATATACATATAAATTATACATTGTTTTTGCGCATGCCTCTTTTTTGTGATCATTATGGTTGCTATAGTTACCTCGAATTATAGATAGATACGATTCGGACTCAAGGTGCTTTTTTTTAAATGTCACGATTTTTTTAGAATGTAGGGACACAGTGTAGACATGTAAGGCAGAGTGCAAGGTAAGCAAATATTATATGAGAGCGCGACATATGAACGGCGAACCCGCAAGCTAACAATTGCTCTTTCTTATTAAATAACCCAATGGTGAGGACCTTCAGTAGCCAGCGGGAGCAGTCACTCAATTGGAGTACAGATATACACTACACACACCTAAACGCATCTACTCCAAAAGAATAATGCGAACATAAGTTATTTTATTGAATGGGACAACATTATAATACACATAATATTTAATCTAATTTATAATACGTAAATATTAGCTACACGAGGCGTTTATTTCTGTTTTTTTTTTTTACCTTTGATGAGTTCGAATGACGTTGTGGTCTTAGATCGTAATATATTAAACTTGAGAAGAACCAGATCTCAAGTACTCCTGCCAAAATACACATTTAGATGATTACAGATTTCCAAGATAAGGGTGATAAGTAACCAAATAATATTAGAAAAATCCCTACCGCCATCTATCTTATGATTTCAGTACGATGATTTTTATCGCCGAAAGTACAGATACATTACAGGTTTTGTGCGTACATCAATCGACGCAAGCTGCAGCAACTTTGTAATATGCATGTCTGGTACTCCAAACAATTAAATAAAAGCAGGGTGTGTCTTAAAAACACACGATATAAATGAAACCTTTACATTACAAGGAAACAAATTAATTAAAAAAATACAATTATTAAGTTCTATATTACAAATTTACTACACGGACGAAGTCGCACGCTGTTTTTAGTTATTATTATGAAAGTCATCATAAAACTCAGTAATAATTTTTTCATTCCTTCGAAATAGTTATCTATAACTTAATCATACGATTATTACGTTTGTCGTGATAAGTTATGTTATCGTAATAAAAAAAAAGCATAGAATTACAAGGTTCATAAACAATGGTGTTTACCGTGAACTGGCATATCTATTATTTATCATATTCTGTTTTATGATATACAAAAACTTTTCGATGATTTATTTTTAGTTGTTAACCTTGAAAATACGTTTAAGGTATCAGTCTAGACGCAAGCATCGAATCGCATTTTAAGCCGTATATTCTAGAAAACTAATCTGTACTTACTTATAAAATGTAATATCTGTAATATTATAAAGCCGAAGAGTTCGTTTGCTTGAATGCGCTATGTCAGAACTACTGGTCCGATTTGAAAAAATATTTCAGTATCAGATAGCTCATTTATCGATAAAGGCTTATAGGCTATAACAATGAAGAATGTTTCAAAATAGCTTTTTTCTTTTAAGTGCTTTCGCTGTGTGTTAACGTTAGCCCAAAGTAACAATTTCACTAACTATAAATGAGTTGTTACATTTCAAAATGACCTAAATCCAATTTTTGTCGCTCCTAATATTCTAAAATATGAATATCATAAAAATAAAACTAAAATATTTATGAACGGAAAACTACATTCTCGGTGTATAAAAACTGGAAATCTTAAAGAAATTTAATGGGATATGAACGATTAAAATTGGATTTAGCTCATTTTGCTCATTATTAAGCTTATTTTGAGTCGTTAGACCCAAATATCGAAGATAAAAAAAAATAGATCTAAATAATTTTGACACATATGACGTCACTTTAATACATTGCAGCCGGTACGGGTGTCTAGTTATATTCAAAAATTAAAACGATTACCGGTTTCTATTCAAATAAACGTGCATTTATGAAAAGACGGTCAAGGCCTAAGTTGTTATGAAAAAATACCGAATGAAAATGAATTTAATAAAGGTTATCACATAAAATTATAGTTATATATTAATAGCATTAAACTTTATCCATTCTATTACATATTAAGGAAGTGTTACATAATTTATTATTTTCCTTTGCAACTAAACCTATTTTTATCATTAATTTAGTAAAATAAAATGCTACTTACCGATAAAAATAAACAACTTTACGATAAGATTTTTACAATCAAATACGATAAACAGGTTCGTCGCACGTCCGCCCCAATCAACCGGCTCAACAGACTGATTACTAGAAACTAGGGAATAAGAACTTTGGGTAAAGGATTTATAGGTTAGTTTACGGTTTTACGCGTTCAGTAGTTTGACTGGTGTACGTATAAAGTATACGACAACAAGCAGCATAATTATATGAACGAATGCTATAATATTATATAGCATGACTTGCATTTTTGAATTACATGCAGACGGTTCTCGAATTGTTTGTGTTTTCATCATTTTTTTTTACGTATGGGTTCTGATATGACGTAATCTAATAAGTGTGTTATTAATGTGTGTCATGTTGTTACTAATGTCGACTAACCTGTATTTTGTAGTCGTTCGGTGTACGTTAAATTAGTTGCATTGGAGGCATGTTTATAACAGTGTATCGAAACACTGATAATATCAATAGAACGAGCAGACAGACAGACACGGTAGGGTACTTTATTTTATACTATGTAATGATAGTGGATGTTATTTCGCACTTTCGTCTGAGACAGACAGACAGACGGGGTAGGGGCCCTTATTTTATATACTATGTAATGATAGTGGATGTTATTTCGCACTTTCGTCTGAGACAGACAGACAGACGGGGTAGGGGCCCTTATTTTATATACTATGTAATGTTTGCAACTAAACCTATTTTTATCATTAATTTAGTAAAATAAAACGCTACTTACCGATAAAAATAAACAACTTTACGATAAGATTTTTACAATCAAATACGATAAACAGGTTCGTCGCACGTCCGCCTCAAACAACCGGCTCAACAGACTGATTACTAGAAACTAGGGAATAAGAACTTTGGGTAAAGGATTTATAGGTTAGTTTACGGTTTTACGCGTTCAGTAGTTTGACTGGTGTACGTATAAAGTATACGACAACAAGCAGCATAATTATATGAACGAATGCTATAATATTATATAGCATGACTTGCATTTTTGAATTACATGCAGACGGTTCTCGAATTGTTTGTGTTTTCATCATTTTTTTTTACGTATGGGTTCTGATATGACGTAATCTAATAAGTGTGTTATTAATGTGTGTCATGTTGTTACTAATGTCGACTAACCTGTATTTTGTAGTCGTTCGGTGTACGTTAAATTAGTTGCATTGGAGGCATGTTTATAACAGTGTATCGAAACACTGATAATATCAATAGAACATTGTCGATATGTTCAATGTAACATAGTAATTTTAGTAGGGGACAGCTCTGATATAAAAAAAAATGATTTGTATAAGACATCAGAAAAACTGTTACATTTGAATGTGAGAAGCATAATGTTATGTGCCTTCCCATATTCAATTTCCCTATCAGAAAAAAAAAACAATAGTATTCATATATTAAATACATTAGTGTATAATTTGACATGGCGTCATAGTGACAAATTTATATTTTTTGACATTAATAAATTTATTAATAACTATACAATAACGCAGGATAGTATGTATCTTCCCAAGAAGTATAAACGTGACATAGCTACATTGATAGCTTATAATATAAATAGGTTAAGTGACTCAGCGGTATCATCTAGTTCACCTAATGATACTGTGATTAAATTTTTAAACTAGTAGATAAGACAAAGGAGAAGTGTAATATCACTTTGTATCACCAAAATATTAATCGCTTCTCCGGCAAAATATTAGATATAGAATTATTATTAAATAGAGAGAGACTGGATATCTTATGTTTTACGGAAACATGGCTTAAACCTAATAAAATGATATTTAATGTACCCCATTTCTCGGTTGCCAGTGTATTTAATAGAACAATCACTATCGGTGGTGGTTGTATTATATTATTCAAAAATAATTTAAAATATAAAGAGAGGAAAGATATATGCAGTCTCTCCATAGATCGTATTTGTGAAGTGGCTTGTGCAGAGATGGATAAATTAATTATTCTTTGTGTTTATAGACCTCCATCTTCAAATATTCACCAATTCTTACAAAAAATGGAGGAAATTCTTATAAAAATATTTAATAGTAATAAGCAAGTTTTAATCTGTGGTGACTTCAATATAGACATTTTAAGTACGTCGCCAGAGGTCACTATGTTCACATCATTATTTAGGTCGTTCAACCTGCATCCTGTTTTTAATGAGCCAACCCGATGTACATCTCAAACTGCATCTTGTATTGATAATGTTTTTACTGACTTCAAGACCATTGGCGGTAGTATTGTTACTGGGATACGGTCTGACCACAAAGGGCTCCTTGTTAAAATAAATTGTGAAAAACCTAGCAGTAACTGTAAGAAAACAACTAGGCTTATATCCAAAAATAGATTAGGTCTTTTAAATCATAATATTGCACAAAAGTTATCTTTCAAGACTTTTATTAATAAAGATCCAGAAAGTGATTATGACAGCTTATTTAATATCATAAGCACTGAATTTAGTAAACATTGCCCAAGAAAAGTTATTAGTGTAAAGAAAGTAAAAAAATTTAGTGAATGGGCAACTACAGGTATTAAAATAAGTAGAGATCGTTTGTATGATCTATATTATAAGAAATCACTAACAAATAGTGAATCATTTCATGCCTACGTTAGGAATTATTCTAAAGTTTTTAAACGTGTTTGTGTAGCTGCCAAAGCAAAATTTTTAGGAAATAAAATTCTCGAGTCTAGAAATAAGACCAAGACTGTCTGGCATATAATAAATAAAGAATTAGGAAAAAATAAAATAAATGATAACGCATTTAATCTAAGTGTCGACGGAGTACGTATTTCGAACAGTTCAGAGGTAGCAACTGTTTTCCAAGACTATTTCACTAATATACCTTCACAAATAACAAAAAGTATAACATCATCAGCCCAGGGTGCCGCAGCTCTTTTAAAGAATATGAGTGCACCTACAAATTCAGAATTTAAATTCTCATTTATTAGTGCAGGTGAAATAATAAGGACATTCAAACAATTAAATTTAAAACACACCGAAGACATATGGGGAATGTCGGTAATAGTAATACAGTCCTTAATTGTCACTATTTCACCACATTTGGCTAATATATTTAATCAGTGTATATCAAAAGGAACTTTCCCTAATCTAATGAAAGTAAGCAAAGTGGTTCCTTTGTTTAAATCAGGCTGCAGAAGTAGTCTTGGAAATTATAGACCTATTTCTGTACTTCCGTCGATAAGTAAAATTTTTGAAAAGATTATGCTTAAACAATTGGTAGAATATTTTACTGTGCAAAAGTTTCTGGATGGTCGACAGTTTGGTTTCACAAAATCGAAATCTACTACTGACGCTGGTGCAACGCTCATAAATCATATATTAGGAGCCTGGGAGGATTCGCAAGATGCAATTGGTGTGTTCTGCGATTTGTCTAAGGCCTTCGATTGCGTTGATCATAGTACGCTTATACTTAAATTAAAACACTACGGTATTTGTGGATCTTCTCTCGACCTTCTAGTCTCTTATTTAAAAGATCGCTGTCAGAAAGTTAACATACATGGGGTAACCTCTGCGGGATCGCTTGCTAGAATTGGTGTCCCGCAGGGCTCTATTTTAGGGCCGTTTTTGTTCTTAATATACATAAACGATCTACCGCTAGTGGTTAATAACTCTGCTGACATGGTGCTTTTTGCAGACGATACTTCTCTAATATTTAAAGTGAAAAGGATAGATTCAGAGGTCGGGCATCTGAATAATACTTTAAGTGAAATTTGTCATTGGTTTGCGTTAAATAACCTATTGCTAAATGCAGATAAAACGAAATGTATAAGATTTACATTACCCAATGTTAGACAGGTTGATAGTAGAATCAAGATCGAAGGGAATTTAGTAGGGTTAGTTGACAATACTGTATTCTTGGGAATTACATTAGATTCTAAATTACAATGGGGCCCTCACATTAAAAAACTGGCGAGCAGATTAAGTTCCGCTGCATTCGCAATACGTAAGATTCGCCAGCTTACAGATATTGCCACTGCTAGGTTAGTTTACTTCGCTTACTTCCATAGCTTAATGTCTTATGGCATTCTGCTATGGGGTACGGCTGCTGAGGTAGACACGATATTTTTATTACAAAAACGGGCAGTTCGGGCAATATATAATATGGGACCTCGCGAATCATTAAAAACGAAATTCCAGGAATTCGGTATCTTAACTCTGCCCTCCCAATACATTCTTGATAATTTAATGTATGTCCGGAAAAACTTTGAGAAACTGAATTTAGTTAAAGACCGGCATAATCTAAATACTAGAAACTGTAATAAACTGGTGGTCCCATGTTTCAGACTTAGCAAAACCAGTAATAGTTTTTTAGGTAATAGTGTTAGGTTCTACAATAAAGTCCCAAAGCATGTTACCGATTTGCCGGACTGTAAATTTAAGCGCCATGTCAAACGGGTTTTAGTTTCAAAAGGATATTATAGAGTGGATCAGTATGTGAATGATAGTGATGTCTGGAATTGACTCCTCTCTGTACATCCACTAAAAGCATTGTTGTATAATGTATTAGAAATATATGTTAAAAAAAAAGTACCCGATCGAGTTTCTTGCCGGTTCTTCTCGATGACTGGGTTGTTTACCGAACCGGTAGTAGTCTTTGACGTTCATAAGTGCCTTATTAGGGCCTAAACTGAATAAAGTATTTTTGATTTGATTTGATTTGATTTGATATTTAGGTAAATCGATTTTGTTTAACTGAGGATACAATATTAACGATATAGTTGAATAATCCTGACTAATATCATAACGCGATTATACGATTGTTTATTTGTTTGTTGCGCTTTCACGCCTACTCGACTGACAATCATGAAATGTTGAATACATGTTGGTAGAGGTACAGAAAATGATTCCCGAGAAATAGGTGGAATCTGCACTAACTTGAGGGAAGCCGCAGTCAAATGCTAGTACTGTATAAACTAAAAAAATATTCAATAAATTCAATTTCCTTAATATTTATACAAAATCCTCACTTACCTTATAAAACTAACTTTTGCTAACTTTTGATGTAGATTTGTTCTATACCTCAAGAAAAGTACATTCTTCTGGATGTACCCTATGCCCTTTTCCTTTACCTTGAGAACGCGTATTCTTTCGCGTTTAGCTCTGTACAACACTAGAGGGGAGGGGGCGAGGATGTTAAGTTTTTGCCAGGACACGGTTCGATAAATTATTGTAGGTAATAGAGCCACGCTGAAGCTATTACTAGTGTCAGCATGAATGGGTCGGCTCATCCGGGTAACTACCACCTATAGAACCCCTCACAGAAAACCGACGTGAAGTAACAGTGCTTGCATTGTTGCGTTTCGTTCGGCCCGTGAGAGCGTTGGAGGCCCTCCCCCCATGCACAGGCTGACAACGCACTTGCGACACCCCTGGTGTTGATAGTGTCTATGGACGGCGGTGATCACTTAACATGGGATGAAACACCTATTCCTTTGCCTTCTATGATATAAAAAAACGCGTTTTTAGAGTTAGCTAGTGTAATTAAGTGGGGTGTGGTAGGGTATTTGTACCTCATTTTCCACCTACCAGTTAGTCCATAATAATAAATTCATTACAGTCATTATACTTTGGGCTACCGCGTTTCGGAATCAGTTCATTGACAACAGTCCTGTAGACTAGCATGTCACTCTCCTTGCTACGAAATATAGGTAACATTATTTTTTTTTATGACAAAGGTCAGCAAATGCGTAGACTGCCTGATGGTATATAGCAATTGTTGCTTATAGACAACTGCAACATCAAAGGCGACAACTATTATATAGCCGACATTAAAGGGCGTGTTTCAGTCCTGTGTTTGAAAGTCCTATCACATAACCCTGGGGGAAACACGTGCTGTTTATACCGTCGTGGAAGTTGTAAAGATCATTCTTTGTACTTAATAAGCTTTAGTGTTTGACCACAAATCTGATTTTAAATAACGATTTGGTCAAAGTTGATAAACTAAACGTAGAATGGGACTGGCTCTCGGAACACACCAACGCGTGCTTGGAGGGAGATTATCAACTTGATGGTGGTAGCTAGTCAGACGGGGTTATGAAAATTCCTACCACTACGCAATCATTACATCATCACCATTTTCTACGTTTTAAGTTATGGGAATGATCAATCAGCCGGCGGCGAAGGTACCAGTAGTAATCGGCGATGAGCGCATCATATCCAAAAGTTTCTAAAGACACTCCCATTGTGTATAGAATACAAGGACCCAATGGCGGAATATAAAATGATCTGCTTCATGAACCATATACTACATGTGTTATAGGATCACATCTGACCACTGTAAACCTGATGGTAAGATCTAAATTATGATAATACATCAAACTTCGCATACCAAATATCTTTTTTACCACTGTGATTATGCAAATTATTAGTCATCGATTTTAATTATTGTTTATCATGCTCTTACGGAGTTTTGACTTTATATTGTAATGAGCGATACGGCGCCTGATAAAAATTGGTTTTCGTTGTTTTAATAAATTTTATGCAAGCTCATGTGAGGTCAGATATGAACGAAATGCGTTTTCGATTAAAATAAGCATGCTTACTTTTTGTACTATTTTATAGGTTATAATATTTTATAGGTTATTTCCTAAGTTAAAGGAAAGGGTAATTTCAATATCAGGATACCTACCATGTAGAGATATCTATTTTCTAGCTGTGCCTCGCAGTTTCAATCGTTTTTATTTATTCTGTCCGCACTATTTCGTTCTTGTTGAGCATATATATATTTCATCACTTCAAGGATTTCATCCTTGTGATTGACTCTAACGATCGATGCAATAAAATTATAGTGTGTAATTTATAAAGATTTTAGTCGGTTCGATTCCCCGGTGAAGCAAGAGATTTTTTGAAAATCTTTGAATGCAGTTTTATTTCTTTTCATAAATAAATAAATGTTTCTTTGGAGTCAAATTTGCTATCTCTTTTAGAGTACTATCCCTCCAGGTAGCATTAAAAAAATCCATTCTGTATAAATATAATTCCGATAATGATATTTTAAATTTGTTTTGGATGAAACCCTCGACTATATTATAACGTAAGCTCGAACCTACGGCTATAACCACAGCGGCCAAAAAGATTGACGAGGACTTTATGTGCAATTTCAACATAATCGTTTGAGTAGTATAATGCATGACAAACTAAATAGTTTAACAAACACATATTCTTATTTATAATTTTAGTAAGCACTAGTAAGGATAATCGATTCCTTTAAAGGTTGTAGCTTGACGTTAGATAGTCTGTAATTGTCGCCAATAAACAGATTATAAAATGTAAATTTGACGGGTATGGATATTAGTCCGTTCAAAAAGAAAACTGTGCTATATAATAACATGCAATATATTATCATGAGATGATAAAAAATACGACCGTGAATAAGAAAAATTGTAACAAACATACATACTTATTTCGTATGCAATAAATATTACAATAACAGTAATAAGAAAAACTTAGAAATAAACAAGTAAAACATAACTAGAAACAATAACTTATAAAATATACGATTGATCAGTATGCGTTTTTTTATTGATTTGGTATATTGTATTTTATTTATTTAAGTCCATTAATCTTTATAAGATAACATTAATTGTTAAATTACCAATTAATTAATCAGTACATCGTTAAGAGTTCAAGATGTTCTTGGTATTTTTTTACGTGAAAAACTATAATCCAGTTTCATCCGTGAAAATATCTACTGCAATACATCAAGCATAGTTAAAAAATATTTGGTAGACTATAAATATTATATCTTATCATATATTTTTGTCACCAAACAGTGCACTTTTCTTTAGGGTTCATCCGTGACCCGAGAGGGCATCGAAACTCTCTGGCGAAATCGTGGGAATTCGACAGCGTACCAATAACTCGAAAACGACCTGGGGAATGGACGGCTGTCTTTAATTTATTCCGCATGGCCTCAGGTCGCATCGCACCACACCACACCTGTGGATTTAATTTATGTTTAATGAGTTGATGTCAAGTTGCCTTCCACTAATAATTATTCACTTGCTTTATATATCAGAAAACAAGGAATCCAACACTACAATTAATTCTGTTTTTCAATTTGCAGCATAGTGCAAGAGAATATTACGAATTTATATCATGCAAATGTTTGTTTTGCTAGTAAAATTGCTGTCTCATATTTAATATTCATTATGTACCTACAAAATAAATACAGAATTATAGGTAAAGATAGATTTGTCAAGATTATAAATATTATTCTAATTTAGTGCTCGATAAGTCGTTTCTAAATATTAAAACATTATAACCGCTTCGGAGATCATCGTAGTCATCGAGAGAAACCCGTTTTATTGTTCTTTAGTATACTTTTTTATTATAACTATATAGTAATTGTTACTATTTGCTTATTATTTTTAATTATTGCCTATCGATAATAACACTTGCTTGCCTACTATTAAGTATTTGAACTGAAATCCCAAAGCACATTATTGATTTTCCGACCAATAAATCCATGATTTCAGTTCAAATACTTAATAGTAGGCAAGCAAGTGTTATTATCGATAGGCAATAATTAAAAATAATAAGCAAATAGTAACAATTTCCGCAAAAATCAAAATACTCTTCATTCAATTTAGGCCCTGAGACGGCATTTAAGAACGTCAAAACTACCACCCGTTCGTGAAACAACCCAGTCATCGAGAAGAACCGGCAAGAAACTCGACCTGGTTTATCTTTTCATAATAACTAACATATTTTTTGATTATTACAACATAATAGACGCATAAAGCTACATTCGTTTTAGTGGATGCACAGAGGGAGGCGTCACTTCCAGACGTCGCTATCGTCATATATTGATCCACCCTGTAATAATAGCCTTTATGTATTCAAACCCGCTTGACATAACACTTGAATCTACTATCCGGCAAATCGGTAATGTGGTTTGGGACTTTGTTATAAAATCTAACACTATTACCTAAAAAAACTGTTACTGGTCTTAGTACGCCTGAAACATGGAGTGACCAGTTCGTTATGGTTTCTGGTATTTACATTATGTCGGTCTTTTACTAAATCCAGATTATCTAAGTTTTTCCGGGCGTACATCAAATTCTCAAGAATATATTGAGAGGGCAGAGTTATAATACCGAATTCCTGAAACTTAGTCTTTAATGATTCACGAGGCCCCAAATTATAGATTGCTTGCGCATTAAATGATAGCTATTATCGGTAGTCTGATATGTTTATAGTTTCTTCAATTATTCCTATTTCCACTTATTATACCTGAGCAAAATTGAGGAAGAACAGTTGAGTATGTGTATGATTAAGCCCCGGGAGAGTTTCACCAGCCGTACCGTGTCGTTCCACCCAGTGTAAGTATGCGCGGAAGGCTTGCTTTACTCCGCCGTTGTCTGCTATGTTCTCACCCTGATACATAGACATTCTGATAAAAATAACCATCATTACAACAAAAACAAAGTTAAAACAAAGTCCTCTACGGCGTCTGTCTGTCTGTTTGTTCGCGATAAACTCAAAAACTACAGAACGGATTGTCATGCGGTTTTCACCGGTGGATAGAGTGATTGACGGGGAACGTTTTAGTATATAATTTGTCAAGGCTTTTTTCATAATCAGGACAGGACAACGCCTGCCGGGCTCGCTAGTAAAAACTATATACTAGTATAAAAAAGCAGACATGCATTGTCTATTGAAGTTTCCGTGTTTTTGTCTGCTTAATGTGGATCTAGACATTTAAAGTAAGAAAAAAAATAGTCGACGATTTTTCGAAGGTATGTTAGTTCAGACACGACGGCCTCGATTGTTAAAACGATCGAGATTAGAGATCAAATTCTACTAATTATCTAACATTTTAGAAGTAAGATATTGTGTGTAGTTTTAGACAATGTGGTGAAGCCATAGTACGGTAATAACGATCCGGTAACGTGGATGTTGGATTTCTTTTACATCCAAAGTCTAAAAGTATCAAAATAAAAAATAAATCGTTCAGTTTAGGCTCCTATGAACGTGATAACTACCACCGGTTCGAACAACAACCCAGTCATTGACAGGAACCGGCAAGAAATTTCAATTTGGTTTATCTTTTTAACCGACTTCATTATGACATATTTTTACGAACATACATAATAGTTTATTCTTACCTGCGTATTTACGCCGTCAAGCTTCATGTTCACTTCAGGTACAACGTACTGCCCATATTGATTGATAAGACATTGTGCGCGATGGTGGAACGATTCGATAGCAGAATCGGACCACCAACGATGCAAATTGCCGTTGCAGTCAAATAACCGTCCTTTATCATCGAAGCCATGAGTTATTTCGTGACCTATTAAGAAAAAAATTTTTAGTGACTACCCTTACTGTTGTGTTGTGTACATTTTGTTATATATATCAAGAACTGTTGAAGAAATCTATATCTATACATACAATGGTGGTAGAGCCACGCTGAAACTTACTGGTTTCAGCATGAATGGGTCGGCTCGTCCGGGGTAGTACGACGACCCTCTCACAGAAAACTGACGTGAAGGAACAGTGCTTACACTGTTGCGTTACGTTCGGTCAGTGAGAGCACCAGATACCCACCCTCTTACCTCTCCCCCTACCTCAAACACAGGCCAGCAATGCACTTGCGACTGCCCTGGTGCTGCTAGTGTCTATGGACGGCGGTGATTACTTACCATCAGGTGACCCGCCTGTCCGTTTGCCCTCTATAGTATAATATTTAAAAAAAGATGATTCACAACATGATTTACTCACCGTGCCTGTTCCATCTTTGTTAGATGTTGTAGAATATTTAGAATATTTTCAAAGTATTTATCAGGATGAATTTTAACTTCATTATATCTGGTGTTCAATTCTCTGTCATTTAGTATAAAATCCGGGTATCCTATCCTTAACATCATCGCGTCGACTTTATGAGCGGCTAGTTTTTTTGTTTTGTCATCAATCCAGTCGGTTAACTGAAGTAATTCTTCGAACGATTGCTGAATCTCCCTCGTCATGAATAGAGTGTCATTCTTACTGATCTCATCGAAGTAGTTACGAACGAACATAGAACCAAGAGCCATGCCCATGTTCGAATTTTCTTGGGATATACAATTCTTCCATCTTGGTGGCGCTTGTTCTCGACCAAATAATATAAAGTAAAATCTAAAGGAAATTAAAATAGTCTAAGAATAAAATATGGCTAGAGTAATTAATCCAAACAAGATATGGATAGCGCTCCTTCTTGTTAATTAAATATCTTACATCAGTGTCCTATATTCTAGTAAACTCACGTCAGTTAAGTCCAAGGAATTTATAAGTAAACAACTTTACTTATAAATTCCTTGGTTAAGTCTCAGTATTTCCACAAAAAAAAAAAAACTTTTATATTATAGGGGGCAAACGAACAGTCGGGTCACCTGATGGTAAGTGATCACCACCGTTCATAGACACTAGCAACACTGGGGTAGTCACCACAGCGTTGCTAGCCTGTGTTTGGAGGAGAGGGGTTGGGAAAGTGCGGAAGAGGTGGAAGTGGGAAGGGGTGCTCTCACTGACCGAACGAAACGAAACAATGCAAGCAATGTTACTTCACGTCGGTTTTCTGTGAGAGGGTGGTACTACTCCGGGCGAGCCGACCCATTCATGCTGAAACCAGCTTCAGTTTGGCTCTACCACCTATTATTAAATGCAAGTTACTTGATTTTTCAAAAAAAGGTAGCACAATTCCTTCAATCGTATTACACAATATCTAATTGTGTCTCTTTTGTCTTTTATAATGTCTAAAATGTGAGTCTAAGCTGGATCAAGAAAATCGTGAAGCACAAATACAATTTATAATGTGATAAAAACTGAATAAACAATTGGGATATAAGAAAAATTGGATAGTTAAGCACAAATTTTGGCCCAAGTTTTTTTTTATATCAAAAGAAGGCAAACGAACAGGTGGGTCACCTGATGTTAAGTGATCACCACCGACCATAGACACTAGCAACACCAGGGCGTCGTAAGTGCGTTGCCAGCCTGTGGGTGGAAAGGATAAAGGAGGTGGTCCTCCGGCGCTCTCACTGAACGAACGAAACGCAACAATGCAAGCAATGTTACATCACGTCGGTGATTCTGAGAGAGTGTTAGTACCCCGGACGAGCCGACCCATTCATGCTGAAACTCGTAATAGCTACAGCGTGGCTCTACCACCTACAACGTTCAGGCTAGAGCACATTTTAAAGACCATAAATGATGATAGGTTTAAATAAAGTGAAATTGAAGTAATCGTTGTACGTGCCACATGAATACTTACTGTTGTTTAGCTGATTGAAATCTGTCATCGAGGTTGTTCACCCTGTGCCTCACGAATCTCCAGAGCAGGTAATTTGATAATGTACTCGAATCAGTATCTTTTATCAACTGAACTAAATGCTACAATTTAAATATTAAAACAAATAGGTTTAATGTCATTGCAGTAAAGTCGATATAGGTACTTCAGTAACCAAACAACCTTTTTTGTAATATTAAAGTTTTTTTATAGAACAAAATGAGGTCATAAATATTCGGCTGTTTTTAGGTTTTGTGATAATTGTGATTATGGTCATTGTGAAAATTTCTTACATCTTAGTAATAATGAAACTTACTCTAACGTAATTAAGTGCAAACAAGACCACTGTCTCGTCAGATTGCACGGTCCTATTCATTACAATACTAAGATACCTCCTCCAGTTCACCTCCGGTACTAATTCCTCGAGTTTATGAAGCGGCATCCGTCGATATAACTCTGACACGTTACGCCTGTCTTCTGGTGCTGAGGTTATTTTGGCCAATCTAAGAGAAGTAGATTATTCACAGTTTCCTTCAAATATAGTACTTCTTTTAAGAAAGAATTATTTACTCTTTAATTATAAATAGTAATTAAAATACCACTTCAAACTCCTGCTTTTAATTTCTATTAAGACTAGTTTTTGCCAGTGATTTCGTCTGCGTGGCACTAGTGCTTGAAGTAGCTTATAATCTGTCAGTGGTTAGTAGTATATAGAGACTATTGATACGGTATACATAGATAGGTAATTGAATAAAACAATTTTAATCATTCCCGAATTAACTTGATTGGTTAAAAATGCAGAAGTATTCTTCTTTCTCACTGAATGTATAATCATGGTTTAATAAACCTGAAAAAAATGTTTGATTTCTCTTATAAAATGTCACCCTCTTATGGGATGATTTCTGAGATAAAAACTATTCTGCCTTTCCAAGGGTCTTAAAATATTTTTTATATCATAGGAGGCATACGAACTGCTGTGTCACCTGATGATAAGTGATCACCGCCGTCCATAGACACTAGGAACACCAGGTTAAGGGAGATGGGCCCCGGCGCTATCACTGACCGAACGAAACGCAGTAATGCAAGCACTGTTTCTTGACGTCGGTGTTTCTGTGAGGGGGTTGTACTATATACCGGGCGAACCGATCCATTCATGCTGAAACCAGTAATAGCTCCAGCTCAAAAGATAAAAATATAGTTCAAAGTAATATAGAAAATGTCAAAATTCATTCCTCACTTGGTTTCGAATATAATTAATTGGTCTGCGGTTTTTAACACGTGGTCACGATCACCGCCAAGTAATAACGCAACCTTAACGAGATAATCTTTATAAGCTTCTAAATATATTTTATTGTTGTCTTGAAGAAAGTAATCTCTTGTCGGTAAACCTGCAAATAATGTTCTTAAAATATCAAATATTCCAATGATAGGTGTATTATGTAGCGAAAAATATTTACCTAAACTTGTTTGATCGAATTGTATAACAAACTCATCAGAATTTTTTATGTCAGGTCCAACCCATTCCGATATGAGTATATCGTTGTTGTATAGACGTAAGTTTGCCATCAGCTCGAGCCAATCGAAATTGCTTTTGTTCCATTTAGGATTTAAAATAGGCCATCCTCCCATAAAATTAAGTAAATCTAACAAAGGTTGATGAGCACGTTTCTCTAATATATCATAGTTCATACATGATTTGAATAAATATCTAGCTTTTAATGCTGCATCACCATGTGCAGGATCTTCATGAATATGTGATGACGGAAATTCTTTTGATAATGCAGTTTCTCTTTCACGCCTTCGCATAAAAGTATTTGTGTACATTTGTAATCTTCGACCATATCTTATTTGTTTAGATTTTATTTTAAACCTGCCTGTTCCTGCTGCACCTCTCTTAAATTTTACGATATCTTTGTAGTTAGATCTTTTTGATATACTTTTTATTATGTGCTTGTGAAACTTTTTCATTTTCGAAAATGGTTTCAATTTTTTTTTAGTTTTTTCACTTAAATATCTACGTATTCGATTTAAAATTTCCTTTTTACCAACATCACTATCAATGTCATATAAATATTCATCACTTTCGTAGGTACGTTTTTCTTTTGAACGAGCGTTAATTGTGTCTAAAATAAATTTGTTGTATGGATATTTTTTTGTGTGAGATGAAAATGTCATTGCATCTAAAAAACTATCATCTACGTCAAGATGGGATCCTGGATAGAAACTAGTGATTTGTTCATGATTTTTAAACTCCAGTAATTCTTTCAGGACAGTATCCAAATTTTCTCTAAGCATTTCAAAAGTATCATAGCTAAAAACAATGAAATCTACATTTATATACTCTTATCTTTTGTCCTAAATAACACATAGTTTTGAAATTAAAACATGCTTACCCAGCCTTATCTGGTGGTATCGGATTTAGTGCCGCCCAATTACCGCAAGCATATTGGTAGAAATCGTAACATGGATCTGCTTCCGCATCCATATATTGTCTCATTATATTTGCTTGAGTACTTCTAATAGTTTCTTTATCACCTTGACCTTTCCAAAAAGCATGTATACCTACGTTCGTTTTAAAATAAAATAAAAATATATTTCTCGTAGTAGTAGCGCCAGTACATTGTACATCATTTGAGCGTCATTGCTATACCTATTTCTGTTAACAAAGCATCAGTGCTGGCACTACTCTTCTACGGTTCAAACAGTGTGGTTGGGGAGATATATTACTGAACAAGTATTTTCAAATTAGTCCTTAGGAAGTAGAAACTTATTACACTTGGCCTCACGATTGCAGCTCTGTTCAAGTTGATTATACCAAAAATGGTTCACTTTTGCATAATGCATATTAGGGTTAAAATTATTACAAACTGTCACCCCTATCAGCTCTTAACGGGAATACGTCGATTTACCAATAACCCTATATAGTGAGTAATTAATACCTGGTACACTTTACGCCGGTTTTATTTCATGATATAAATAATATTAAAAAATAATAAATAATGGAATTTTATCTTTTACGCATTAGACTTTTAGTTACATAAAAAAGTAAGATCGCCTGCGCATAAACATGTTAGTAAGGGACCTTGACTGATCTTGGACACTGGTCAATTGGATGATTCGTTCAAAGACGCGCAAACTATTATCAATTTGATCTAAGGCAACCTTGCCTTTGTAATCCATCATAACTGTTATTGGTAAATGCTGGAATAAATTCGTAGGAAAATATGAACTGGCCTTTCAAATACCTGTGTATGACCTTGATGGTTTATAAAGATTTGCAGAAGAACCCATTTCACCCTCTTCAAGTTCTGGTTGGCCCCTCACTTGTTCAATGACATCGTCTAAAGGACCGCGGTCAACGTCTGTCTCCGGAGGTATTATGCTATCAAAAATACTAATATGTGGAAGTATTTTCGCATATTTATAACCATGATTTAAATATTAACAACGGGCATAGTCAATATTCTGACATTTTACCAATAATTTTTTTTCACAAAATAGTGATAATATAATGAGTACATTAAGATTTTTTTAATACTCTACTTAGTAATAATTGTATATAATAATAGTACTTAGTATCAGAGTCATTGTTTAGAGGTTAGTCTTTTAATACCTTTCTCCGTTTGCATCATCATCATACTGCTCGCTAATATCCGACGATTCTATCTCTTCATCAGCTTTACTATCCACTTCGATGTCAGCATTATAATGTTCTTCAGTTTGTTTGTGTTTGCTGTTGTTTTTTTTACTTTCCGATAGACTTTTGCTAAACACATATATTTCTTTAGTACTTGATTTATGGGAAATGGTAAGACAGAAGAGCTTTACACATAATTACATGCTCACCCGTAGTCTTGTGATGTAAGAGTGAAGTGGCTCATCCTTTTTACTCTAGTAGGAGTGCCATGTTGCCTATAAGAATTTTCCCAAATTATAACATCACTTGTAACATTTCCTACATATATTGTTCGAGCGGGTTGCGAGTCGCTACGAGCTAAAACTATCTCATCGTGCGGTAAAAACGAAGTTCGAAAATCTTGAAACACGTCTCTCTCCTCAGGATCAGCACTTTCCAGTTTTGTATAAATATTAGGAATACTCTTCACAACATATTGATCTGACGGATCGCCTAAATAATCAAAAGGCTTTTTTATTACAAAATATAAAGAGGTCACTAAAGCCGTTATAACTATGATCAAAAGAAATCTGCTAAAATTTGCACTCTTTGATACAGGTTTGAGAGATCTAATACGTGGTTGACTTCGCGTATCTACACGCGTCATGATAGCTTCCGACTAATGCTTCAACAGAGATTTCTAACAGGTATATCATATATGAAATAAGTTTTTATTGTAAGATTGACCTTGTTACATGTCCTGCAGATTGGTTGATTTGATTTTATCAGACATGACTTGTGGTATGTAATATTAACTATTTATCTTCATTTTTTGTATACTACTAAATTATAATTGAGCTCATAATATATATTTTGTGCTACGTTCTTATCTTTATTTTATCGTGGTGAAAATTACTTGCATAATTATTAAATAAGAGTAATGTAGGCCACGATTGTGCTTTTTGGTGTTACTATTTCGGTCCCTAACCTTTAGGGTTACGTCAAACTGGGTTATTTCACTGATTTTTAATAAACCATGTTGTATACTGAAATAACTTAAACACTGTCAGTTTTTACAATATAGCATGTAACCCTGATCTCATACATTGTGACAAAGGTGCTCCACAAGACTGTAATGTCTGACTAATTCTGGATACACTCCATGATACATATTTGAAATTTTGTTGCATTTTTTACAATTAAGCGATTTTAGCTTTATAATATTTTGTTCTATTAATATTTTTAAAGTGATATCATATTTCGTAATTGATTTAAGAACTAAAGGATTATTAATCACTAATTATTTCATTTCAAGATAATAATGAAACATTAGAAGAAGCTGTTATTTTCAGTAGACATCTGCTCGCTACAAAATATTGGTTTGCGCGAATATCGTATGCGAATAAAAAGCTATATCTGTTAGCATTATTGGAAGACGTTAGAAGTGCTTGGGCTCTGTCGTTACTATTGAAGTCCATCTGGAATTGTCGACCAAGGGATGCAGTAATGTCTATAAGCGAGTTAGTTTCTTGAATATTGAAAGAAGACTTAAAATAGTTGTAGATTAATGATTTAAATGTATTATATGATACACTAATCAACACAATAGTCCCAAAAATTGAGGGATATAGAAAAATCCAAATTTTTTAGTGATTTTGAAGATGATG